>JAKZGU010000012.1:0-516292 GCA_022837005.1 Calonectria pteridis | reverse complement strand
CCCCCCCCCCCCCCCCCCCCCCCCCCCCCCCCCCCCCCCCCCCCCCCCCCCCCCCCCCCCCCCCCCCCCCCCCCCCCCCCCCCCCCCCCCCCCCCCCCCCCCCCCCCCCCCCCCCCCCCCCCCAGAAGATTCCGAGTTACATCGCCTGTTAGAGTCGAATCACCGCATTCGTGAGCAAAGCGTCGCTTAGTTGCTGTCGGAGATGCTGCCCATGGCCTTCTCGCGGTCGGTTCGCTCAAGACCACGGTTGAAGACGAGGCCGGGGTGGCCGAAGCCCAGAGCAAGAGCGGCGAGGACAATGATGACACCCTCGAGGACGATGAAGGGGACCTCATGCTTGATGAGATCGCCGTTGTAGCCATCCTTGAGCTCAGCGACACGGAAGATGCATCGAGTGAGGATGAGGATGATGGCGGCAGAGAGGCCAATGAAGAAGGTGTTGATGCGCCAGCCGAAAGCAGAGCCTTGGCCAGAGCGCCAGTATCGGACCATGTAGTCGGCGAAGGCGGCAATGAAGGCGGCGAGGACGATGACCTGGAGAATCAGGCCAGCCATGGAGATATCGACACCGATGTCGCTGCTGTTGTCGCTGGTAGACAGAGCACCACCGGCAGCCTGGAGGATGAGGCAGATGATGTCGAAGGGGATGAAGATCCAGTAGAAGAGCTGGGGCTTGAATCGAGAGAGCTCAGGGGCAAAGAAGACGATGGTCTTGGAGAGAGTGACGTAGATGGAGGCAGTGTAGAAGACGGGAGCAATGGTCAGGCAGACTGGAAAGATATCGTTAGCGGTTGCGGGTGAAGGGTCGGGATGGTTGAAGACGTACCAATCTGGATCATGAAGGCGTTGAATGAGAATGGGTTGTCCCACATCAGGACACGACCGACGTAGCCGATGACCTCGCAGAGACAGCCGGCAACCATGCCGAACATGAAACCCCAGGCCTTCCATCGGACACCGATGATGAGGTGGATGAGGCCGAGGAAACCAAAGAGAGCGATGAAGGCGACATTGGCGCCAAGCGAAGGTCGGTAGGTGTAGATGCTCCAGTCGATGTTGCAGTTGTCGATGTTGCAGGGCGAGTCAGCGCCAAAGGCGTTGGTGGGCCTAACTGTGTAAGTAGTGGTGGTCGACATGTTGTTGGCGGTAGTGTTGTTGAGAGTCTAGTTCGCCGGTGATGGTTCTGGTGTCAACCGATGGGGAGTGAAAAGGAAATTAAGCTTAAAAGCCAGCTAGAAAGCCGATGCAGAAGCTCCGTTGTTGGCCGAAGAGTGAGTGGCGGAGAAGAGTGTGTATAAGAGTGCTGTTGCTGTAGTAGTTGTTGCTGGAGTGGTGGTGATGAGGATATTTCGAACTCCATGGTGGGAAGTAGACGGCCTTGATATAAGCAAATGGAAAAGGATGCCAAGGTATGCGAAGCCCGGGATTCAGTGCTGGGCCAAAAATTCCTGCGTCTACGTCTGAGTGGATTCCGAACGTGAACGGGTGCGCAGCACTTAGACGGCGGTGCCCAGTTTGGTCGGACTTGACGCTGCGGCCTGCTCGGACTCGCAACTCGCAACCACGCATCGGCAGGGATGCATTAGCGCGACCCGCGCCTGTCAGCAAGCTTCTGGGAACAGACTAGTGGGGGCTCCGCCCGTCAGCGGAGGGTGCCACGGTGGGATCTCCGTCGAATGAATTGCTGTTTCGGGGGGACTTCCAGCACAACAAGCAACGAAAGGCCCTTCGTGGTTTACCATCCATATTGGCTTTATTTCTCGAGAAGTATGACTGCAGAGTGAGTTGTGCTGAAACACGGACTGAATTGGACCCCTTCTTTCGCAATCAGGCCATCCGAGAGATGAGGCATTCTAGTTGGTGACAATCCATGCCAAGTTACGGATTTCACCAGACGCCAAAAAAAAGAGAGAATCCGCCAGCATCACCGTCAAGCTTAAACTCATCTCCGTCGCCCAGATGCCCCAGTCCGTGGGTGTGCGCGGCTCCAACACGCCCAGACGGAAGGATGCAGGCCAAGCACGGTGGTGGGGTACTTGCGAGGTAGCGAACAACGAGGCCGCTCGCCCAAGTCGCTCCTCGAAAAAGAGCGAGGACTGAGTCCGCGGAGGGCCGAGTGGGTCAGTAGCGAGATCCACGTACGGCCCAGGCTCGTGCCCGTGCTCCATAGGTAGGGCTGCTCTGCGTTGCGTGGAGCATAAGCCTCGTGGCAGCCAGCACTTTGGTTCCCGTTTTGGGCCAACAATCGTGGATGGGAAATAACAATCACATCCGCCTCTTGATCGGCGTGAATCATCATGGTTCATGTCGGCGGTGCAACACCTTCGTCCAGCATTCCAGGGCTGGGTCTCAGGCTCAGCTCCAGCCCATGTCAATCAATCCGGCGGCCCGCCTATCGGATACCGCTGCACAAGAGAGTGCGAGATGCGCGCCAGGGCTGCACCCGACTCCAAGGGCCAGATGGGGTTGCGTCAGAGATGAAAGAGGGGGGGCCTTGCCAGGCTGACAAGCGTCATGGTGTGCCAGTTGCGTGGTCCCTGAGTGTGGCTGCGCGCACAGGCTCGCAAAAGAGAGGCTTATGCCAGGAAGAACGAGTGCGAGCTTTAGCGCCTCCTCGGACCCACTTTTGTCTTTAAATTTGTCTTTTTATCTTTCGGGTCGGGACAATCTGAAGATCCAACAGTCCCAATCCCGACCCTATGGGGCACTGACACCGCCAGCCCAGTCAATCATCCAGCCCTCTCACGCTGTCCGGCGTTGATGTAAGTCGCCGTTTCTTGCTCGATTTACTAATCCACAATCACTTCTGCATCGCAAACACGCGTCCCCAACAACGCCTCGATCCTTTGCATCGCTTTAATCTTGACCCACCAAGCTGAAAATTGAAAACTCTGAAATCTTTCCTCTAGATGTGATTCTCAAGAGAACCAGACTCGATGCAATCTACGATCTAGCTCGTTACTAAAGAATCAACGACATCATTGACTTCGGGGCATTACGCAAGCCGTATCATTTGATCCGTTGTCCTGCCATCGATCACCGCTCACCATCATAGGGTCATATCTGCCCCCAAAAGGGTTTCTTTGGCTGCACCAAAACGCCTCCCCATCACAAACACCACCCTCGGATATTTTCGTATGTATACATCGTCATGACCCCATAAAATATACATCAACCGGGATGCCACCTCACCCGAAACTTTCCTCTGATTACCACCCACGTAGCTCCATGTTCATGTCGGAGAGAAGATACGAATATAGCCCACTCCCTCATCAACTTTAGCAGTCGCCAAATCGGGTGTTTTCCTCCGCCATTTAACATCTCACGTGTATCCTGACCAGCCATAAATTTGTGGGTGAGGGCGTGAAAATGACATAGCGTGCCCTACACCAGCCAATGTGGACTTCAGACGTCCATGTGCGTACGGGCCCAGCCTGCGCCTCGTCCGTCCCCGCATCGACGACTCGAGACCCCTTCCCCCAACTCCGTGTCCGTGTCCGCGCCCACCATCTCGCACCTCCGCCTCCGTCGGCACATCCCCTTCCTTGACCTTCTCTCTGCCGTGTTTGAGATCAACCCCACCATGGTCCGTCACTGTAGCCCCGTGAAGATCGTCCCTCCGCCAGTCACGCACAACTGCACTGGCCTCTACGGAGACAGCAGCTTTGCGGGGACAGCAAATTCAGAATCTACACTAGATATAGATCCCTCCAGACCCATGTAATAGACTATTCATTGCCTCACGGAGCTTGGCACTCATCCTCTTGACACAAGACGAGCAGCCAACCAGTTAGTCACATGTTGCCAGACACCACCGATGCAGGCCGGCCAAGAAACTCAACTTGGGGCACGGATCTTGGAGCACTCGCGGCTTCTATTCGTCAGCAACAATTTTACTTCTTTCTTTTTTCTGTCGTGCTATTTTTCATGTTATGTATCCTTGTCACCACGTGGGCGGCCGACGAACTGTCATGCACAAGCCCAGATCTTGAATACGGTACACTCAGACGGCAAGGGTTTGCCGCTAAAACACTCAGTGGTAGTCTTACCAGAGTATTTACGCGGCAATTAATATTGTAGAGCGCATACGGAGACATGACACGAGCCAATGACTTGATTCAGCAGCTTCGATATCACACGCATTCGCAGCCCGAGGAATTCAGGTCAAACTTTGGGTTGGTTGCTGACACCTTCAGAGCATTCAGAGTGTGTTTGCGAAGGTCTCCGCAAGTAGAACCACTAGGGAGAAAGAATAATTAAAGGTAAAGATATAAAAAGAATTTGCCAAGATACTGATTTATAGTCGCCTAGTTGCTAGTGAGCAACTCCGTCCGAGAACGGATTCTGTCATACGTAATCAACCTCACCCCAAAGTCACTGAATATCAAGTAAATTATCTCACTGACTAATCATCAGCAAGGCGTGGTGGCAGAGTGGTCTAATGCGTATGACTAGAAATCATATCTCTTCGGAGGCGTCTGTTCGAATCAGGCCCACGTCGACTGACTTCATTTTTTTGACTTTTTTCTTGTTGACAAGACTATTCTTAGTACACTGTCTTTTTATTCTGACTCTATTCTAGCGTCAGGGAGGGTATGCAAGTTGATTCCCTGGAAGCAAAAGTCGACGCAAACAGCCAACCTCACAATGATGGTCTCCGTCACCCAATACTAAGACTCCGAAACGCACATGATGCGATATATACCATTCGACGTTCTTCATCCCATTTATCTTAACAGCACGTCTTCAAAATCTCACTGATCTTTAGTCGGCAAACTGACAATATATATAAATTCTTGGTAGGGATTCCACCCGAGTTCCCAGACCAACAACCAAATTCACCCCGCAAACCTTAGCAACCCTTTTTCTTTCTTTTTCTCTTTTAAAACTAAAACATGCTCGGTTCCTTTTTCCCTGAAGACTAGCGAGTAAGCAGTACATTCGTTTAAGCCTCAAGTTTTCTCACAACATAAACGAACCAATTTAGCTGTTGCATTGGGGCCTGCCAGAGCCGTGGCTTGACCAGCAACCTAATGAAGAGACTACAGGCAGTATCAATCCACGAGGGGCGAGCCAATGAATTAGACATGGCGAACTAGCACATAGAAGCCAACGCCAAAGGATCACTTACGCAGCCAGAAAAATACATACCCTTGCAATACTCAAACAATTGCATGAACAAGTATCGCAGATGACATATACCCCCTTCAGCGTTCCTTGAGCTTAAAACTTCAACATATGCATTCCTACATCGTATACTGACGCGTTAGGAGCTGACGAAGAAGACGGCGCATTGTTGCCACGTCGTTTCATCATTGACATACAAACCTGCCAAATATTCACCCGGCTGGTGCTCGTATTTGCGGTTGCATTTGAGGAGGATCTGAGCTGACACCACGAACCCCTTCAGAAGAACACGAGGGCCGCGTACGCTCGTAATAACTCCCCCTTCCCTTCCCTTGTCTTCCCTTCCCCTCTCACTATTTTCGACACTGTGTAATCCTAACATTAGACACACACAAACGGGCCATCGCATCGGGATACCCACTCTGCAGGATAGAGTTGAAGCCATGTCCACCTCATCTTGGAGAAACAAAACCTACGCAAGCAAACTCCGAATCCGAATATCCGGCTTTCCCCATACTTGTTTTCCCTTTTCTGCATGGCTATTCCTCGGGGCTAGGGAGCGCCCGATCTGCATGGCATACACCCGCTACGACTTGCTTCCTTTTCCCCCCCTCCCCCCACGGACCGAAGAGGCGCGGTGGCACGAGACAGGCACAGTCTGAGTTTAGCCGGGTGCGACGGGAAGAAGGGGGAAGGGAAAAAAAGGGGTGGTGTGAGTGCAAGTGCGTATATATGTATGTGTCGGGCAGCTACATACACATACACAATGCATTGTGCGACACTCGCAAGCTCCCCCAAGCACCGACGTCGCATTGCGTGACCCCACGACACGCAGATGCACCCTTCGCGGAGTGTGAGAGGCTCCCCTCCCCTCATACTCGCTTGATTAGATCTTTGGAGGGGGAGGAAATTGCGCAAAGGGCTGAATGGAGAAATTCGCACGAGGCAGACCCTGAGCTAGCAAACTCTCTCTCTCACGCTTGGCTGTAGCCAGGAACACACGGACGTGGGGAGAGCGTGTGTGTGTGTAAGGGAGAGCGGGTAACAAAAAGACCAAAAAAAGACCACATGATGGGTGATTGGGTGATTAGGCGAACGTGATCTCTCCGGGCGATGGACGAGGCTGGCCTGGTTCGATAAGCTATGTAAATCGCAATTAACAATGCATCCATTGCCCTCGCTCTACCTTGCCGCTAGACAAGAGCCTCCATCCCAATCTCCCACATGCCGTTTGTTGGCACTCGTCATCGTGTTAACCCCTTCCTTCCCAATCGAGCTGTAGCGCATGGTTGCTGCCCCGTTCCGTCTGTTGCAAGGGGGCCCATGCTCCCAGTGTATTTATTCCCTTGGCGCCGTCCAATCATCCAGATGCAGCGCCGCAGAGACCAATTTCCTGCTCGACAAGGGTCAGCTGTCGGTCTTTTTATGGTGGCATCGTGGCGGCAAGGCCACGGGTGGCTTGCCCTGTTGCGGGCTTGCGAAATGACGAGCAGCGGGCGAGGATGGGCGGCGCCGTTTCCAACCCCGGATTTGCCAGGGTCGGTTAAGCAAAGAAATGCTTGGCGGCGGAACCAGATTAGAACATGCACACAATCACAAACGAGACCGAAACTTTTTGGAGTTGTAAAAAAGTAACTATCATTCATTCACTAACTGAACGCCAGGTTTTTGATAAATGGTAAAAAGAGTCTGCGTTGCTACCAGGCAACCAAACCATGGCCTGCCAACATCCATTGACATCTGCCACACCTGAATTGCCCTAATACAATTAGAAGATTAGGTACACAAATCGTTGCCATCAATGCTGTAGTATTCAAATGTCTAGGAAAACTGGATACATGTCAACTAGACATCGACGCCCGTCGTAAAATGCCGTATCCTGCAGGCTTCAACCCATCTAGTTGAAAGAGAAATTTATTTAAGCAAGGACAAGAGCGGCCAGACCAGCGGCGGCAGCGAAGAAGGCAGAGCCAGCGACGGTGCCAGCAGCACCAGTAACCTGGGGAGGAGAGGAGGCGCTGGGGGTGGTAGCAGGGACACTGTCAAGTCGTTAGTTAACCATCGTTGGATGATGTAGCTGGGAAATACTCACGTGTTGTTGTTTCCGCTGTTGTTGCCACCGCCAATAGGGGTGGAGACAGCAGGAGGAACAGCAGCAGTGTTGCTAGTAGCGCAGGGGATCTGGATGGTGGAGTACTCAACCGAGGTGTAGACGGTGGTGTAGCTCTTGGTGATGGCAGTGACGGAGGAGGAAGGAACGCACTGCTCCTCAGTGACGGGAGAGGGGGTGGTGGGAGGCTGGGGAACGGCGTAGGAAGACTGGCCGGAGCTGGAACCGCCACCGTAGGTGCCGTTGGAAGGAACACTGGGGGTGT
The DNA here is from genome assembly GCA_022837005.1 of Calonectria pteridis. NCBI lineage: Eukaryota > Fungi > Ascomycota > Sordariomycetes > Hypocreales > Nectriaceae > Calonectria > Calonectria pteridis. The sequence continues at coordinate 508,790 of JAKZGU010000012.1, read as the reverse complement.
AGACGGGGACAACGGGAACAACAGAGGAAGGCTTGACGGGGGAGTTCTCGCCGCCGGTCACAACGGGGACCTTGGTGGACTCAGACGCCTCAGCAACGGGGCAGATGGTGGTGGAGATAGCAATGGTCTCGGTAGAGACAACAGTGCTGCGGGCGGGGCAGTTGGTAACCTCAGCAGCACAAGAGGTAATGGTGTGGACCTTGGTGGAGTAGATGGTGCTGGTGGTGAGGGGAACGGGAGTGTTCACGTTGGTGGTCACGGGGAGAGCCTCGGAGGTGGTCTCAGCAGCGGGAGCAGTGTAGGGAGTGCTGCTGTGGCTGCGAGCGGGGCAGTTGGTGACCTCAGGACCGCAAGAGGTGATGGTAACCAGCTTGGTCTCGAAGTCGGTGGAAACAACGGGAGGAACGTAGGCGGCCATGGCGCCAGTGGCCAGGATAGCGGCAGCAACGGTGAAACGCATCTTGAATGTTTGAAGGGGGTTGTGAAGGTGGTGGGTTGAGAAAGAATGGATAAGCCGAAGGAGCTTAAAGAGAGTTGGTTATTCTGAAAGAATGGACGACCGAAGTCAAGAGTTGAGTTGAGAAGCAAGCAGCTTAAAGTTGTCTGGTAGGCTGGTGAGGAGAGAAGGAAATCGACCGAGAAGGCGTGGAGGATGTCGCATTTTAATAGCCATGTCCATCGCCTACAGAACCTCTCGAGGGAAATTACGTACCTCAACTCCTCGATCCAGGGGTCTGGTGAAGGTTGGGATGAGTGATAGGAGTGTGGCCCCGGCAAATGACTTGGACAAGCATTGCAAGTTGGTACGGCCGAGCCATGTCGCGGGCCCACGATGAAGGGTGGGGAACATCATGGCCCGCCCCAAAGGCCGCTTCGAAGGTCAACATGGTACCTGAACCACGGGCCATGGATCATGGACAGAAGCATGGGTGGGAAGCCCGGGCCTGGGCAAGAGATGCCGCTGTTGGTGGCCCGCCGCCCGGCGATGAACCAGGATCCAGACTCCAAAACATCCTAACAATGAGGTACCGGCTTTTCTTGCTTGTCATTGGGTGCGGCTTGTCGGTGCTTGTCTGACGCTGGGGCATCCCCTCACTGAGCCATCCGAGAGTAGTTCTTTCAAAGACGACGTACAGAGCCAACGAGGCGCCATGTGTGGTGCGCTGTGGATGTGTGGGTGTTGCGGGTGGGCGCTTGTGGAACATGTGGTGGACCATTCATGTGCTGTGCCTTGGAGCCTTCTCAATCTCGGTGGTCCAAAGTGGCTCACCTGTCGTCCGCACTGTCGATCTGCCAGAGACGCCACTGGTCGGGGCGGGTTGGTGATGGACAGGGGGCGCCAATCTCGGGAGGCTTGACTTGAGGACTGCCAGCGGGCTGGCTGACTCTGGCTATCCCGAGATGGTTTGCACGTTCAAGCCAACGTCAAAATTCATGAAGCGGAGAGCATCGTGCGCCCAAGGTAAGGGGGTCTGCATGAGGATCCGCCTGGTCCGGCTTCAAGCTCTTTGCCGCGCTCTTTGGGTTCCCTCCGAGTTGCCTCCGGCTGCGTTATGCGTAGTCGCTGCAGCTGCTAAACTAGGCGTGCTGTCGAGCGCTGATCCACCGATCGGAGGGCTGTGTATGTTGATCACTGAGGTCAGAAGCGCTCGGAGCCGGCTTGCAGAGAGTTGCAAGCGACTATCTTTTCCGATTGGGTATTGACCTTAGCCCTGCGTGGCCCATTCCTGCTATCTTGATGGGGCGTAATTTTGTGCATCGCTGTGCACGTGTTCCCTACAAATTGCACAATTTCTCCAAATCATCTTGATTCGCCTTGCACTTTCGCCGACAGCCACCTAGCGGCTTTCCATGGTTCGATTTTGGTTTTGGTGCTTGTAAAGAAGAGACAGTGTCCGAGACCTCACTGGTGAAAACGGCAGTCCGCGGCTGCAGCCCGGGTCCTGGTAGCACTGGTTCGTATTCTGCGTCGTCTATTCGGGGCATCCTTCATCTGACTCGCACCTGGTGCTGGCAGCTCCATGATCCCTGGGTACTTTCGCATGTGCCAGTTAAGTTGATGGTGGCGACCAGGCAGAGCCGTCTTCATGGAACAGGCTGAACAATGTCCCCGTCCGCGCGAGACCACCAATGAATATTGACCGTTTCATCCACCTCACCCGCCAATTCATTAATGTGAGGCATGGCTTCCCCACACCAAGAGGCCTCGGTGCATAGGCCAGTCGCCCAGCGCAAGGTTCCAAAACAGCGCATCTGCTGCAGTGACCGCCGCTGCCAATTGATGGAGTCGGTGCAGCCGCCCTGGTCAATGACCCCTTTCCCTAATGCAGGAACCAGATGCGGATGGCCATCCCCATGATCCATCTCAATCCGCCGCTAACCCAGCCGAGCTTCAGAGGAGCCATGGCTCCGATGTACGCCAGTACCCTTCAGTCCTTTATTCCGCTTCGTCTCAAACTCAAAGCTTTCTTGGCACCGTTGATGCTGACCGGGGGCGGTTAAACTGCTCGGCTAAGCCATCGGGAAATATTTCCAAAAAGCATTATTCAAAGGAAAAGCAAGCAAGCTGCAAGAAACAAGGCGAGACCGGAAGCGCCGCGTCTATCAAAAATAGGGCCCAGGGACACAGTTCCTCCCATGGATGCACATGTGGCCCGGTCGCAGATATTTTGGGCCATACCCTTCGGCACCTCGCTCCGGATTCCACCAATGTTGTTGAACAGCCTAAAGCGAACCGAAATAAGGCTCGAATATGCTTGTATGCTTGTTCATGACAATTTTCGGATGCAATTCCGCTAGCCCAGCTTCCGAAATCATTCCCCCCAGCAACACAATCTACAAATGAATTCAGTAATACCATTAATGTCTACCATTATCCAGTTTTGATAGGCTTGATAATGGGCCGAGTTGAGAGGCGGTGACGGGTCTGGAAGAAAGTCTGTGGCTGCAAGGGTAACCCAGTCCCGTCACCAACGGCACTTGGCAGTGGCCAATGTGCGTCGCTTCTAGGGGTTGCTTATTCCCGCCATCCTCGCAGGCTCGTTACACCATTGGGATTTTCTGCTGATCCAAATACCCATGACGTCGAGCTCTTTTTGAAACAAGGCGAGAGCCACAATTTGGCCCGACTCACGTCAACATGACCGCGTGGCCCAAGGAACATTGTTTCTGGTGCTTTTGCCCTGCGTTGCATCATCGCAGCCTCGATCCGCCCATTAGTAGTGTGCCTCGCCCAGCACCCACACATTGTTTGACCAGAATGTTTCTTCTACCAGCCCGGCTCGCTTGTGATGTGACGGGTTGCAACACTACTCGCATTTGCTATCCGCTATGTACATGTATACATACATGGAATCACCTCTCTCTAACCAAAAGCAGACCGGAGAGCCCACACCTTACACCTATCCTTGCTGGCCCTTTACTGATTCAGGAACCCGAGATCACCCCTGGAGCGCCACGTCGTGCCCAAGCCGGCAGTGGCTGGCTTTTTTCTCCTGACGATCGGCCTGCTTCAAAGTGGCAACGCCTGGGCCCTTGCCATGCCTGTATTGTACTGTCGGTGCTAAAAAGAAAAGAAAAAATTAAGAAAAAAAATCAAGAAGCAACGCCAACCAGGGCCTTAATGGACTACCTCATTTTCCACTCAAGAAACCCCCATCAATCCCCGTAAAAGGAGAGGGAAGTGAGGAGGCCACAAAGCTTGTCTCTGCTATTTCTGGTAGATGTGACGAAGTTGGGGAAGAAATTGAGGGGCGGGAAATGAGCATGACGACCGTGGTGATTCCCTAGCAGGTAGATAATGGCGCCGCGGCCTCCTGCGGAAATCCCAGACAGATCGTCGCCAAAGACTGCGCTGAGGATCCATCCATCACACCGCAATAATCCAGATCAGGAAGCTTGTCGTTCCGTCCGTCCCTTGTTTCGATAACCGCTAGTTTTTCTTTTCGACCGATCGCCAGAAATCCATCTTCCTACTACCACAATCCGATCGGGGTTACCGTATCTGCTTGGACCCCTCGAGTCTTAACTTGTTACAAGAGAATCCCTCAAACGCACATTACGGCCTGGTAATGTCACAGGTAAATAAAAAATTAGGCGCCCTGGACATTTTTTACGAGGCTATTGCAGTGCCAACGATTGTCAGCGGGTTTCAAGGCTGGCTGTATATGAATCATATCGGCGTTCGAGATTACACATCCGCAGTACTCTCGAACGCATGATCGCATTTACCTTTTTGCCACGGCAATTCCCTAGAGTAGCTGTATTCTCTCATCATCGCTCGGTCATGAAAACGAAAACTCCAATTCTCTGGGCGATGCGAATAATATCGTCCTAGATATCATCACACCCCGTTTCTGATTACAGTGAGATCAATCAGCAGCTGTGACAGCCTTTCTCAGGCATAAATCGACGACCTCCTCTGACCCCGTAGTTTCGCGGGCCGCGAGTAATGTAACTTCAGACAAGCGAGTCGCTTCCACCAACACCTAGCGATTCCAGGACGCCATGATGCTCCGAATGCCTGTTCCAGCCCGCATCACAGGGTATGGTACACACGGATACCGCTCCTTACCGACCGTTGATAACCTGTCCCCCGCCCAAGAAAACGGTCGTAGACGAGAATAGCCGAGTGATGATGGCGTCGCCAGGGCACTGACTCGCCATCGAGAATCCGTCGCTAAGGCAGGCCCCGATTCAATTTTAAATTGGGCGATTCATATCCATCTCGGTGCTGTGAAATGCTGGAAATCAATCACATATCCCCCTGTGATGCATTATGGTAAGACTCAGTCTAATAACACCATTTTCACGCTGAGCTCGGAATATTTCGCATCGAAAGGAACATGTTCAAAGGACCAACTGTGTAGACGAACAGTAGATTTTTTTTTTACTTTTTTTTTTTTTACCACAGTTGTAACTTGCACCAACTTAGTAGCACTCTTGAGCATCTCCATCTTGCATAAAGGTGGACGACTCAATTTTTTTCCTACAATGTTCGCTTTTACTATTGAGAACGAGTCGGTATTGGTAAACTAGATTGTCTGTGGTGTTTTCCTGCGTAAATACGAGGAGTTTGCTGTTCTGCCGGTGTTTCCAAAACGCTCTTCGACTCGGTTCATCGTTTCACAAGGAGGCTGTTGCACCGCAAGACCAAATATGCCAAAGTTCTGGCCGCGACTGGGCGTACCCCGAACTCATTTCTTACTTAGTTGAGAAAATCCAGTTTATCTCAATGGATATCTCAAATAGAACTCATTGAAGGTGGCCTTTACATGTCACAGCGTGTCACTTGGGCAACTTTAGGGTAGTGGCTTGAATTTGTCCAATGTACCAGGTGGCAAGTCAGACAGCTGTTAACCACCACACATCTGGGTTGCACGGACCGATTAGATGGCCCCGAGATAAGCGAGCAAATAAGTCGGGAATAAAACGATGCAGTTTGTGGGGAAGTAAAGGTTACTCCTCGATTTCCGTGTGCTACCCTAAATGGCTATTGGGGCATTGATTGGAATGATATGAGACAATGATGTCACTGTGCTGATGATTTCCAGCGAGAACACGTGAACCAGTTATTGTTATTTTGTTAAATTAGCAACAGGCTCAGGTGAATTCATTGGGAGGGGAGGGAGAAACTGTTGGTGATTAACTTGATTATAGAAACACGACCAACTCATAGAGCCTGTCGAAGGGTTAAAACTGAACCGTGTTTCACCGCGAAATGAGACGATGGACAATTCGACATTTAGAGCTAGCCATGCTAGGCAGGCCTTGGCTATGAGCACAAGTGCGGCTACGTGTAGAAATATGCAGGGTGATGAATGCGGCTGTGGCCATGCAAAAGTGGCGGAATTCAAGCCTCACTCGCCCCAGCATCTGGAGTTGGGGCCAATCCCTGGGGCTTCTGGACCCGAGGCCGTGGGCTCAAGGTTTGTCCGAGAATGATCCGCCCAGCTCCAGGCCGCTGCATTGTGTGTGTGTTGTGGCTACCCCACATCCACATTGGCACAAGACTGCACCGCACCGACTTTTAGAAATAGCACCCTCCGATAAAAACGCAGTTCTCACAAAAAAATACGCCTCCCGGGCCTGCATCTCCGCCTCCAGCCTGCCTCCAGCTGGCCGTCTGCTTGCTTCCTTCCCCGTCGCCATCTGCTGTGAAACCGCCTCTGCGCCTCCCCTGACTCCCCCAGACCGGCACCCGACCCAGGCATGACCCCTCGGTAGCCTTGTCCGCCGCCTCGCCCTCCCCCAACTTATAACTATGCTGGATGCTTTGTATCCACCGCTGCCAGAATTATAGCAGCCTCGCACGCCCTACATAGCCGCCTCTCCCTCCCCCCCCGATACCCCCTCCCCTCGAGCTGTTAGAATATGGAGGTTCAGGTGAGTTTTGCAGTCTTTGTCCCCCGTCTTTCTGGCCGCAGACGTGTGGTTCCATGGGTCATGACGCCTGTCTCGTGCCCCGCCATTTTTTGACGTCGGTCTGGGTCACGTCCAGGTTGCATCGGCCCAACGTCCAGCACCCAACGCCGCAGTGTCGGGATGCCAGGGGGAAAGTTATTCAATGCTGATCCTTTGTTGTTTCGTCGCTTAGGTAGAAAACGCCGTCGAGATTCTGTCGAATCCCGCCTCCGACCAGTCCCTCAAAGAACAAGCCTACGAATACCTCAACCAACTTCGAACCGACCCCCAAGGATGGCAAGCCTGCACCACGCTCTTCGCGCGAACACCGCGCACCTCGGACGTGGTGCGTCTCGTCTGCCTTGAGGTCGTCAACTACGCGGTCCACACACAAGGCCTCGACCAGGCCAGCTTAGCTTTCCTCAAGGACACGCTGCTCCAGTACTGCCGCCAGACCTACGGCCCTGATGCCCAGCAAGCCGCCGACCCTACCCACCTCCAGAACAAGCTCACGCAGACCCTGACCTACCTGTTTGTGTTCCTTTACCAAAATGGGTGGCAGAGCTTCCTTGACGACTTCCTGGAGCTGGCCGGCATCCCAAACAACGTCGACAACGTTTCGGGCGTCATCTTTTATCTTCGAATCCTTGGATCTATCCACGATGAGATCGCCGATATGCTCCTGTCACGACAGAGCAGCGATACCAAACGCAACACCGAGCTCAAGGACCAGCTTCGTGACCAGGATATGAGCAAGGTTTCCGAGGCCTGGAAGCAGGTTCTCACCCGATACAATAGCAACGATGCGGTTGTCGAACTCGTTCTCAAGGTCCTGGGCAAGTGGGTTAGTTGGATGGACATCTCCCTGGTCATCAGCCAAGACATGCTCAACCTTCTGCTGCCAGTGGTAGGACGGGTCAATGGCACAGGTGGCGAGGACAAGGTCCGCGATACCGCCATCGACACTTTGACCGAGATTTGTGGCAAGAAGATGCGGTCAGGGGACAAAATGGAGATGATTTCCTTCCTCAATCTGCAAGAGATTGTCAGTCAGTTAGTTGCTAGCCATCCCTTGAGTGAGTTCAAGGGCTCCTCTCGATACGACACGGATCTGGCCGAGGCTGTTGCCAAGCTCGTTAATACCGTCATCTCCGACATCGTTCGGGCCCTCGAAGACAACCAAATCAGTGATGACACGAGGGCCAGGGCCAACCAGCATCTCAATGGCTTTCTTCCTTTCCTCCTGCGCTTCTTCTCTGACGAGTACGATGAAATCTGCTCCAGCGTCATTCCCGCCCTCACAGATTTGCTCACTTTCCTTCGTAAAATCGCCCAGCTCCCAGAAGAATATGGTAACATGCTTGCACCAATCCTTGATGCCATCATCCGAAAGATGCGATACGACGAGACCTCGACGTGGGGCAAGGAAGATGAGCAAACCGACGAGGCCGAGTTCCAGGACCTCCGCCGAAAGCTGCAGAACCTTCAAAAGACCATTGCCGCCATCAACCAGACCCTGTACATGGACATGCTTAGCAACCTAGTGGCCACCACCTTCCAGAACCTTGACCAGCAAGGCTCACAGATGGACTGGCGAGACCTGGACCTTGCACTCTATGAAATGTATTTGTTCGGTGAGCTTGCGCTGCCCAACCAGGGCCTGGGTGCCAAAAACCAGCCTTCTAGCGAGGCTTCAGAGAGACTGGTGGTCATGATGCGAAAGATGGTCGAATCAGGTTTGTGATATCCCCCTGAAAGGTAATCAACCCTCTAACCTTGTTGATAGGTATTGCCTCATTCTCCCACCCCGCCATCCTGCTCCAGTACATGGAGATCTGCGTCCGTTACTGTGTTGTTTTCGAGACCAACCAGCAGTATATCCCCCAGGTCCTGGAGAACTTTGTCCGATTGGTCCATCATGACCATGTTCGTATCAAGACCCGATCTTGGTACCTTTTCCACCGGTTTATCAAGCAGCTCCGCTCTCAAGTTGGAAATGTCACTGAAACCGTCATCCAATCTATCGGTGATCTATTGCCCATCAAGGCAGAGGTTCCGGGAGAAGACGCGGATGATGACATGTCTTCGGATGAGTCTGACCATTCTGCGGATGCATTATTCACCAGCCAGCTCTACCTGTTCGAGGCTATTGGTTGCATCTCATCCACTCAGTCTACTCCTCCTGAAAAGCAGGCGCTCTATGCCCGCTCCGTCATGGATCCCCTATTCGCAGATATGGAGGCCCATCTCCCACGAGCCAAGGCTGGTGATGCTCAAGCCACGCTCCAGATCCACCACATCGTCATGGCGCTGGGAACGCTTGCGCACGGGTTCTCTGACTGGACTCCTGGTGCTGCCACCAACAACGCACATGGGCCACCTGACAAGGCCGTTTCGGACGAGTTTTCCCGAGCTGCAGAGGCCATTCTGATTGCCTTGAACCAGCTTAACTCGTCGTCTGAAGTTCGAACAGCTTGTCGGTCTGCTTTTTCCAAGCTTCTCGGAGTCCTCGGCTCTGCGGTCTTGCCTCAACTCCCCCAGTGGATTGAAGGTCTCCTGTCGCAGAGCTCATCCAAAGACGAGATGGCTATGTTTTTGAGATTATTGGATCAAGTAGTATTTGGATTCAAGTCAGAAATCTACGATGTTCTCAATGTGCTTCTTACCCCACTCCTCCAACGCATTTTTGGTGGTCTTACAGAGCCGATTGCCGGAACTGACGACGAGATACAACTAGCCGAGCTGAGGAGAGAATACCTTTCCTTCATCCAGATTATCCTCAACAACGGACTTGAGGGCGTTCTCATCAGCGAGGCCAACCAAGGTTTCTTCGAGCCCATGATTTCCTCCATTGTCGAGCTCGCCAAGATTTTGGAGGGCAACATTGGCCCAAGCAGACTGGCATTCACAATCATGACCCGAATCTCTGCTATTTGGGGTGGTCCTGACGTTGCGACCATTTCCCAGAACCCAACACCCCCCACTGGTGCCCCCAACCCAGCCATCCCTGGCTTCGACCAGTTCATGATTGACCGATTCCACTCGACCTGCTGGGAGGTTATGAAGAACCCCAACTTCCGACCAGCACAGGATGCTCAGACGAAGCAGATTTTGACCGAGATTGCGGCTCTTGAGCAGATCATCTATACCAAAACGGGAGAGGTATTCATTCAGCAGCTCCAGAACGGGCTATTCCCCAACATGGGAATCGATAGCGACAGCTTTTTGCGATCCCTCACATCAACAGACAAAAAGGCCTTTGCATCCTACCTCCAGGGGTTGCTGAAGAGCCGACAGTAGATAAGAAAGTGTCTGCGAGTGTTAGAACCGAGAGGGTTATACGAGAACGAGGCAGTGGAGGGTGTTCGGAAGCCTCGCGGCGCATATTAGGGAGTTGGAGGACAGAACAATTAGAGTTAAAAGAACCAATCTTCTTTGTCATTTTTTACTACAATATTCCCGGCCATTGGCGGCCTGTTCGTCTGGTGGTCGAGAGTTCAGTGAGGAGGGGGGATGCTCCCAAGGATGTGGATAGATGGAAATACAAACTCATTCTACCATCAATTTAGTTCCTATTACGACATGCACGAGATAAAATTGGATACGCAGAGATGGGAGTTTTTAAATTATATTATGATTCACCTAGTGAGCACCAACCTTCAATTATGCTTAATGCGTGTGTGTTCTTTCATTTTCATGTCCGCCTCCCCTTACTACCAGGCTAAGAAAACAACAATCAATGACAGCCAGTTAACCACCCTCAAAAGTAGACAAACAGGAACTAACGAAACAACCAAAGCTGACTATGCTTGCGAAGAACTTATCTTCGCAGAGAGCTCGCGGACCATTCCCTCCAGCTTTTCAACCTTGGCTTTGAGATGATTGATTTCGTCTTGGGCGGCGACCGTGAAGAAGGGTGAGGAATCTAGGGTACAGCTGTGATGACAGCAGTGGTGATGGTGAGTCTGATGGCTGTGGGGATCAGGTTGTTGAATGTCTTTCGCAGGATCGTGAAGGGGCAAATAAGTTTGGTGGACGTTACTGGTAGTCGTCTTGAGGCTGACGCCGCCACTGCGGCTGTTGATACTGCCGCTATATTTGGCACCGACGAATCCCGATAGGGTTTGATTCGCGGCTCTGAGGCTGCTCAAGGTTGGACCAGGACGTTGGAAGGAGCGCGGAACCGTGGAACGGGTGATATCATTAAAACCTGGGGTCTTCTGCTTCTTGTCGCGTGTGATCTGGTGAGCCTGCCCCTGTTGCCTCTGGCGCTTGTTGTTGCGGCCGGTAGCCAGAGAGTAAGGTGGAGGAGGAGACGTTTGGGGAAGAATAGTGGCGGCAGAGGAGATAGCAGGAGTGGCAGCACCAGAAGCAGAAGTAGAGGCAACAGGGGGAGAAACAGAAGTAGAAATAGGAGGAGAAGGATAAGGGTGGTTGGCGATAGAGATGGGAGAGATGGTAGCGGACGCATCGGCATTTTTGGCTCCGACAACGGGCTTGGAAAGGAGAGATGGATCGATGAAGCAGTGGAACCAATCAAGGTCGTCGCCCTTGACAGACTTGTCGAGACCGATTTGGCTTCTATTGTTGTTGCCCGTGGCCGCAGTGGGTTGGAAATGAGCCATGGTGGCTGTAATGTATGTGCATGTGTTTGACAAGTGATTATGCTGAAGGGTTGAGTACCTAGATGAACAAGTGGGAGAGAATGAGGTGCACAGAGACATTGTGGACTTTTACAATCTCCGACAGTCTTCAACTCTAAAAGGCCAGCAGGAGTCACCGACCTAGACCACTGCCTTCCTCACCCTTTGAGATTGTCGAGCTGGTAACCGGAGATGGCAAGAGCTTCCTATCCTACCCGACGCGTGGGTCGCTCGCCAAGGCTTTCTACCTCTTGGATCGCAGTAGATGTTTCCCACTTGCCTATAGCCTGAGTCCGATACTGTCGACCGGCTACTTTTGCTGGTTGATTGTGACGTACACGAGTGAATCTGGTGGCTGGGCTGCATTGCGTTCAGACTTTTCCCGTCTTCACTGTAGCTGTTTTGCGGGCTTCGCTGTCAATTTCCCGCTTCGCAATGGACAATTTGCCCAAACCCATACCAAATGTTCGAAAAGAATCGCATTTACTTTTAGTCTAGATGAGTCTTGAATAACGCATGCTGGCTCAAACTAAGGTATCTAAAACGTCGCCAGCACGGGACGGTAACCATGTCATACACGGAATAGAGGACAACGCGATACAATTGCGTTCCATATTCCCAGATCCCACCGATTAACTAACAATTACCCTTTCTCCTACTCTAGGTTTCTCCGCCACTTAAACCGAGAAATGAATATAGTCAACTACAAGATGTAGCCACCTCCGGAGAGACAGCGCCAGTCACGCACACCAGTGCCCTCCTCCAGCTCCACACACCACCAGAGGACTTCCTTGGCCTTGTCTGGCTGGCCGCTTTCTTCATAGGCGCGTCCGAGAGCGAACCAGGCTTCCGAGTTGTTCCAGCTGGAGCCTAGCTTGGTAAGAGTTGAGAGCAAGCCGTAGGCTCGGTCGCGGGCGGCTAGACGATCGACAAGAGGTAGTCGGTCAGCCTTGTAGGCATCTGGAAGCTCTCCATCACCGAGCGGGGCCGAAGACCCAGTTTTGGATCCGTCTTTTGTTTTGGAAGCACCAAGACCCAAGGGCTTGGAAGGGAGAGCCGAACGGGGGTGGGGGCTGGGCTTTGAACCACTGCTTGTCGTTGCTGGCACAATGTCCCCCAGGGGAGGGATTGAAGGAGGCGGCAAAAGCTTCTCAGCGTAAACATCCAGCAGAATATTGGAAAGTCCAATGATGGCGCCGGGGTGGTTGGGTGCATGTGTCAGGGCGTTCTCGAAGTCAGATCGAGCAGCATAGGGCGCGTGCTTGGCGAGCGCGAGTTCTCCCAGCTACACCACGAGTTAGTCATGTTCACGTCTAAAAGGCACAAAGAATAAGGCTTACCTCGGACCACAGGTCACTCCACAGGTCCTCCACGCTCTTGTGCTCGGCCCAGCCTGCTGCCTTCAAGCTTCCCGAGCCTGAAGGATCTCTACCCGCATCTGACTCGAGGCTTTGGACCAGTCGCTGCGCCTCTGTGATTGCGCCCTTGCAGTCTTCGTGCATACCCGCACGTCGATAAAAACTAGCGATCATCAGCCAGAGTCTGACAAGAATAGTCACTCTCTGAGCCCTTTCTTTATCCTTGGGAAATTGAACAAGGGGCAGCAGATTAGTGGAGGCCGTCAAGTGGCTTTCCTCTTCAGATAGTCCTGTGGACCTGGAGGAAAAGAGATGCGATAAGTGCGAAAGTGGTCGGGGTCTGGAAAAGGACGAGGTTCTTGACGCTGATGACTGTCGCTTGCTCGAAAAGGTAAACATGTCGGCCTGCTCGGGCTCATCACCACCAACAGGGAAGAAGACTTCGCCATCAACAACCGAGGGATTATTTGACACGGACCCAATGCTGGATGTCCTCGCCCGACTCTTGCTTCTCTCCCGCCTCCTCAAGCTGTTGCTCCTAGCTTTGCGGACAGAGGATGCCGAAGTTCTGGGTCTTGCTGAGTCTGCAGTGGGCCCATTCTCGCCGGTGACTTGAATTGTTGGCGCAGAGCTCCTTGCAGTGACTGCAGTTGCTGGGCGGGAGACGAGGAGCGTTGATCTATCACCAGCCGTATTGCCATACACTTGCCTCGTAGGTGGCCTGGATCTGTCGTGGTGACCGAAGATGCTCCCCTTGATGCTCCTAAGTGTTCCGGACGTCTTCGGAGGCTCGACTGCCTTCGGTGGGTGCAGCGTTGATTGCGACGCAACGTTGCCGAATAGCCGCGAGAATAACGTAAGCAGCTCAAAGCTGGCATTAACTGCGACTTCAGGCCCTTCGAGAAGCTCGATCAAAGCCAGCTGTGTCATCTTTACCTCCAGAATACTCTCCTTTTCTGCGTCATCCATGTCATCCACTAAGCCCCGAGAATCAGCACTTGATTTTGATTGAGCTTCCGCCTCCTTCAGATGCTCGCTCCTGAAGGTCTGGTCCGACTTTCCAAACAACACAGAAGGGTTCTTGAATTGCTCCAAAGCTCCCTCGCACGCCCTTGAAGCCATTACATAGTCTTGCCTAGCGCTCAGGAGCAGCGCCAATAGATGCCAGACTGGGATCAGAGAACGTTCTTGCCAGTAGGGGCCGTGGATCAAATTGTAGTGCTCATCCCGATCTTTGGAAACAGTCAAAGCCGACTTGACCACTTCAATGGCAGCCGTCAGCTCTCTTCGCTCTGCTAGCAACAGGCCAAGCGCATAGAAGCTCCTGGTATCCTTTGAACGACCAAATTCAGCCGCCAGAGATCGGCGCAGACATCGAATGGCTTTTGTTTGGATCTCAGTTCGAGAGGACGCTTCGTATGTGATTCTTGACCAGTGAGCATGTGCCAGGCCGATAGCTTGCCATGCCTGGGCAATGATGTGAGGGGGTACAGGGGGGTGGATCAGGCTTGAGCCTTCTGCAATCATGGTGGTGGCAGATTCAGGAGAACCGTGGTGCTGGGGCAGCTTAGCCAACCAGTCCTCCAGCTCTGCTCCAAGCTGGCGCGCCTTTTCCGCTGCAGGGCGCTGTCCGTATCGACAAAGAGCAATGATACATTGCGCAACAGTTTCAAGCACTGTAGCGTCGTCGTCGAGGCTTGGCTCTAGATGTCCTGTCTTGTCAACACGGGCTTTGCCTTTTTTAACAATTTCCATGTACGAGTCAAATGATTTGAAGGCAAGTTCAAACTCGGCGACCGATAGATGGACAATGAAGAGGTACCGAAGTATCGAAGTCGAATGGTAGGTCTTGGTAGCCGTGCTATAGAGCGTGTCCAAGACACCACGGCTTAAGCTGTTTCGACCGCCTTGGCCAAGATCTTGCTCCTTCCATCCCCGTCCGCAAAGAACGGCCCAGTTTTTGGCCACTTGGTGAACAAAATTCTCAACCTCTTGGCGCTCTTCATCGGCTCTAGGAAAGCTAGTCTCGCTGAGAAGAAGAGCTTGATAAGTAGCCTCGACATGCTTCAACTCTACCTTGAGTTGGCCGCGAGACGAGAGTTCACCCCCAGTAGGGGGAGTCACGAACCCGGTCGGGAACGATAGGTCACACGCGAGAATTTGTGATAGAGCTAGGTAATATTCGTCCCAGATTCTTCGCCTCGGGACTGAGCCCTTGAACCCAAAACCACCGGTAATGGGGGTACCCATTGTATCCCAGAACTTGGCCCATGATCGGAAGCAAGCCAAGGAGTCTGTGTCTGAGAGCGATACTTCATTATCCTGAATTGCCTGGCTCGAGAGCATGCAGAATTCGGTCAGAAAGAGCTCCGCCCAATACCGCAGCTGTCTCCCAATGCCCTGATCAACCCAGATACGCCCAAGGGAGGGCAGTCCGGATTGGAATGCGGCTAGGGCCTGTTTCAGCTCGCCTGCGCGCGCAAGGCAATTAGCCTTGAGGTAGACCGCTTTGAGAGCGCAGACAGTGGTCCATTCAGCACTCTTGTCGGCGGGGTTGATTTGGTCATCTTGTGGTGTAGGGATTTCGGGCAGCTGAACAGCGCAAAGGTCGTACTCTCCCAGGACCCAGTGTAGCCAGCCGACACAGACCTGGGCTTGGAATTTATCGCCTGGGTGGCCTCGTTCCTGTTCGATGGCTTCGAGGAGCTTGGGGAGCTGGCTGGCAACGTCGATATCAGGGGTCGCAATGGCGGTGGGCGGTCGAGCAGTTTGAGGTCGACCGTCGGAGCCCGATGAGGCAGCATTGGTCGTCTTCGTGATGGCGCATTCGGATTCGGCTGTCAAGGCAAGACCTGGATGTCGTTTGGTCAGCTTAAGTGACTCGTGCATGTGGGAGCTGGCGTCGTGGGGCTAGGGGGATCATCGTACATGACCTGTCGGGAGCATGCTTGCGGACCTTGCGGACCAGCTCAGGGACGGCATCCCAGTTGCCGTCGCAGCGAGCATGGTCGAGCTGATTGATATACTGGGCTGCTTTGTGCTGGAGGGCAGAGCAATGGCGGTTAGCGATGGGGGAGGGCTTCGTAATGCTGCTGCTATCTTACACTCATGATTCGACCACTTCAGGAGACTGTCCGGCTTAGCAGTCAGATAGCGCCCCGTGCATAGCTCAGAGAAAAATGACAGATGCGTGCAGATGGGCGTTGGGGATCTCCTTACAGCTCTCCCGGCGCAGGCGATTCACAGGGAGAAAGGAGACTGCCGTGGACGCAGAGAGCAAGCTGGTTACGTTGGGCAGGCGGTTTGCATGTATGATGTACGATGCATGCGGCTGCTGTCGTACGTACCTGAAGAGGACCTAATTACGATGGTTGGTACGTAAGGAGCTAAGGGCCCTCTGGCGCCCATTACTGGGCGTATAGGCCACATCATAATAGATGGTGCTGGGTCGACGACGGCGCTAGGGCCAATCAGGGCCCTGTCGCCAGCCACGATATTCCCCGTCTCCAGGGGCTCACCCCGTCCGCTTTTTTTCTTTGTCGCTCGGTACCTAGTGGGGTTGTATACGGCATAGTGAAGACCGAAAAAAAAAAAAGTTATCCAAGAGTGAGAACGGACGAAGCGCAACACAGGTTTGTGCAAGCAGCCGTTCTCAGTTATTTACAGCGTCATCCACGGGTTCATTAGCCTCGCTACCGTGTTTCTGGTTCATTGAAATCGAAATTGCGCCGCCCAGCAATCGCAAAGCGACTCGATCGCTGCTCAATTGCACGTGACAGCGACAACTTTGCTTCACTACACCAAGGATTTGATATCACGATTGCGGTCTTGAAATCCCCAATACGGTTTCTCCTTCTCGCTCGGCACAATGTCCAACACTCTGCCACCAGATCTGCGGGTCCTCTACCGCAAGCTCACATCCATCCCCCCAACTCAGCTTCCTCACGCCTTGCCCTCTCTCATCAACCATGTCTTGCACTGCAAAGAGGCCTTGTCTGCTCCCCAGGAACAAAAGACCAAGGACAAGTCTTCCGAGACCTCCCAGCTGGTTCACAAGCTAAAGGCGAGCGTAACCACTCTCTTAAATGGACGCAGTCGCGAGGCTAGGTTCGCCGCCATCGGGCTCATCAAGGCCATGGTAGATGTTGGAGGTTGGGAAGTCCTTCGAGGATCCGAGCCTTGGGTTCGCGGCTTGTTGTCTATCATTCAGGTATGTTATTTTAACCCAATTACTAACAAATTCCACCTATGGTACTAATAACGCTTCAGAAAGCCGATCCTATGGCCTCCAAGGAACTGGCCGTAGTGACTCTAGCAAGAATTTACATGCTGGTCCACTCTTACCAGACTCTTGCTCGAGAAATTGCTACTCAAACGCTGCCCGCCTTCATCACATCCTGCATAGCTCTCATCAAGCAGTCGTCATCGGGAAATGCGTTGAAGACACCTTTGTCAGTCGTCGAAACCATTTGCGACGCCTTTTCCGCTCTGGTTCCCCTCTACCCAACCACATTCCGTCCCTTGAGCTCTCAGCTCAGAACTGCTACCCGGCCATACCTCGCACCTACTCAGACAGATGAGATTGTCGTTCCCAGCAGCCTGACGCGTGCCTCACGACGTCTCATCATCTCTCTTCACCACGTTGCGGCCAAGTCTGGAGGCAGTGATGAGTGGGCCAAGTTGGTCGGCAGTCTCCTCAAGGAGTTTCACGCCACTGCTGATCAAATCTTCAGGGCCGTCGAGGAGTCTTGGGAGGGCTCTAACGGCTACACTCGATCCAAAGTTGAGCTTGATGGGGAGCCAAACGGTGGAGATGAACTGCCTGCCTGGTCAGGTGTCCAAGCCGGTGCTGATCGCTTGATTGGCCTGTTCCAGTATCTCTCTGATTGTTTACGATACCCAACAAAGGTGCCTGTTGTGATACCTACTGGTGCTCTCGTAGATGCTGCTTCACGGGTGTTTCTGATTGCAAGATTATCTCCAAAAACCCAGTCCTGGGATCGAGCCCTCCAAACGAACGCCGCAATCGAAAGAGAAGAGAAAGAGGAGCTCTGGAGTGTCGTTCCAGAAACTCACATAGCTGGACTTCATCTTTTGCAAGTTCTCATCCGACGGCTGCAAGAGAACTCTGTAGCCCAGGTACCCGAGCTTTTAGACCATCTCGTCCGTGTCTTCAAATCGGGTATCAACGTTCCCACCGTCCGAATGACCGGCTACTCTCTGTTGAAGGACATTCTCAAGTTGGCTGGTCCGACCTTGTCGAAGCCATCCGTGGATATGCTCGATCCTCTGCTCGGCGCTTGCTGCCGAGATCTCCAGCAAGATGCCGGCCACCTCAAACCCGAGAAGTCAACAGCTTCTGGCACAGACCCCAAGAAGAACAGCATCGCCGCCAACGCCGACCTCTTCCTCAAGCCTCAGGCCAGCGCTGTTGTGGAATCGTTTTCTTTGGATCCGGACCACAAGACCGCGGCGGCTAGCCTCCTTGCCATTATCCCATCCCACCTGCCCCAACGACATCTCAAGCCCTCCTTGCGAGGTCTCGTCGACCAGACGGCCATCCTCACATCCAACCGCGACGCGATGCTAGCAAGCGTCTTGAATCCCTACAAGGACCAACGCGGCCGAGTTTACCCCAGCATTCTGCCCCACCTGACCCAGCAGTTCCCTGACGATCAAGGTCTAGAGATCCTACGATCCAATCTGCGGGCCAGCGGCCAAACCCTGGCCAACAATGAAGTACCGCTTGAGGAGCTGCCCGTGGATCACGAGGAAGAGGAGGAGGAGGATGAGGAGATGGGTGATTCAGAGGTTGCAGACAAGCCCAGCGACACTGAGCAGTCAGGAGACGTCTTCAAGTCTGGCACACTCTCTGGGATACCTCAAGTCGAAAAAGCGCTGCCAATTCAAAGCAATCCCTTTGGTGCAAGCAAAAGTGCCCCGGCAGATGATGATGAGCCTCGACACAGAGTAGCATCCCCACCCAAGCGAAAACACGAAGGGTCAGACCTTGCCCCTACTAAGCGGCAAGTGCTCGACAAGTCCCCCTCGCCAATCAGCGCACCGACAGCATCAACCTCTAAGGCTCATGAAACAGGAGATGACGATGATGATGACGACGACGACGAGAGCGTCCACTTGAATATGGAGCTCGAAGATGACGAGGAGGAAGACTAGGTTTTGAAAAAGACGGAAGGGCATGTACAGTGTAGTTTGGCTCATCTCATTGGGTATGGATAAAGTATATAATTGTTTTTGGTTTCGGAACCTCTAACTGGTGGTCCGTATACAAGGCGAGACTGCGAGTCTCCAAGGTCTGCCACCTATGGCCTGGTATCTCATATACGCAAAAAAAAGAAAGGATAGAAATCAAGGAAAAGCGATTCTCAACTTCCGCCCCTTGCACCCGTTCCCACATAAAATACACGCCGTGTTACCTACCGTAATCCCACATCAAACGCCGCCGCCGCCCAGTGATGGTGGCCTCTCCAAGACCCAAATAAAGAAATGTAACCATCATGTCTTTGCAGTCATGATTGCCGTAGGAGCTGTCTAGTCCCGCAGCCAAGCGCGGCGCTTCTCCTCCTTACGCGCACGCCGCTTCTCCTTGAAGGCCTTAACCTCAGACTTGGAGGGCTTCTTGCCGGCACGCTCGGCCTTCAGACTGCGACCGTCATGGGCGTTTGCGGCAGCATCGACATCAAAGAAGGCATTCATCTGGCGTCGTGATTTAGCCTCGTCAGAATGGCGACCGGGGCCCATATCTTCAGTTTGAAACTGGCCGGTAAAGCGGTTGAATGAGGCCGTGACGTGATATTGGTCGTGGACATCGGCGCTTGATGATTGTCCAGCTTCATCATCCTTACTACCCTGCGCATACCAGGCATTCGGGTCATAATCGCCATGGATAGCAGGATTATAACCTCCGGCTGCAGGTGTCTCGGATGCGGGGGGCTTAGGGGCAGCCACAGTGGAAGTGGAAGCCGCAGCTGAGTCGTCGGTCGGGATTCGCGGGTTGTCCCATTGAGTCTTGCCAGTGAAGCGATTCACGAAATACCAGGCTTGGTTGTGAGGATCCCATTGGCAGTCCCATCCATCATCAGCCGGCTCAGGCACAGGCTCCTTCGGTAGCGGAGGTCCATCAGGAATCGGCTCCTCCGGCAACGGTGGCCCTTCTGGGACAGGCTCGTTTGGGAGTGGCGGAGCATCAGCTGCATCAGCTGCAGCGGGTGCCTTTTCTGGTGACTCGGGTTCGGGATTAGATTCGGCAGTATCGTCAGAATTGGCGATGGCTTCCTGGTCATCTTGGTTCTTCTCGTCGGTGTTTTGGGCAGAGGTTTCGGCGAGACCTGCAGGAGCAGGCTCAGGCTCCTCCTGGGCGACCGACTTTGGCGATGAAGGCATGTTGGTCGGAGAGAGTGGCGAGAAGGCAAGGTTGGCGCAAGGCGTCTATCATCTCAACGGTGAGTCAAGGGCAACGGGAAAACGTCATCGTGATACTTATGCACCTGTGGTCTTTTGATTTAGTAGAAGATAGTTTGTGAGCAGTGATAATAGAGTAAAGGCCGCGCGCTTCACATGTTACTGCAAAGCGATGCCGTGACTCGGGTAGCTTTCTGCAAGCGGTAGCGCAGATGCAGTGTAGTGCGGGTGCTGAACGTCAACAAGGAAAAAAAAGCCTGCGCCTCAGCTGGCGCCGCTGGAGCGGGTAAGCATTGTCTGGGGAAGGCAAAAACCCATGCCTCACGTGACCTCTCGAACAACAACTTTGAAGCACCCTTCCCGTCGGGAGCTTTGGCAATGGATTGGGTTTAATACGATAAATGCGGGTCGTTAAACCGAGCGATCCTCCCGGTTCACAAAGCACAGACGTCAATTGAGTTGCCGTAACGCCTGCAGACGCTTCCACGATGGCAGGCTATTCTTGTGAAAGCTGCTATTGTAGAGGCAATAAGAAAAAGAAAGCATGCGAGCTGAGTCCCTGCTGCAACTAGCGCGATTTGTCATGGTTCCTTTGTTGTCTCCATTATTGGCGCGCAATTTCACATTAGACCAGCCCAGACAGCGGTGGCCAATCTCGGAGAGGCATGCGCGCTGCCGTGTCTCTAGCCAGAACCCTGTCGGGGACGTTAATTTGGTCTTGGCTTTGGGTACCGATTGTTGGTTAATTTATTAAACAGTCGTTATCGCCGGCGTAAACTGCTGATGGCTGTTCGCACACCGAGAAGTCGCTGATCGTCATGCCATCGTTGCTCAGGTCGTGGTTATGGCTCAGCGCAATCGCAACTACCATTGTGCGGGCTGACGAGACCTATGAGCCTCCCAATGTGAAACCTGCCGACTGGGACGAGGACATGTGCAGTTGCTATTTGACAGACGACGATATTCCCGAGTACTACACCGATCATGTCTTCTTCGACTTCCGGAGCCTCAGCGATTACGCGGGTGTTCCAGACATCATCACCAGCGAAAATGCATCAGCGGATGCCGACGTTACCAGCAAGTACTTCAAAAAGAAGGAGTGGGAGAACTTTTGGAGCATTGAGAGTTGGGGCAACAGAAGACCCGACGGTCTGTCCTACGGCGCAAGATTTCCCATGGTCAACACCCCCAACAACATCTTTATTCAACAAAACAGTGACAAAAACCCGGCTTCGGAGACATACCTGACGATGCGAACAACGCGCCTTGCCGAGTTTCAGGGTGCCGCCCAATTCGATTCCGTGGATCATTTCCAGTTTCTCTCCATCCGCTTCCTTGGCCGAGTCAGGGGCAAGCCGGGAGCCTGCATGGCTATGTTCACATATGTGCCAGCAGCGGAAATCAAGGACGTCCAGGAGGCCGACTTAGAAATGTTAACCCGCGAGGATACGAATCGCATTCACTACACCAACCATCCGGCCTACAGCATCGAGGGCCAAGTGTTTCCAAAAGCTACTCGCAACACCACGTTGCCAGATAACATTCACTGGGACGACTGGGTGGAACACAGGCTGGATTGGACGCCGGGCCGCTCCGTGTGGTATGCGAATGGTATCCAAGCTGCGAACATTTCGTTTCAGACACCTCGCGATCCATCACTCATTATTTTCAACGTTTGGGGCGACGGCGGCGTCTGGACTGATAACATGACTGTCAACGGCGAGGCCACTATGGACATCCAATGGATTGAGATGGTCTACAACCAGAGTACAGAAGACGAGGACAAGAAGCGAAAACGAGCCCTCGAGCATCGATCATCGCCATTATTCCGCGACTATGGCCCCCGGGGACGGCTGCAACGCCGCGCCTCCGGGAACGATCAATGCAGGATGATTTGCAGCATCGACAAAGGCGGAGGTGCCGGCGCAGTGCAATGGGTATGGGGCAACAGCACAGCATCCCGCCTATTACTCACAGGTGGAGGTTTTGGGGGAAGTTTGGCATTTGTGGTTTCTTGGGTTCTCGGACTAACAGCTTTAATGTGGTACATGTAATATCAGCAGAGCCTTCTCGGAGGGGCTTTGGGTTTTCATGTTTGTTTTTTTAAAGCCCCACTATAGAACATGCTTCTTTGGGCACAGGAGAGGTACAGAGGCGATTTACACTGGAAATGTCTAGAGAGGAGGCGGATATTTGACAGCCGCGGCTTCTAGGTCGCCATGGTTTAGGACACGGCATAAAATTAGCGATGGTGTTTGAGCGTTGGGTTTTAGTTTAGCGATACCACCTCCATTCTCCTGGAGCCTAATGTTTTTCATCATATTTACGTTTTTTACTTGCCAAGTCTCCTCCCCCTATTCTGTGTGTGACAACATCCAGTCGCGAGGCGAAACCAACAAGACGCCACCAACACCGTGGCTGGGCTCAGCTCGTTTATCAGTGGCAGCCCAGTCATGCCACTCCTCGAGACATTGATTCCAGCCGCATCATATCATGCCCCCTCCCCCCCTCCCCCCCATTCATCTCCCGCTATTTCCGCGGTAAGTGACCCAGCACAGCGAGTCCAGTTGACCAGGTCAAAAGAAACTCTCCCTCTGCATGCCCCGATCACGATCTGGTCACATTTGGCAAACGAGCCAGCGGGGTCCAAGTCCGCCTTTTCCGTGTTTGCTAGCTGGGAGCAGCTGTTCATCTAACACGTTGGCTCCGGGTTTAGGAAACCAAAAGAAGAAAAGAAGAAGAAAAAACACCATCGCAACAGTGCAAGCCACCAACTTGGTTCATCTGAAAAGAGCGAAAGGCGAGAACGAGGACCCGGGTCCCGGCGCCTCTAGCCCGGACGGGACGGGTGAACGGGCCTGGCCGTATTCAGCTCTCCCTCTTTTTTTTTCTTTTTTTTTTTTTTTGGTTGACCGTTTCTTTTTTAGCCCAATGACAACACACGGCAGCCGTCGATAAGTGGAAGGAGGGTCCCGGCCGTCATAGGCACGTCGCCCTGCAGGTCTAGAACGTCCTGCAGCAGAGAATAAAGCGAGTCTTGTCCCTCTCGAGCTGACGCCAGACGACGAGAGAGAGAACGTAGCTGCCAGCGGATGCACCCATCCCCATACGCAAACCCACAACAAGCTCTCTCCTGGGCAAACAACGGGTCGCGCTAAGACGATCGGCACGTTAGTTTGGACTAACAGCTGGGTCCTTGTCCCGCTCAATCCGGCCTTGCTCAAATTCGTATCCACCAGCATCGGCGCCCATATCTGGGGTAGGTCCATCAACAAGATGAACACTTGGCGGGAATGTGTCTGCGAGAGCGTGATAAACTGCCCATCTGCAGCTATCCTTGGTGTCAATAACCATCTTTTATGGAACAATGGCTTGTTTCGTCCAGTCTCATTCTGCTGCCGAATACACACCGTCTCTCGCATATAAAACCAGCATTTATTGAATTGTCATGAATGTCTTTTTCTTCAACTATAAGTTGGCTACATAGCACATCACCATCCAAAACGCCCTTCCACCAAATCAATAATAACTTTTTTGTGAGGTCCCCATGTCTAAATCGTTGTCATCACCTAACCAACGAGGCAAGTTCCAATCCATTCCTAGCAATAGCCGTTATTTTTTGTGGTCCCTTTTCTATAATCCTCAAGTCGCCGGCGACATCCTTATGGGTTTTTGATACGTGATGAGCATCAGATCATGTGGCATGAAATTGCACAGATAATGCGAAATGGCATCGATCGAAACGAAATGCTCAAATCGATTAATATCCACGTCATTTTACCAATAGCCTTTCTCATGCTATGCCTATGACCGCCATCGTCATCGTCATCGTGACGATCCGTCGCTGTCTTTTGGCATAGTCCCGGTCGCAGAACATGAAAGCTGTCATGCGAACCAAAGTCCACTACTGGTTCATGCCTCGAGGTTCGCTATACGGATAAGTCTATCTCGTGTTCAATGCTCAACCTCGCGAGGTGTCACTCGGGGTGAATGATGCGCGTCACAAAGGTCGATTCTCGGTCAAGTATGAACAATCAATGCAGCTCTCGCTGCCACCCTTTTGACACGCTAAAATGCCTGAACCAGGGACCGCTTTAGGGTATAAGCCCGGCGCCAATTGCCCGGGCGTTGATAAAGCCTCCCAGTGAGGAGGAGTAAATCCCATGCCGACATCCTAAATCTAGAGATTCAGGTAATTGATGCTGGGTGTTGCTCGGGAATACCCCATCATCGCATGTTGGCTTGGTCGAATTGAAACTGCTGTGAGGGAAATGCCATACTGGCACTCAGACCGAAAGGATCCCAGTCTAGATTCTGGTCAAGCAGTTGCGTCATTGACGGGTATTGTGACGAGTGTGATGTTTGGGGTTGATGGGCTGGTTCATGAGATGGCGTCATTTGGTGGCCGGGACCATTGGATGCGGGGGACATCATCATAGGTTGCTGAGGGTCACTGTTGAAGCCTGACGGGTATGACGAAGCGCCGCCGGGTGTTTCAATCTCTGAATCGTCAATCATGTCGGCCTGGGCGTCATATTCTTGTTCTGGCCAATGAGAGTCAGCATACATGTTCATTTTGCAGGTTAGGTTTCGTCAGCTTACCAAGTTGCTCAATGTGGTTCTGGAATGCCGGGGTGGGGTAGTACGAGGCACCCGAGCTAACCGGACCTCCGCGCACGTTGGATTGCGACATGGGCTGGCGCGAGTTATGCGAGCTCTGAGGCATTTGCTGCTGGCCCATTGGTCGGGAGACATTGATAGAACCGCGCATAGACATGCTATCCGAAGGCGCTGGTGAAAAGGCGGAACCCGTATTGCTCGGAGAGTTGGAATGCGATGACGGGGTCGGTCGGTTCTTTGGTGAGGTGGCAGAGTGAGCGTGTATGGGGGGTGGCAAGGGAGCACCGGGCTCAGCCTTGGGAGCAATGTGCGAATTGGATCGACGAGATTGGTGGTGTCGGTTCATAATTGCGCGCTGAAAGGGAGGCGGCTGGACCAAATTCTGAGGCATATGTGTTGGGCCCAGGTTGGGGCTGCCCGTCTTGTCTCGAAGCTCGGATTGAACATCGATGCCTGGGGACTGAGTTAGGAACCGGTGGTGCCAACGCGGCTTGGGCTAATTGACTTACCCTTCTCGAGGAGGATGCGTTCCAAGAGAGAGTTTTTGTATCGCAGCATCAAACACTCGTCGGCGGCATTGCGGTGTGCCGTCTGGAGGTTGTGCAGGTTGGATTCATGGACACGAATCGTTTCTTCAAGTTGTTTTATGTATTCGGTACGTCGCTCACGAAAGGCGGCCTGAGCCTGCCTATTACGTTGTTTGCGTTCCTCCGACGTGGCGTAAATCTGAGAGGTTGAGTATTAGCCATTTTGCGAGCACAGCGGCTGCGTGTTGGTGCAATATGATGTATGGTATGCAAGGGACGAAAATAATATGATGCACTTTAGGTGCTGCAATAAAAGATGCAGCCGTGCATGTTACGCCAAAGACGAGTGGCTGATAATTGAGGAATTGGTTAAAGGTTACAGGGATAAAGCACAATCGGAGTAATACAGGATTTTGTGTTATCAAGGGAGGATAGCTGAGGGGTAGAATGAGTTGATGCGGGGTTGTGTCTAAGGTATCACTGACATACCATGTATGATATGATACATACATGGTATATCATGGCTGGTGTTGTTCGAGGATTCGATAAAATCAACTCACTGGTTTGCGGCCACCCTTCCGCTTAGGCTGTTGAGCCTCTTGGGAAGTGGCATTGGTCGAAGGGTTGGTTTGGTTCTGGTCCCTTTCCGGGCTAGATGCAGCGGGAGAGTCGGTGAGGTCCCGGGACTGGTGGCCGTTGAGGTTCGAGTTGAGATTGTTGTGGTTTTGGTTCTGCGTCGGATCCGCCTTATCGATGGACATCTTGTCGGCCATGCCTTCCCCAGACTGGGGCTTCGAGACGATGCCGCCGTGCGGCAAACGCCCCAGAGGCTCAAAACGGAGAAACTGTTACGTAGGAGAGGTGGAACGTCGAGACAACGACGGGCGCAAATGTCGAGTCTGGAGCAGGTGTGCGCCCGCTGGGTTTTTGCTTTGCGGGCGTTGCGGGCGCAAAGAGGTCAGGGTTGGGGGTCCACGGGGGGTGAGTGCGGGCGGTAGAGGGAAGGGAGGGCGCGTCTACGGCGCTTATCAGTGGGATGTGGCAGATTTGAGCCACTGCGAGAGTCGAAAAACGTAAGGGAAATGCGATGTGCGAGATAAGGCCGCCTGCGACGCCTGCAAGTGTCCTGTGAGCGCTGGTGATTTCTTGGGGGAGCAAGATAACAGGAAGAGGACGGCGGATTGCGCGCGCAAGGGAGGCAGACTCGAGTACTCTTTTATGTAATGGGAATTGCGAGAGGGGGCGGTCCTGCGCGGTCCTGCGCGCTCTGCTTTGGTGCGAAGACAGGACCGTCTGGCCAATCACGCTGCCAATTGGGGGGCCATGGAGCCTGCGAGCTCGGCGCCGGGCGACACCCCAGAGGGTGGGGTTCCACTGTTCACCAGGTACCTTGTCCACTAAGCCCACTATAACCACATGCCTGTGTGCTGGCTGTCCACAGCGAACGCGCACCGCCGAGCACACACCATCAGCGGATTGACAGGCACATCAGGCGGACACACCTTCTCCTAGGGTGAATCCAGTATCTCCGGTTGTCTGGGAGCACTATGTATGCTCGCCCTCCCCGACCTTATCTTTAAAAATTTTTCTTTTCTTTTCTTTTTTTCTTTTTGCCCTGATGATTGACGCCATCCCACCCAGTCCCCTTCTTCCTCTCCTCCTCGCTCAGCACCCATGTCAAAAAAGTGGAATCCGCTTCTTCACAGGTCGGCTTCTAGAGACTCCAGCGAACAGTCAGTGCGGCGGCACAGGGTTTTTTGGCCGACCCCCACCAACGTCGTTTTGCTCGCTCTGGCCGTTCAGAGCTTTGGATTGGATGGGATGGACGAGACCCCACTCGACATCAAAAACCTCACCATTCTACCAAAAGCCACCATGAAAAACCCTGCACAGGCCAGCATCCACTCAACACACCATCGTCTACTGCTGCCACTATGCCTCCAAAGGACAGCCCACCCGCTTGCTGGCCGCTCACTTTAATTGTTAGAGCCCGGTAGGTCACCATCAGGAAACGCGACGCCAAATACGGCACAGGGGCGACCCATGCCTTCTCAATGTGACCACCATCTCGCGAAGATTTTTTCATCGGTACACGCATCATCGGGGCACAGCATCTACCACGGTTCTCATCGAGACATGAGCCGGGCACGACGGTTGATTAATTGGTTCCCCGTTTCGAGCATCCCTTGAACCTCCACATCACATCAAGCCCATCCGCAAACGGCCAAACTGTACTGAGCAAGAAAACCCCGCTTCCTCCAACCGGAAGGGCCGTGGTACGGGATACGGTTGTCGGCAGGAAGCTGGCGAAATCCCCCACTGTCTCTGCCGCCGCCACCGCCGTGGAGAGGAAAAGCAAAAAATTTCTCAAACATCGCCCTCTGTACGTCATCGGCCATTGCTACCAAGTTAGGTTGTAGGGTAAGGATACGGCTTTATGATCCATCTTTGCCATTTTTAACGTGCTTCTCACGCCACTGTATCGTCATTGTCGCCGTTCCAGAGCTATAAAACGCAATTTGAACAGCATGATATTTAGCGTCTCCCTCTAGAAGTACCGAAGAGACGAAAAAACACAGCATCCAACTCGTCAGCAATCTCCAAACGTTGAAGGTGGGGAATTCAACCGAGCCGGTCATCCACTACAACACGTAGCACGTTCGTGGCTCAGCGAGTACAGAGACATTGCCTTGGCGAGGTACACGGGCGAATCCCAACTCTGCCTTGTCCACCATGGATTCCGGTTGTTTCATCAGTTGCCTTCCTGCAACACCCATCGCCGCGAACCGCCATTGCAATGCTACAGCGTGGCCAGTTGACTCGGCATTACCCCATAGTGAATTGCCCCTGTGAGACCCATCGAAGCTGATTTCTCCGAATGTTGCATCTTGGCTTGCTGCCAGCATAATGCCTCCACAAAATGCCTGCCCAGGCACAAATGGCTAGCTCAATGAAGGTCCAGACCGGCTGCTCATTCGAAAAGCCGCTCCATCCCCTTAGTTGCTGGGAACGTCATTTCAGGTACAGGGGCGATATTCCTTCAATGATTGAACCAGTGATCAAAATATCAATTTCCGAGCCTCTGTTTGAAAATCACGTTCATGAGCGGTAGCAGCCTATACCACAAGAGCAACAATGTAACCCGCACCAAACGATGTTATACCATTTACCCGACGCAAGGGCAGGGTGTAATGTCAAGATACATGTTCACTGTCCGCTGTTCACGCTGCAGCGACCCTGGACACTTGATCGGATTCTCCCCACTGCAGTGCATTTCGGTCAGCCTGGGCCCAATCACTAACTCGCCAAATTGCTCCATCTGACATGCCAAGGTTTCGTTGAATAACCTAGATCTGAGCCGGCATCCATACGTATTACCTCTGCTGAAAAAGCAGTAAACCTTTTTCGGCCGACTGGACTCGACCAGGGCAGCTACAACCATCACCAGCGGATGCCAAGGCCGTGAAAAACTGCCATGTATATCACTGTGATAGAAGTTGAGGTCTGAAGTTGTAAGGCGATCATCAGCCGGAACGGAAGGGTGTGCCAACGTGCCCGTAGGCCATTGGCAGCTGCAGTTGATATCACCACGAGGCCAGAAAAAGGGTTGTAATGTGCAGAAAGTGGTACTGACAGACGTCGTGCAACACGCAAGACAACTATCCAGTCCTCCGGGATACGGATGATGACACCGTTCCGCACCACTAGGTAAATGATGGATCAGCAACTGGATATTGTGATGGTTGCGGCACCACACCATTAGTCGGTCTTCGCCGACGGCTGATCTACTTTTGCCTGGCATGGCATCGTACAGTTTCAAACTTCATCACCTGCAGCCATCATGGCAAAGTCCAGGATCCCAGTTGAGCAATGTGCATTGGATGGGCCACACTACTGTTCTGCTCCCCTGAAGAGTATGTTTGGCGGATCCCGGTTGATGGGTTGTCTCCTCCCAGTAGGGCCGCTACTTTAAAAAAAAAAAAAAAGAAAGATCTTTATTAGGTTAAAAGCACCCTTGTAGCCAGCTGGGAATTCAACGAGCCCCATTGCTGGGCATCTCTCCTCACGCTCGAGAGACTTGGCAACGTTGATGGTTGTAGGTGGATGCAATGCAATGAATGCCTGGACCATCTCGCCTCTCTCAGATGATACAAATATCCAGAACATGACCGTCGGAGACGTTGAAGAACCCACTTGGCTCAGGGGCAGACAGGACGATGGCGCGTTAGAACACGCCGTCGCAAGAATAATGCCGCGCCTTTTGAGGAGCCAAGCTGGTGGCCTTGTTCGGCGAAGCGACGGGATTAGACCGTCACCCGATCCCTGCTTCGAGCTCTCCCTGGTATGTGGCCGATGCGCCTCGCCTAAAGGCTGTATCCATCGAAGCTGCATTTCCGAGGAGCCACCGTTGGGAACCAGACCGGCCGCCTTTCATTCCCTTGCTACCTGCAAGGAATCTGGACAGTGCCGCGGACGGCTGCTGTTGGTTTCCCACACTAAACCAGATTGGCTTTGACCGGCCTGTTCTGGTCTTGTTAGTGTCAACTTGAGGATGAACGGCTTTGGTGGACTACTGCCTGCACAAACGATCAGATGATGGTCTCCCGTGACCGTGCTTTACCAGCGCAACCATCCCCCTCCTTCGTTCGATGGTCAGCCTTTAGAGCCCAAAAGAGAGCCATTCGGGAGCGACGGATGGGCCATGGCAGAAAAGAGTGGCGCTCTCAGCTGACAAGGCGAAGTTTGGTCGGATGGTCAAGTGGCCGGCCACTATGGGCCTGCTCGGATTCTGGAAAATTTCTAGCGTTGGCCTAAGGCTTTGCCACGACAGCACTGCGAGATCCAACGAACCTCATCCGATGGCCGCATCCGTTCCGACCCATGATGCTTGGGCCCAGCCCCCCATTTGACGCGACGCTTCGCCCATCCACCGTCATCTTCGTGTTGGACGCGGCCCCATAAGGCCAAGAAATCGGTAAGAGCCCCTGGAAAAGGAAGACCCCGAAGAGGCAGGTTGAGCTTTGTTGAGCATGTTCTTTCGTTCCAAATCTGTTCCCGATCATCGCCCCGTCACACCAGGAGCCTCAGGTGCGGAATCTGCAGATCGCCCCGACAAGGCGGAGGCTATCCGTTGCCACCCCTGAAAGCTTTGACCTCGAAACCGGATGAAGAAGACGGGTGATGAAGCCAAGACCGCGCGGCTACGACGGCGACGATACTTTCGTAAAACATGTAAAATCCACCTTGTTTTATTTCCTGGTTGCCCGGCGGGCCGTTTACCGTGTCAAGTTGTCTTGGCAAGTTACTTGGGATATCCTGGAACGCGAGTTATGATGAGACGCGAATTTTTGAATATAGGGACGGTCGGATCATCTTTGCTTTCTTACATCTTCTTTCAGCTTCCTCGCGGCTTGATTTGCTGGTGGCTCCGTTCTCTGCCACAAGGCCGGCCAACAATGGGGGCGCCGTTGACAAGAGAAAAAAAGCATCGCCAGGCACTTTGAGGCGCCTTGAAGTTTCTTTTGTTCTCGATTGTTCTATATACGCCAGAGCCCCATAGTCTACTCGACAACCCATATGCGTACCGTTGAATTGAACGTTCATCCGTTGTCCCTCCTGAGGACAATAAATGCGACGCGAAGCCTCGTAGATGCTTCAAAACCATCATGGTGCGCCTGACCTTGGCCGCAGACACGAAATGTCTGGAACAGATGATGCCTTTCCAATCCACCATCATTGATCAGGTGACGCCTTGACACTGTGCAAAATACAGTATATAGACCACAAATTACTGTCCAGGACTGTCTTATGTAATCGGCATTGTTTTTGTTGTATGGAGCTTGGGCCACCCCAAAGTAAACAAACCCCCACCAGAAACTACGCGCATCACGATTTTGACATCGTACGAATCGGCATAAGACACCCCATCGGGAGGATTACGACCCTCATTTCGCTCAGATTGCTTGCTAGGCGGTTGTAAAGCATCGGGTCTCCAGCTTCTTCACAATGTCTGCCACCCCGCGTCGTCGATCAGCTCGTCTGGCCAGCGCTTCCTCTGTCAAGGTGAGTGAAGCGAAAAACAACAAGTCTTTTGGCAAGCGGTCTGATTATGTGAATTAGAGCAAGGCAGCCGCACCCGGCCTCTCTTCTGTTTCTGAAAACGCAGAGGTTCCTGATGAACTTCCTGAACAGCCTGCACAGCCTGCTAAGGGATATCGCGATGTCGCGCCCTCGTCACCAATGCCTGCGCCTTCGACCCCGGCCTCTTCCGCCGTGAAGCCTCCTCACAATGAGATGCATCCCAGCAAAGCGCACCAGACCATGGGACAACCATCATCGGCACTCAGACTGGGGTTTTCCGATATCAAACCCGCCAACAAGGATGGCAGCCGGATTGGCATGCCTGGTACACCATCCAAGGCTGGCGTGCCATCCACGCCATTCACGTTTCGCGTTTCTCGAGATGACCCTGACAACCATTTGAGCGGCGATGCTCAACGCCTGATGGAGGAGCTCCGGGAGCAGGCTGCCAAGATTAAGGCGGATTTGGTCGCGCAGCGAGAGGCTGATGGCGCCGAGGATCGCAAAATTGCCAAGCCTAAAGGTAAAACCAGCCGCTTCAGCGCCGCCCACATAGCCGAGTTCAAAAAGATGGATTCGATCGAGAACCACGCCTCAGCCTGGAGAGCCCAGAACGGCAGATTTACTCCTGTGGTATCTTTGAAACGGTCACCATCCAAAGCGAATCTCGAGACAACTCCGACTTCCCAAACCAAGTCTGGCCTCAAACGCTCGCCCTCCAAGGCTAATTTGGATGTCACCCCGACATCTCAGACTCAACCTAGCCTTCACCGTTCCTCTTCAAAGCCCAACCTCCAGCCGGCTACACCCAGTACACCGCGCCAAAAGCCGAGCCTCAAGCGCAAATCAGAAATCGCGAATCTGGATGAAATCCAGCAGTCTCCATCCCCCAAGAAGACGGCTGCACCAGCGCCCCCTTCTCTTGTGAAGCCCCGCATTTTTACCAACGTTGAGCAGTCTGAGCCGCCTCGTGAGCAGCAACGTGCCGTTTCGAAGCGATTCAAGCAACGTCCAGAGGATGATGCCTCCACGGCCCGCCCCGTTTCACGCGATGGCACATCGATCCCTCGTCCCAAGTCCAGTGGTACCGGCTCATCTCAACCTGCTCCCTCTGGTCTCGCTAGGCTTATCAGCCCTACAAAGGCTTCTCTAGCCCACACCGCGTCCCAGGGCAAGCCGACGGTCTCTTTGGTCAAAAAGCCCTCCAAGGTAGACCTTGGCAAGACCCTCACTAAGTCTGCCAGCCAGCAGAGCCTGAGATCCCCCGCCAAGCCTGGAACTCAAACTCCTCGTGCCCGTGTTATCAGCCCTGGTCGATTTGAGAGAGTCAAGTCTATCCTGAGAGGCCACCGAACGGCTTCCGGCAATGTTCAGACAGCCATTCCACAGCCCGCCATCTCGCAAACACCTGCCCCCCCTAGGGCTGAGAAGACACACCTCCAGGTTCCATTGACCACGCCACGACGTAAAGTGACCAAGCATGTGGCATTTACTCCTGAGGTTACTCGAATTTCTGTCGAGGAAGTATCTCCTTCTCCTTTGAAGACCAGTCTCAAGACGAAGTCCAGCACGCAGGCTTTGGACGAGGAGGAAGAGCAGTATCCCATACTTGATGGTGTTCTCGCCAAGTCGCAGTCAGGCGACGTGGTGTACCCAGATCTGTCTGGTTTCCGGCCATTGCCTGAGCCCCCTGCCAAGGACGACGACAAGCCAGCCTCTGTGCCTGGAACCTTTACGTTCAGAAGCGACCACACGATTGAGTTTGGTGGTGCTTCTGAGACAGGGTTTGGCGGCTCGCCAGGTCAATCGAGCATTCGCCAAGTTCGAAAGTCCATCAAGCCTGCGGCTGAAATGCCCGGCAGCTTCCCCGACCCTTCCTCTCCCAGCTCTCATCCCAACAAGGAGAATAAGTTGCCTTCGATGACCAAAGTCCTCTTTGGTGCACCTCACGGCATGTCGAACAAGAGACGTCACCGTGCGAGCTGGGATGAAGAGGAGGCCGAAGAGCAGGGTGCCTCACGGGCTGCCAAGAAGCAAAAGAGCCAGCATGTACCTGAAGGCGAAGCGCTCCTGGCTCCCCGACTTGTCGGCGCCACTCCCCAGAGTAGCGCTAGGAAAATACAAACTGGTCGAGCGGTATCTGGAACACCAGGTTCAGTTAGCCCGACCAAGAAGCGCGGCTTCATGAGCATGAGCCGACTTAATATGCTTGCCCGCCCCAAGAATAGGGGTTGAGGTGCACCTGAAACATGATGCGAAATGCCAGAAGGGTGATACCAGAAGGCAGTGTTTATTTCATCAATGATTGTATAGTACGATACTCCCTCATCCATCACGTGCTTGAATCATGCCCTCGTCTGGTTTCAAAACCGCACTTGTGTATTCTTTGCTTTGTGTGGCTTGGCTACAGATCAGGACGGGATTTGGTTGATGTGGATGTGTACGAGAATGACGAGCCATGGCTTTAATTCAGCCGGAGTTTTGAGATTGTTTTTTCTGGCTGGAAAGTCTGTATTTGCATTACGTGGAATACGGTGAAAGGTTTCAAGGTTTAATTGTTTGAGGTTGTTTAGGACACTGGTTTAGGATTTGGGGACGGATCGGATCAACGGCGTTTAGAGAAAACTACCTGGTTGTTACATTTACTGAAAAAAAAACATCCAATGCAAAGAATTTTACTTGTTGCAGTTGACTTTGTTCCCAACGGTGACCAGGATCAGGCGTTCTTTCCTCAACCTTTCCTTTGCAGGTTCCAAATGTGGCAGGTTATGACCAATTCCTCAATGCCTGCTGCCAATCATATTGTAATAAGCACTTGACAATTCACCTATCCCATTTCCTCCCTCAGAGCACACCATCATCGTCATATTCCTATCTAATGAACCCGCTGCCCTTCTGTTGTATCTTTGCTCGAAACCTTGGTTGTTCTAGAGGGCGATGCCCGCTTCTGGTCCAGATCACATCTTTACCTGCACATTTTGCTTTCACCTCTCTCAAGGCCAACCTCACGTTGTCGGCCACTCTGCTCGCTTGGTTTGCGCTCCGTGCTACGCAGCACTGCTTGGCCTCTCTATTTGCTAGGTGTGTGGAGAGCTCATCTTCCGTGGAGACGAGTGTGTGAGCTTTGGGTGGTGTTTCTGGCATCGAGCGTGCTACGGCTGTTTGCTGTGCGGCACTCGATCATTGTATCAAGGCACTCGAATTCATGAGCTATTTCGAGAAGATGGAAGAGAAAGCACCTTCTTCCACCGAAGCGCCCCCCCTCAATGCACTTCCACAAAAGCCGCTGTCACAGAAGATATCCCCTCAGCATACACCATCCCTGGAAACACTTCCTCAAAAAGCAACCCCCCCAAAGCCCAGCCCCCTGGAGACGCTCCCCCCGGAGCCACTATCCCTAGACGCACCCCCAAAGGATGTGCTTCCCCAGGATCCACCGCCTCAACGGGAAGGGAAGTTTCGGAAGCACCCCTTTGTGCAGCGTGTGTTGTTGAAATGGAGGCAGATGAAGCACCAAATGAAGCTTTTGGGCAAAATTTAGTGGTGCTGAAGGGGCTAAGAAGATTCGACAAAACTGACGGGGGGTTGACGAGAAAGAGATGGGAAACCAAGGAGAGAAGGTTTTCGGGGAATCATGATGCAGCACGAGCGTGGCAAGTGAGTTAATAAATCCATTTTGAGGGCGAGTGTACTAACAAAGTTCTACGTCAGACAAGCGTGCTGGACTCTTCATCTCAGGACAAAGGTGATGCAGAAAATGACATGATAAATACATCAACAAATCGCATCGTATCACCCGAGATGGTAATCTGGGTTGATATTTTTGACCCCATCAATGGTCCTTCGTTTCAACCTAGTCCACTGAAGCCGATCCCTAAGTTCATGCAACCACGATTCGCCACCGCCTCGGAAGCAAACCACCGATTACCATCAAATTGCGCCAAATCAAGGAACCAATTGGTCTTGAGGAACAGGGATTTATATACGCAAAACTATTACTCTGTATCCCAAGTTTCTAATAGGATTCTCAGACCCACGACCCCTCGTTCGCGGAAGCCCATACCTTCGATGTTTAACAGGCCCATAATGCGAATGCACACCGCGCCACATGATCTTCCAGATGCTGGATCATCGGAAACGAAACGGCAATTAGCATTTTCTGTAGTCAAAGAAGAGCCTCTGAAACATCCATCACCTAGGTTTGCCTTCTCAAAACGACAGTCGGAATCTGTGAACCGAACACCTGAAATAGAAACCGGTGACGTTTCTCAGATGTCACACCCACGTCTTCTGTCGGCTAAAAAACTAGCCAACCACAGCCCTCACTTCCAGAAATCTCGGGCACTGTCGCAGACGTCAGAGTACCCAGAGCGGTATCAGCCTGTCCTGACCCCAGGGTGCCGACGATTCCTACTGTCAACTGAAGCCAAAACCAGCCTAGGTAATGAGAAAACTAAAGGGTATAGGAATAATAGGGGAAGTGGGAAAGGACGGCGAGAGGATTGTGGAAACAAAGTAACCAGATATGGAAGAGTCTGGGGTGCCTTGGGTGTTGGCGCTGAGTTAAAAGGATGCTTTGGCGGACGTCGGGTTTGCAGCGACTGACTTCTACAACACGAGAAAAGGCTTGGGGTAGATATTTTTGAATGCTCGAGAACCTAACATCCTGAAGCATCAACTCTTAAATAAAAATGGTATTGTCCTAATAGAGTCTAATGCAAGATAAGGCAGAACGCAAACCACTCCGGAAGCTTTTACAATGAGAACTGACATGTAGAGGGAATGATGGATGTACTACTTTCCGTGATGAAAGGATAGTAGGCAACCATGCAATTGAGGTATCTGGTCAAGATCGAAATGGATCTATGGAAATGATGGCGGTGGGGCATGGCGATGGATGACACTATGCTCAAGCAACTGAAACCGAAGGCGGATTAGGCTGGTGGTAGCGGGTAACTGTCGGAGAGCAATGTTGACTATGGCATCCATCAATGAAGACGAAACTTGGGAGTAATACAATAAGTAAACAGACATGATGAATGGGTGGACAGCCGGATGCTATAATATGGCAGTTGAGATAAATGTAGCTATATTTAATTATTGTTTTTGCAGAATATTTAGCATTTTGTTTTATTTCTGTTTCATTTCATGATGTTATCCTGATGCCTGCATATTCCTGTAGGGTCAAGGATGAGGGCGGTATTGTGTCATTTCGAGTCTCGCATCAAGAATCGTGGAGTTCCTGACTCGGAAGGCGCATTGGGCAAATAGCGGCCCGTTCTGGATACACCTCTCTCTACAAGGAAGAAAAGAAAAGAGGCGAATCGGCTGACTGTCATGGCCCATCGGCAACTTACACTGCACGTGTGCGAAGGGCTCGGAATTTGAGGAGCGTTTGAATGCCGGTGGATGGGAGGGAGGGGACTCTAACCGGAGCCGGAGCCCTAGAGTGGGCTGTGCTTTGTAAAAAACCGGGTCGGTTTTTTTTGCTCGGGAGCGGGGTAAAGTTGCATGGCGGGTTACTGTGTGAGAGGGGAGGTTGGATGCACTGTATTTACATTGGACCCTGATTTCCCCC
Source organism: Calonectria pteridis (assembly GCA_022837005.1). NCBI lineage: Eukaryota > Fungi > Ascomycota > Sordariomycetes > Hypocreales > Nectriaceae > Calonectria > Calonectria pteridis. The sequence goes on along the minus strand of JAKZGU010000012.1, from coordinate 472,159 downwards.
CCTCCCAGGGATTGATTGAGCAATTTGTCAGAGGGATACATGTAAGATAGATGGGTGAGTGGGAGAGAATGAAAATTTTTATTGCCCAGATCCAGGGTTTATCACGGCTCAAGTCGTGACTGCAAGATAAATAACAATAACAATAAGCTGAGGATTTTGTGCTACCACGCCTTGCCTGTTTCACACCTGACGCAGTGCAGCATCATGACGGCGGAATCATGTCTTCGATTAAATGGGCCCGGTGGCTTGCTTCAATCCAATAGCTGCCCAACCGGGGCCAGGTACCGAGCCCACCTGAGCTCAACTTAGCAGCAGCGCAGCAGCCCTAACAAGGTGCACCACAAAAAAGAAATTGACAAAATTGTGCTAAGCGAGACCACGCCCCAGGGCGCGACGCAGAACACAGGGCCGCAGGTACTCCGTGCTCTCACTGTATTGGCTGGTGGTGGTTAGCTGTGCAAGCTCTGCCGAAGCTTGTGCCCTGACACCCCGCTTCCAGTGGGAAAGACACACTGTGCAGGGGCAGTTACTGTGTGTGATTGTGTGCGTGGGCGTGTCTGAGCAGAGCGAGAATTGCTGGTTCTGTGCCCAAAAGCCCAAAGCCAAGCCCAGTGTGTGTGCCCGCTACAGGTCTCCTCTGCCTGTCCCCATCACCTTACACCTGGGTTTAAAAAAAAAAAAAAAAAAAAAAAACTACCACGCACACAAAGGCAAAGCTCCCGCCGGGTCATGCGACCGTAACCCTCATCTCTCTCCGCCACAAGTTTGCCCCGACTCAGTGTCGCCATCAAGTATCTACGCCCTCCCACGGTAGGCGATAAGCCAAGGTGACAAGATGTCGGTCGCCAGCAAGGTACGTTTGTCTGCTCCTCCGTCTGCTGTGTCATGATGCTGCGTCGTCGCGCGACCCTCTGTCTTCACGCTCCCGTCCCGTCACCTCCGCTCCATCCCGTTGTTGTGCGGCCTGCAGTTGCCGTCGCCAACATGTCCGAGGCCGATTTCCCAGCGTTTGGTCGAGTCTCATCCGCCCACAAGAACAAACAAGAATTCGACAAACGGAGAATTAAAAAAAAACAAAAAATCAAGAAACGACGACAAAGGCCTTGTCCTCGCCCTTTGTCCGCACAACATCTCGCTACTCGCTCTTGCACGACTTCGATGTTATTCGCCCTCGGGGCTTTTCCTAGCCCTCGCTGCGACTCGGACCCTCCTTTTGCGCCCTGGCCCGGACACCACAAAACCCACGAGCCCTATTCCCTCCCGACGCAGCAGATGACCGAGACGGTGCCTTGAGCATCAATTTTCACGCAGACGCAATGCTAACTCGCAGTGAATAGAACCCTTTTGACGTTTTCGGTACGATGAATCCAAACCCCGCCGTCTATCACCGGCGAGCCCGCACATCTCGCCGATTCGAATCCTTCTGCTCCAACCAGCGCTCCAATTGTTCTTTGTTGACTAACAAACCTGCTCCCGCACAGGCAACGACGTCGATGGCGAGGAGAAGCCTGTCGTCCCCGTTAAGACCGTCGACAAGGCTACCACCCGCACCACCAAGCGCAATGTCGAGCCCCAGGCTCCCGTAAGGCCCGCTGGCGCTGGTAACAACCGCCGCGGCCCCGGTGGTAACGAGGGTGGTGAGTTCCATACCCGGCTGGCCCCCACAGGCCCTGGCGTCTGTGCCGGCCTGTTGCACCAAGAACCCATGACTGACCAGATTTCGTGCAGCCTTCCGAGACCGTGGTGCCGGCAGCGACCGCAACCACGGCCGCTCCACCGAGGAGGCTCCCCGTGGCGACCGCCGCGGTGGCTACGGTGCCCGTGTCCGTGGTGGTAAGTGCCAATTCAGAACCCTCGCCCCTCATTGACATATCATGAGGCCGGCCTGGGCTTTTGTTCATCGAAGCATGGTTATTAACAATTGATAGGCCGTGGCTCCCGTCACCCTCGTGACCGTGATGACCGACACCCCTCTCGTGCTGGTGGCCATGGGTATGATTCACTTGCCAATCCCCCTGAATTGAAGAAGCTGAATTGCTGACGCAACAACTTGTAGCGGCTCCGAGAAGCAGGCCAACCAGTCCTGGGGCGCCAACGAGGGCAACGCTGAACTGAAGGACGAGCAGGCTGCTGAGGTCATCGCCCAGAGCGAGCAGAAGGACGCCACCGCTGAGGAGACCACCGAGGAGCCCGCTGAGCCCGAGGAGAAGCACGTCTCCTACGACGAGTACCTTGCCCAGCAAGCCGAGAAGAAGCTCGCTCTCGAGGGCCACAAGATCCGTGAGGCCAACGAGGGCAGCAAGCTCGACAAGAAGTGGGCCAACGCCGTCGCCCTCGAGAAGGAGGAGAGCGACTACTTTGCTCCCACCGGCGGCAAGGCCAAGCGTGAGCGTGAGCGCAAGGTCAAGCAGACTGTCGACTTCGACCCCCGCTTCGTCGAGCCCGAGCGCACCCGAGGCGGCCGCGGCGGCCGTGGTGGCCGTGGTGGACGTGGTGGCGAGCGAGGCCGTGGCGCCCGAGGCGGTGCCCCCGCCCGCGGTGGCCGCGAGAGCGGTGCCAACATCAACACCGCCGACCAGTCCGCTTTCCCCAGCCTTGGCGGCAAATAAGCCTCTCTCGCAGAGCCTCACCCATCTCTAGCGCATGGGTCACATACCATTGCCCCCCCCCCCTCTGGGTCCCCTATTGGGGAAACGCGGGGAGACTGTATCCGTCGTTGTTTGAAAGGGTTGAAAAAAAAGTTGACCATGGGTTCCGCGGTCAGTGTCGTCCACTGGGCGGTGCAGGTGCCAGTGCATGATCTATTCCACTAGTTCAGTTGCCCCATATGTGTCTCCCTCTAGGTCTTCCTCAAAGGTTTTTTCGTACAAAAAAAAACAAATGTTCACTGGAATGCGCGCGTCACGGTCTGCCTCTTTTTTGTGTGTGTGTGTGTGTGGTGCCTTGGGCTTCAGTCCCTCAATTGAGAAGAAAGAAAGGAGAAATCAAGAAAGTAAAACTGAGTCTGACATGTAAACTCCGTGATGTTTTCTTGTTGCCATGCCTTGTAGTATGTACCGTAACGCCGTGCTCGTATTTGCCCCTTTTCATGTTGGTTGAAGATGTGATTGTTTCGTTTAAAGGCAGGCATTGACAACCCCAACTTAGCAACATTTGAACGAGGAACCTGCTTATATGAACAGTAACTCAGCTTCTAAATGTCAGATAGTCAATCGCAATGGTTACAATGCTGTGTGATATAAGTCCATGATCTCCTGCTCGTCATGTAACTGGCCAGTCGGTATAACGTGGTGCTTGAACTAAAGCACTTTGGCATTGGTTCAGGGCTATTATATATCTTTGTTGTCATAGGCTCCGAATCAAATTTGAAGCAGGCGAGATGGTTTAGCAGCCAGCCATGGCTGGTTTATTCCGTAAACCAAGAAGCCCGCTTGAAGGAATGGGCGCCGTGGGCAAAACATACTCATTCGTATGCACCGCTTCGCTGTGAACCGAATGGGCAGCGTCATGTACTTGCTTCATACTCGATTGCGTACTTTTGAGAGCTGGTTTAGCTTTGATGCGTGTCTCGCCAGCTGCGCAGGAAACGGCAGATGAGAGAAGTAAGAGTGGTGGGCTGGACCTAGACATGCTGGACTCATGGAAACATGCGAGGGAGCCAAATGAGTAAAAAAAAGAATAAGTACAATATGTATTTGGTTTCTAGATTTATGAATATAGTCTCCAATCGAAGAACCAAAATAAAGGTTTCAAAGACAGAAACGCTCCATGGATATGCGCGAGCTAAGTTGAATGAGAAACGACACTAATGACCATGTTGTAATAGTATAATGCGATATTAACCCCATCCAAAAATATGGCTGGATCAAGGGCGCAGGGGGGAAAACATCAATCATGTATTCATAGAGTCTAGATCCAAATAATCCAAGATCCAGAATTATGACCGTCTTGTAAAGGCATGCGAAGCATCCATTCCAAGACTAGCCGCAAGAAGAATGCCATTGAACAATGCCATCATGTAGAAGGGGGCCCCCTGAGAGAGATGATCAAACAGGAAGCCTCCAAGCTTGGTCAGGAGCAGGATAGCTGCGCCACCACATAGCGAGTAGACGCCAGCGATAGAACCTTTGAGACGGATACGCGAGGCAGTCTCATACTCAGAGTTGACACTGATAAGGGGTCGGTTCTCGTCTGTAGACTCGTCCTCATCGGGATCCAAAGAGGGCTCGCGGCGGGCAGTTTGGGGGATATCGACAGCAAGGACACCACGGCCAAGGGTACCAAGACTGCAGACGATGGCACCAATTTGACTGATTCCAATGAGGGAAACGAAGAGGAAGATGATGGGGCTTCCGCCGCGGCCCTCGACATCCTTAATTTCGGGGCTAGATAGCTGAGGGAGCATCGAGTAGCCAATAATGCCAAAAATGGTCGAAGTGACGATGGGCCAATTAATGCGCCTAGATCGGCTGGCGAGGTATCCGAAGATGGGAGCACAAATGAGACCCATCAGCTGGGCAACGCCGGTTAGAATAGAAGAAAGGACATAGGCAGCTCGGCATTCCTCCTTGAGCTCGGGTGAGGGGTCGTTGGGAGACCCTTTGCAGAAGCCGTTGTCGATAAAGTAGGTGTTTACAAACAAAGGAATGAAGAGAGAGATGGCAACGCTGGAGGCTCGGGCAACGAACCCACCCAGATAGCCGAGACCAATTCTAGAATCAGCCCATCCGAGGAGAACCGAGTCCTTCATGAGGCTCAGGTATGGGATCAATTTCTGTCTTGAGTTAGTAACGCCATCTCGGATCATCTCATTCGGCAATAGCTTACCCTTCGCTGGGGCACGCCGCCCAGTCTCGCACCGGACTCAAGCTCGTTCTTCTCTCGTCCGAACAGAAGACCCCATCCCTTGCCCTCTTCACCCTTGAGGTTGCGCAGACCAAAAGAAACGAAGAAGGCGACGGCAAATGCGACGGCGGCAACAACGTAGAAGCTATACGAGACCGCCTGGGCGGGCGTCACACCCTTGGTCTCGCCGAACCTGACTGGGAGCGGGAGAAACAGGACCAATGCAACAAGAGCACCGCATCCTGTAAATAGCCCGACAAGTCCGGCGAGCTTCGAGGGACGTCCGGCCTTGTCGCTGGAATCGCTCGCATTGGATTCGCGATCAGTGGAGACGGACCGCGTGTATCGCTCCGGGGTGACTGTCACCTCGGACTCAACGGAATAGCGAACGCTGTTGCGAGCATTCTGGAGAGTCTTGATTCTCGCCTGGGCCTCGTCTTCCTCGTCGGACCCATCGTCAGTGAGCGAGGGCAGGATAGCTGTGACCATGGTAGCTCTGCATTTTTGTTAGTTCTGGTCAGCCTAAAGTCCGAGCGATCTCGGATCTCGCGATTGGAGCAAAAAAACTTACGCCGCGGAAGCTCCCACAGCAAACAGGATCCGCGCCAGCAACAGCTGCGGGTAGACGGCCCTGGCCTGGACGAAAAGCGCCAGCGAGAGGCCAATGATGGTGTATCCGATGACGGCGACCCATCTTACACCGAGGCGATCCGACACGAGGCCCCAGGCCGGGCAGGCGACCAGGGCGACGATCTCGTCGGCGAAGCCCAGCGTTCCGACGACATTGCCCACGCCCTTCTTCTGGCCGATGAGGTCGGTGATGACGAAGGAGACGGAGCTGTTGAGGAACACGAGGAACGAGATGGAAAAGAGCGAGATGCCGAGCAGGTAGGTGAGGGCCTGGAGGGGCGTCGTCGACGGCGCAAAGGGGAGGTATCGCAGCAGAAATGAAGCCATGGCGACGGGTCGTCGCGCGCTGCGCTGGGGCGATTGGGTGGTCGGTGGGACGGCACGGCGATGCGAGCTGCGTCGGGGGCGCGGGTGTATATAACTGGCAGGAAGTTGGCCGGCCGTTCTCACATTGCGAGACGACGGACGGTGGAATGCGAAATGGGCGAATGGCGACGACGGGCGGTTGCGTAGCTTCCCTCCCGAGGGCCAAGAATAATAAAACGATGCCGAGAGAGCTTAGTGGGGGGGGACACGGGACATGGGCCTCATTAGGTTGGGCACGGCAACTTCCCCGGTGATGGCTCAATTACATAAGCCCCTTCAGATCGACCGGCATCGCAATGGCACCTGGGGACGGCTTCTGTTGTTGCCGGCTGTGCCATTTCCCTGCCTGGAAGCTCTTCTTCACCTGTCTCAGAGCGTGTTTGAGCTCTCGCTCTTGGCGACCATACCCACATCAAGCTTGGTGATAGGGTGGTCACCCGCATCTGACTAGTTCCGTGTTACACGCCCGGCAGGCACCACCAATATGTCTGAGAATGGTCAATAAATAAATAAAAATACGAATCAAGTAATGCTATGCAGAAGGAATATTATCTTTGTTTATTTATATACCCAGATTGGTTCACCTCGGCATATGTTGTGACAGCGTCGGAACGCCAGCCTGTGTATATATACATATATAGCACTGTATATATCAGCACTACTATCATAGCCGCTACGAGGAGGCGTGTCCTCGAACATTCCATTGTAAAAAGCAAAACGGCCACGGAAAATAAACCACATCACAAAGCATTCAAGATTAAGTGTAAATTGATTGGTGCGTTGGGCTCCTCCGCCACAACCTTATCACAACCATACTGGAACCGTGGTGCAGAAAGTGACAACGTCTATGTGCTCTGCTTCTGCTCTTTCCTGTCCACTATCCTTTTGTTTACAGAAGTGTCCATTTCAGCTTAGACTTCAAAATACCCAGACTCCATGCATTAAAAAATAAACTCCCAAATGATATCATCCTGTCCTGGCCTAAAGTCGCCCACACCTTTACCACGCCCAGAGGACCTTGTGGTGGAGCGTTCTGGCACCCAGGCGCTCAAATTCGAACGGCGTGATCCACGAGTCGTTGGTCGATAGCTTAGCAAAGACGCTCGCTCCCTTCCAGACCACCACCTGCTCGTCCATGTCCCTGGCGCTGCGACTGACCAGAATACGGTCGTACAAGTCTGGCCGCCGAGCCTTGAGTCGCTCTTCAAGCACAACTGTGAACTGGGGGATTTTGGCGCCACCACCGACAACCATGATGCTTCCCAAGAGATCACGCATCTTCTTTTCGTCTCCCTTGGCAGCATTCTGGATACTTATGAGGATGGCCTCATCCAGAGGTGCAACAGGGAGCACCTCATCCCGTTCAGCAGCTAGATCCCTAGAGCTTCGGGCCGCAGCATCCACAAACATACCAGCAGGAGGTTGCAAGCTTTGTCCTGGCACAGGAGTTCCCGTAGCACGAATGCCGTTGGGCGCAGGGCTACCGCCATTCAACCCATCCTTATCCTTGCCTCCGAATACGAAGGGAGGTGGGACAGGTGTGCTGGCTCCTTCCGGTGCGGGAGAGCCGGCGTGGGAGCCCATTGGGGTCCCGTTGACAGCGTCATTCTTGCCAAGGAAGTTGAACGGCTGCGTCCTTTCCTTGCTCGGGGTGGAGACTTCTGGTTGCGACAACGAGAAGCCATTGGCATTGGATGCGAGCGAAGGCTTGACCAACGTCAAGATGGCCAATTGAGCGGCCGAAGACGGGTCATCGGGGATATCCACATCATATGCATTGTAGGAACGTTCCACCAACTTCCGCCTGCCTCGCAACTTGGTACTGTTGTCGAACACGGCAGGATCAAAGACCCCCATAGGAGCGAGGATAACCTCATCGTACGTCTTAAACTGATATTTCCGAGTAGGCTGGTTCGGGGCTCGAACGTGGAACTGATAGAGCTGGACGGAAATGTCGGCTTGAGACATGGTGCAGTGTTTGATCTTCAACTCCTCTGCCAAGAGAAAGTCATAGCGCCTCCGCAAGTTAATGTCCTGGTATGGAAAATTGTCGTAGAGCATCATCTTGACGAATGTCTCCGTAATATCAAAGCCTCCAAACTTAAGGTTTATTCTCGAATCCTCGATGCAGAGTCCATCCTCTACGCAAGTGACGGATGTCTTTTGGGCTCCCATGTCGACCACACAGGCCTGCGTGTATCCGGCGCCAAAGGTCGCAGCCATGCTTTCCTGGACGAAGCAGATCCTACTGAACTCGAACCAGTTCATGCAGGAGCTCAGAACCTGCTCGACATACCGCTTGTCGTAAAGATCCGGAATCACAAAAACACAGCTGTACTGCTGCCACTCGCTGTTCGTCTTTAGGCCCAGTTCTTGTCTCAGAGCCTTGTCCAGAAGAGTTTCGAAATCATCGTAAAGGTGCTCTTGGCTCTTATAGCCGTCTTCGTTCCACCAACCGTGTTGAATGGGCCACCAAAGCTTGAATTTTGGGTCTGAGTCGTCGGGAACGCGGTGGGCCTGATTTCCGATGAAGCAGGAAGCGGGGGATTCGGGGTCATCAAGAGTATTGATATCGGTCCACTCAATCTCGAGAGGGTCGTTGTGCTTCTGAATCACTTCAGGCTCGGTGCGGCGGTTGAATGTCTGGACCAGCTCCTTGGAGTTGGGGAGAACTTTGCGCTTGTTTGTGCGCATTTCGACTTTGAGGTCGCTGGACATCTTCAAATACTTCTTGGCCCAGTCCTCACCGTACTGCTGATCAACGGTCTTGGCCTCGAATTGCCGGCGGGGCAGGGCTTCGTACATCTCGGATTCGGTCTGGCTGTACTTGGTCGCGAGCGTCATGGGTATCGTCTTGGGAAGCGCATCGCTGGCGAATCCGATGCGCAGGTTCTGGCTACCGGGGTGAATGACAATGACCCTCGAGGGGTCCATGCCAGCGGAGGGTGTCGTGGCACCATCTTCCTCGGTCAGCTCTCCAACGGGAAGCGGAAGCTCGCCGTTGGCGGTCTTGGAAAGGGCGCGGTCGCGATCTCTGGCGGATTGGACTAATCGGTCGCGGGTCGCGTCGCTTTGGAGTCGAAGGGCGAGAATTTGGTCATCTCGCTTCATGTAATCGCTAACAAACAATCAGTCCCGGCTTTGGCAGGATGGAGCGTCCAGTGCGGCGTACGTGTAGTAGTTCTTTTGGTTGATGGGCGTAACATCAGGCCAGCTCGTCAGTTTCATGCCATTGTCGGTCCTCTCGAGGCCTGCATTATCATTTCGTCAGCCCGGTGTCGCGAGCTGCCCGGTTGCTCTTCGAACTATACCTTCTCGGAGGAGGACCCTCTCGCTGACTTTGCCGACCATGGTGGCGGATGTTCCCTATATTTCGCAGCAACTGTTGGCAATGGATGCACAATCACATTGACGTTGCGAGGACGAACTGGCTAAAGGGCTTTGAGCTCAGTTAGAAAACTCCTGGCGCGCATAGATGCATTGTCGCGGTGATCAATGGATAGGTAGCCTGGCCAAAAAAGGCTTAGCTTCGAAAAATTTCGGCTCAAAGATAATCCGTGATCAAAGCAACATCCAGCATATGGCTTCTAACGCCCGATGAGACATTGTGTGACATCAATCAGAAGCAATCACACTATCAATGTCCATCGTGACCGCATCCGGTGTGCCTTCTACGACATTGACCGATGAATAAACATTTGTACCGACATTAATCGGTCGTGACGTGCCCTCAACGCAAGGGAATAGGGCAGTCCAGCGAGCCGCTCCTCCGTGAAGGACTATACCGTAGTCAGCGTTTACAACCAACACCATCCATCCACGGCGCTACTAGAGCGCCTAATCAGACAATAACACACGGCAATTCCCCGCTTTCAAAATGCACTTGTTCCGGTTCCATGATCTCTTTTCGCCACGTACAATTCCTCTTCCTCCTTTCAAGGAAGATAGCCGCTTATGCAGGACGGCACACCAAACTTGTGGCTGCACCGTCGCTCAAGCTCCACATGTGTGATCATTGCACTGCCCACATTCCACCGCCATTCCCTCGCCGATTGGTTGTTGGATGCCTTGCGATCCGAGTGTGAATCTCATGTGGCTGACCCCAAGAAGCCTGGAACCCTGCCGCTTTTCTGGCGTGCAGCTTGTACACAGCTAAGACACGCCCGGCACAGCACCATCTTTCCGCTGTGTGCCTATCATGCCAGTGGATTATTAAAAATAGTTTGTGCATCTCCTAGTTATCACTACAGGTGTGAAGATCCTGTTGAGGGGTAGGTGACCATCTGAAACCGAATCCCCCAATATCTATTTAAGCGCGGGTGACCGACCGGACCAGCGCTGTATAGCTTGGCTTCCCCTCCTCCACATTAGCATTCATACACAAGCTTTGGATCATGAAATCCAACTTTGGTTTGGGGCACCAACGCCCAAATGCTTCAAATTCTGACGCAAGACCGCCAGTGTCATTGTCATTTGGTCAGTTGCCCAACTGGCCCACCCTACTTCTGGTTGGGTTCTTTGCCTATGCCATGCTCTGTTCCTTGCTGCGATTCAGAAGACTCAAGGCTACTCGCGCTCGATATGGATACAGCGATCGTGTCTCTTTGGCCCGAATGACCAACGAAGATGCTCAAAGCATCACAAAGACGATTTCGCAGTTCGAGTTTCCGCTGTATTACGATGCTGGCAGCCGTCTAGCGCTTTTGGAGGTAGGTTATTCTCAAACAATCACACACCACCACATTGAAAGAGCATGCTGACCTTGCTTTAGACGTATTCAGTTGAGAATATTGCAAAGCTTCTTACATCTGTCAGTGATCTCAATAAGTGGGATACGCTTCCAAAACGGTACGCCCTGGAAATAGATAGTTCTTGCGTTTCATGTTGCTTACCCAATTACCAGGTATGAAGATACCGAAGTCATCTTTGCAAGGTACCTATCTGCTCCTAGATACCAGTAGCCCATTTGCTGATTTGATAAGTTTTCTCACGTTCCCACCCACCTCCGAACAGCTCCACAAAGCCATTTCTCGAATGAATTATCTCCATGCACCTTACATCAAATCTGGCAAGATCAGCCAGGCAGATTTGCTCTATGTCGCCTATGCAGCTGTTTCCGAGCCTATTCGTTTCATAAATCAGTACGAATGGCGCCAGCTCGATGACATGGAGGTTGCCGCCATAACAACAACATGGAAGTATGTTTGCGATATGATGAGCATCGACTACCAGTCTCTACTCGGAAAGGAGGAGTGGACTGATGGCATCGAATTCCTCGAGGATATGACCCGATGGGCATCGGATTACGAGGACCAATACATGCGCCCGATTCCGGAAGTTCGTGAATTGGGGAGAATCCTCATGAAGATGCTTTTGCAATCATATCCCAGCTTCGCCCGACCCCTTGGTTATCCCTTGGCATGTGCTCTTATGGGGAACCGTATGAGACGTTGCTTCGAGTAAGCGGAACCTGAATTACTGCCAATACACTGCTAACCTCTGCCAGTTTCTCTGAACCGAATTTAGCCTTGACAGTATTGTGTTACAGTCTGCTTCTTGCTAGGAAGCTTTTTGTCCGTTTCCTCTGTCTTCCACGTTTCGCCCCTGTGGAATACATTTCTCAACCCGACAAGGAAACCGGCCGAATCAAGCATAACCACTACATGATGGAGCCTTGGTATGTTCCACAAACATTCTGGAACCGATGGAACCCCGAGGCTATTGTCACCTGGCTGTTTGGTGGGATGGTTCCAGGGAACGATAGTTCGAGATTGATGCCAGAGGGTTTCCTCTGGGAGGAAATTGGGCCGCGAAACAAGGTGGGCCGGGGGGTGGAAGAGTGTAGGGATATGGAAAAGGCTATAAGAGGAAAGGCAACTGGTTCGTGTCCCTTCTCCATGGGGACAAAGAGGTAAAGAGTATTGTTCGACGGAAATTCTGAGATACAGGGCAAGGTTATGAGCGCCCAAAGGAGGAAGAGTTGATCAGCATACATGTTGCCCGAGGACAATCGTTTTGCAAGAAGGCGAGCTTTAGAAATGTCTGGTAAGACATCCAAATACACTTGCATTCTCTTTACAACCCATTTTCCACATACTGTCCTCGTTACTGACAACCTCTAAATACAAGAAGCTATCATGACGGTATAGGGTAGCACGCAAACCAAAGCGTACTAAGAAAGCGACGACTACGTCATACATGAGCTTCTTGAATGCTTGCTTAAACTCTCAAAAGCGACGAACTTCATCTAACTGCTTGGTGATTTGGTTCTCAAGCCAAGTGTCTTTTGAGCGGCAATGGAATGAGATCTACAGCGCCGCCACGTGTCTTTGTAACGACTTGGTCACCTGACATAGGGAACACTTTGTATCAACGACAATATCACCACCTCACACAAACGCATCGCCCTTTTTCCATCGACTATCATCATAAGTCATCAAAAACTATCAATCAAATACACACAAGGCACGCGAAGAACAGGCCTTCAACAACTGCAGCCGCACAAGCATAGAACTCGCAGAACAACCAACACCATGCCCGCGATACCCATCTACACGGCGAGCCCCATCAATGCCAGCAAGGCATCGGGCGCAACCCCCGAGACGGCTCAACCAGATGCTACAGAGCCACGCACAATAGCCCAGACGCCCAACACGCAAAATACATACCCAGCTGCCCAGCCTGGATCGCGACCGTTCATGCCGGCACCAACAGGAGCTGCTCGGCTTCCTTCAAACCCCGCGCCGACTCCAACCCAGGGGTCGAGATATGCGAGCCCTCCGGCGCCACAGCCAGGAGCAGTTCCCGTTCCACCAGGCAGAAGCACTCTCCCGCCTCCTCCAAAGGCGGGCGAAACATCACGAAACGGCCAACCCCAGATAACGCCGATGCCAATGCCTCCTCAAATGGCTTATTCTCCACTTGGAGGTCCGGAACTGACCGCACCACGATCCTCGACCACCACGGCGACGATGCCCATGCCCATGCCGGCGGCGGATCCACTGGGCGGCGGCACCGCGGGTGGCGACTTGTTACATCCTCCGGGCTACTACCAAAATGCGCGTGCCGTAGAGTTCAACAGCGCCCAGAGAGCCGCCCATGAGGCGTCCATTGCCGAGGGGTCCCGAAACATGCCCTTCCAGCCTAGCGGTGCCTACGAGGAAGATGGGGTCTGGAGCACGGCAAAGAAGTGGGCAGTAGCAGCCGGTGAGGGGCTAGCAGCGGCCGAGAATGAGGTTTGGAGGAGGATCAACAAGGAATAGAATTGGTTCAGGATTCGCCAGGGACCACAGCGTCTTCGGTAGTGATGGGAGCATCAGGGGAACTGTTTCTATGAATGGCACGGAAGGATCAGCATCGATGGTGCAATGGAGTGGTTTGCCTCACGGTATTGATTAATTAATTAAGAAATAAATTGATGATACGCATATTGATCAGGGGAATGCGCTTAAAACAGTTGCACAAAAGACGTTTGGGTGTTCTATTTCGAGTAGCCGCCGGGGGGGTTTGGATGGAGGGGATGGTAGCCAGAGCATCAAGGCAGATGCCGACGACCAGTGGAAGCTTGTATGAGGCTCGAGTGTGCGATAGAAGAGCTGCAAGATATGGAGGAGGCGCTAAAACGGTCGCTGCGGGGGGCAGAGGGGCCTGTGATTGGCTTATGATGTTCATATTCTGCGGATAATATAAACCGGGTGGTAGTGACGGTGGGCTAGGAATGCAATCCAATTTCCCCCCAAGTCGCAAGTGATCCCCAAGTGTCACGATGCGTGTGTCCGAGAGAGTGCAGGGTAACTCTCGGGGGGGTCAGATCCCGGGGGTCCTGGTCCAGCGACGGGCTTGCCGGGCGGTCGGTCCCCACAGAACAAATCATCGAAGGGGGAAAAAAAGGCCTTCTGGAAAACTGCCCAGAGGGAGCGAGAGATGGCAGGGGCCGACGGGGCGTCAGTGCAATCCGGCTCTTCAGACACATTACGCGCACCCTCCCTGGTTCTGATACGAGGCGCAGCACCAGCAATATTCCTCAATGAGGAAACCGGCTGAACCGTCTCAGCGTCCTGACGTTGGCGGCCGCAGGAGGGCCGGTACCGATCAAATCGAGTGCCTTAATCAATCAACGACACATGTGTGTGGGCATCTTCGGCGTCTGGCACTGGATCGTCATGTTTTTTTTTTTTGTGTCTTTTTAATTTTTTTTATTCTGGGGCCTTCCCGCTCCCTAATGCCCACTGTAGGCTAGAGGCGCCGTAGCCAACGGGATGTGATCCATCCGTTCTACTCATCACCAGGCGATCATGCAATCTCGGGCTGGACTGCACATGCCCTACCAGATGGTCGGGTCTCTTCTGCCACCATCCCTGCCCAGCGTGATGATGGGACTGCGCTGTGATGGTGGGGTAATTACATGAAGGCAAGAAGGAAAAAAAAAGTGACTGAGCGGGAAAATAAAAATGAATGCGAGTGACCGGAAACGCGTCGCGTGTGTGGCATTAACATGGTCCGGGACATGTTAGTTGGGTTGACCGAGGGGGGGAGGCAGCCAGCGAGTGGACGAGAGTACGTCGTATCTTGTGTGTTGTCCCAGACATATCCAGGATGCCCATGGTAGGCAATAGTTCTGGCAGTGGCCAACCACGTCCATCACCACACCACCCACCCACAGAGCGAGGCAGTGCCAATGAGGGGACAAGGCGTCAAGCGTCAAGGCCCAGAAGAGGGAGAGGGCAGTGTGGGAGGAAGGGGGAGGGGAGGCAGACAGACAAGGTTGGGGGTCGCGGAGGTTAGCAGAGTTGCGCGAGCGTCTGGGTGCAGCTGTGAGGATGAGATGTCGCTTGGTTGAGACGAGACGGGACAGGAGAGGCTAAAACGGACAAAAAGAAACACATGGGGACGCGATGTAACGGTTCCTAACACTAGGGGAGCTTCCGTACCTTGACTTGTCGCCTAACGGGGACATTGGACGGCAGTTGACATACCGATTGGCAATAGCCGTGGATATTCATACGGAGCCGGAAGCTTCTTTCAATGCTAAATGAAAGTCATCCTAGTAGCGAAGCGAGAAGAGCCAAATGCCATGGATGCTCAAAACAGCTCTTTTTTCTTCCCTAGCCTTGTTTTTCTTTTCCACGAGATGAGGAGAAACAGTTGCGGGGCGGGACGAGCGGCCAGCGTCTCATGTTTTCCCGCAGCTGGCGATGTGACTCAGAACAAGTAAGGTTTTTTTTGCCTTGGTCGAGCGACAACAAGACTAACAGGCCTTGGGATGACGACGAGATGGTTTGTCATTTTTGTCAATTCAGCGAGTAGATAGAGAAGCTGATGGAACTTGGTCGTCCGTCATAGCTCACGCAGCCTCGTGACGTGTTCGTCGCAGAGACGTCGGCTGGCAAAACTGGTGGGTAAATTCAGCTGTCCCCAGCAGCCGCAGTTGACAAGCCAAGTTATAGCTCACCTAGTCCTGGCTAGGTTTCACATCCAACTCTGTTTTCGCGCAGGCTGTCATCCCATTATGTCGTCGCCGCACACTTTCTCACCAAGGCCGGATGGCTGGGAGTGGAGGGGAAGCGCAGGTACTTCGCCACTACGGCCACTGCACAAGTTGATCTTGTCACAATAACCAACCATAATTTCTAAAGTAAAAATAATTATAAAAAACTCTAAGAGGTTCTCTTTAGTTTAGGTTATTTTATTTATTCTTTAGCCCAAAACACTCAGACTTATGGTCTTTTTTTGGCAGGGCCCTATGCAGCAAAGTGTCGGACTCACAATCATTCGGGGTTGTATTGTACACGTCGTCCACCTCCCCAGCGGGCTCTACAGTGGATTGCCAGCGGGTGGGCTCAAGTAAGCTGCAGCGGAGGAGCCTCAGTGGACTGCCGGTGGGTCTGTTACATATTCGAGACACCGGGTTCCTGGCAACACCCCTGCAACAGATCCTGGCAGCTCGATCCTGAAACCTGGCACCTGGCCAATTGACGGCGCTCGCCAGCGTCATCTATTCCCAAAGAGGCCTGACGGCTGCCCAGAGATGTACCAGCTTCCCGCGCCGCCCTCTGTGGCCCCGCCTAGGTGAGCCGGAAGCCAATCGTAGGCCGTCGCGAGAAGCAGCTCAAGTCAATCTCAAACGCACTCGATCCCGCCAAACCAACGCTACCACTTTCACCACCAGAACGGCGCACTTCGCCCTCAGGGCTAGGCCAAGCTGCGCTACGCCCAAGAGCGTGCGACAGCAAGCGTCCGGATTTCCGTCAGGCGCGAGGCTTGAGGCGTCAGGCGTCAGGCCATAGCCAGACAGACAGCTCATCACCCGGGAGCCAGCAGACTGGTCCCCAGCCGGCCTCTACCATGTCCCGTCATTCGACCTTGAGCTATACCCTCCATCCCCGTCCTGCGAGCGCCGCCCGTTTAGGCAACCGGTGGCTTTCTCAGCATGTTTCGTTTCCCGATTCTAGTCGCCGTTCCCACGACGGTCGACAGTCGACGGTCGACGACGTGGCGGTGATGTGTCTCTTTGCAGATGCCTCTCCAGCCGGGGCCAGCCACACATGTAATCCACATCCACTACCACTGTCACCGTCTTGTCCAGTCCCTCTCATCTTAGGCCGACTTTACTGGACGGCTGCGATGCCAACTGGCGTTGCTTCTTCTCTTTGCCGCCGCCATACGCCAGAGCCAAACCTGAAGCAGCGGGTCTGCATACACCAACGTGAATTTTTTTTTTGCTTGATCACTCTTCCAAGTAACCAAGCCACGGCAAGAAATATGTCGGCCGATATGCGATACCGTTGCACAATCCCGTCATCTCACCTCATCGATCGATGACAGTCCCTCGCCCGTCGCCGGTTGCCGCCACATCCCCATCCATCCCGCCATCCGATTGACGTCGGGTGCGGACAGGGCTTACACACAGGCACGGATCCGTCTTCCATCCCCATCCCATCCCATCCATTTTGGCAGCACCGCCCGTGCTCTCCCTCCCCTCCGCGAGCGACAGATACGTAGCCCTCCCTCTCGCGTGGTGCGGGGAATCCCATTTCTTTGACACTTGAACGCATCCTGGGCTAATATCTCTTTTTTTTTTTAATTTATATTTCCCCGAGGTCAGAAGCAACCCGAAAACAGGACACAGGCCGGGAATTTCGAGCACCCCGGCCCTGCGGTTCCTGAATTCTGGATGTGTCGGTGCTACAATGGGGCATGATTGGGCTCTTTCTGGGTGGGAGGGGGATAGCCTTCGGAGTCGTGAGTGCTAGCTGTTTCGAATGTTGTGAAAAATAGCAACAGCTTATATAGCCCCACCCCATTGTCTGTGCCTAGGGTCAAGGTCTCAAGGTGCGCTGGGGGGAGTGGGTGTCTATTTCAAACCTCCTAAGGGGCGTCTGCTCAGTCGATTCGGATGAGGCGTCAAGCTGAGGCGTCGAGCCACTGCCAGAGTTTGAGGGGTGCTATTGGGTGTCGCGCCACAGGCGTGGGCGTGGGCCCATCAATGCTGACTCCACGGTGGTCGGAGGTTTTGTTAACCCCAGACGAGTCTAACATGTCCCGGCACGGCCATGTTCCTCTCAACTCGACTCACTCGCCCGCCCGCCCACTTGCCAGAGGCCGTTGCACTTGTTTCTTCAGCGCCGCCCGGGTGAGACAAGCCACCATCTTGCGCCGACTCTGTCGTGCAGCCCGACTGGGCGGTGCACTGGCCCGATCGAACCCCTTGTGATGTCCTCACTCCCACCACCTCGCTCTTGCACACACACTCCCCCAACGTGAGCCTATCTCGTCTGCGCCGCTCTCAAGTCGTCTCGGCGTTCGTCTGAGATCCTAGGTGCTCCGTACTCTAATTTCCATGGCCCGTACGCCTGATATTTTTTGGCTTGACGTCGATTCGGGCTTCGATGACATGGACAAGACCGCTGTCCCTCTCCACCACGGCCGAGTGCGTCTAGAGGCCCTCGCTCCCATCCTCTCTGGCAACCAAGACGCATCCGCACGATGGTATGGCTGCTGCTCGAGAGCATGTGTGATTCCGAGAGAATCTGGTGCAGTGCCGGCCAGCCTTGTCGCCCCGTCACCTTATCCCTGACCCCAGGGCCTCGCCTGACCCTGGTCCTAGTCCCCGGGTCCCCTGCTTCATAGTCCACCTCATCGACGAACACACTCGCAACTGGTGACCCAGCGCATCCTAGACCTGCGACTCCTCTATTTCCCTAGTTCACAGATCGGTCAGTGTCTGAGCATTCGGCCCAGCCCCTCCCGCACTTTCAAACCTGTCCCCTGGTGCAGTCCCTAGGTTACGGAGCCTGGCTTCCTCCCCATGGATGATGCCTCTAGTCCTCAATACACGTTTGCTTTTATACCTCCAGGTTCCGGCTCCGCCCCTACCAAGGGCTCTCTCTTGCTTCCTGCTTTCGCGCGACTTCACCCGCACACCCTCATTGCTTGCATCTTCCATTGATAGTCACTCCTTTGCCCTGTCTTTTGGCTCTCTTGCAGCTTGCATACCGCCTCCCGTGTTATAATATCCTCGCGAGCTGGCTCTCACCCTCCACTCCCCCACAGTCTGCTCTGCCTCTCGTCTGTCTGCTCCCTACCGATTCTCTCGTCGCCCTGCGTGTGTCGCCACAGACCAACTCCTCGCTCTCATTTACAGCCGGGTCGCTTTTTCCCACGCTCCCCCCCACAGCTCCCTCAGCTTCACCATTTTTTCCTTTTTGCTGTCCTCAGGGCGAACAACCCCATAGACCCCTGCTCGCCACACCCCGACGAGGAAGTGAGAAAAAATCCAGCGCGTTCTTTTGTCCAACCCTTTCCAGCGCATGTTGGTTGTCCGGAAATTATTCCCACATCCGAGTTGGCCACTGCGGCCTTAGTTGACCATGTAAGTCTGAGATGGCCCGCGGCACTCCCGAAGATCCAGATACGATGGGTGGACCTAGCTGGCGTCCTCCACCCTAGCTTCTACACTCGGACTTCCTCTCCATCGCAGAATCATGCTGACACGCACCCGGCCCTTGCTAGATCTATTTTACCAATTATAATAGATTTAACCACCGCCCGCCCTGCACGTCGGCCTTGCAGTTATGAACACTGAACACCCCCAGTTGTAGGACACCCTCTCTCTCATCAAGCCCGAGTCCCCTCGACTTACATGACATGAACACAGCCAGCAACAACAACAACAGCAAGACCAAGTACACACTCCTGTCTTTCACTTCAGCAGCCCAGACGCCCAGATCCAAGAACCGCCCAGATCGACTCCCGCCATCAACATGAACGGCGCCGAGTATCATGACTCCGAGGTGGTCGCCTCGGAGGTTGTTTGGTCTACACCCACCAGTCAGACCCGACCCCGACCTGCCACCATCCACGCCGGCTTCACTTTTGTTACCAATGAAGACTTCTCGTCGATCCCCTCATGGGACGCCTCTTCCATCTCACTCCAGCAGACTCCCAGTGACACCATGTCGCGTCCCATGTCGATGCACCAGGACTTCTGTCCCCCCACTTCGATCGAGAACGGTGAGACGCCTCGTCAAGACGTCTTTTATCACAACACTAACAAGGTGCCAGCCTCGTGGATCGAGAAGCCGTGCGAAGACCAGTTTGACTTCAACAACCTCGACCATGAGATGAGCATGGGAATTGGCCAGGCCTACACCTCTGACGAGGCCATTCCTGTGCTTGACCTGCGATACCAGGAGCAGGGCGCCGAGGAGGAGCTCATGGCCATTGACGGCACCACCAAGCCCCGCCGCATGTCCGGCTCATCCTTCTCCATGTCTACCTCTGGCGGCTTGTCGGACATACCCTCCTACGAGGACTTCTCCACTGCCTTGTCAGAGGCTCAGTCTTTCACTTCTGACTACCCTCCTACCTCTAACCGCAACTCCATGATGTCGTCTACTCAGCTCTCTCCAGTTGCCTCCCCTCGCATCAGCGCCCAGCAGACCCGCACAGATCTCGTGAGGACCCAGAGCCGCGGGCGAGGAGCCTCTCCATCCCCCCGCCCAGGTGTCCGATCTGCTCCCTACAGCGTCGACGGCCCCAGACTCAAGCGATGGTCCACTGGCACCTACGGCCAGATGAGCCGCAAGCCCGCGCCCTTTGTCTACCAGACCAACCACGAGATCTTCACCAACGTTCACCACGCTGCCGCTCACCAGCAGCTCTGCTCCGGAAACTCGTCTCCCACTCCCGCCTGCGCCAACCCTCTGCCTCTCAACTACGGCAACCTACAGGCCGTCCAGCAAGCCCCTTTCATGCTCGCCAGCACTCCCGTCTTCCAGAGGAACGGCATGCTCCTACCTTCGCAGCTTCCTTCTCAGGTTCCCGCTCAGACTTGGCACCCCGAGGCAAACCACTTTGATGCGCCTGCGCCCCTCCTCTCCCACGGCCTCTTCCGAATGCTCCAGAGCAATGGCGACCCTCACTCTTTCCACGGCCACTACACTGATCTCTCTGACCCACCGGACCTGTACGCCGCTCTCCAGGAGGAGCAGATCCCTCCTCCTCCCGAGGACATGAACCCTTCGGACCCTGACCTGATCCCCCGCGAGCAGGAGCTGCGCTTCGAGGGAGACTTGTACACTCCCCGCTGGGTGCGCGGACACGGCAACAAGCGCGAGGGTTGGTGCGGTATCTGCAAGCCCGGAAGGTGGTTGGTTCTCAAGAACTCGGCTTTCTGGTACGACAAGTCTTTCACGCACGGAATCAGCGCGGCGACTGGAAGCTCTTTCCAGGAGCCTCAGCAGAAGCGCCGCATGGATGGCAACCCAGATGTCTGGGAGGGACTGTGTGGCAGCTGCAACGAATGGATTGCGCTAGTTAGCAGCAAGAAGAAGGGTACCACCTGGTTCAGACACGCCTACAAGGTACGTGACCCGCAAGATGATGTTTACTTGAACACACCGGACTAACAGTGCACAGTGCCACACCCACCTAAAGATCAAGGACACGCCCAAGCGTCGGCGCGAGAGCAACAACACGAGGACTATGACGACGCCTGTCATTGCCAAGCCCAAGAGCGAATCCCAGCCTGCTACGCCCCAGATGGTTCCCTCCATGGTTGAAGCCGCCACGCCTACGCCTGTGACCATGGCACAGATCACCTCGCACCCGCAGCAACAGATGATGGCCGGTGTTGCGCCTCAGATGGTGTCGCTTGGTCCGACACCAGGCACACTCATCACTGCTACCGAACCGTTCCCGAACATGATTTAATGTTTCCCTGACATTTTCTTCATCTTTTTTTTATTACTGTTCATATCTTTTTTCTTCTTTACACTCTCTCGGCACAGTCTCTTGTTACGAACAGTATATCTCAGGCTACGAATGGCCTCTACACTCTCTATGTTATGAAGGATGGACCAATACGGATATTGATACCAAGGTGGCATCACGGGAGCGACTATTCCCCCGACCCTTGATGGTACCTCTATTTCTTTTTGCTTCATGCTTTTTGTTGTTTCATGCTCTATATTACACCCGATGCCGCACATGGTTTTCTCGCTTTTTTATTGGGCTGTTGTGGGTCTAAAAAGAAAAAAAGAAAGGGCCTGTATTCAGCTGCCCCATTGATGGATTTCCCGCGAAATCATAGTTCACTGGATGGATTTTTTTTTTTACCTGGATTGGAGGAATTTGGTACGTGTTTCTGGGATGTTTTTTTTTGGTATGGAGAACTCTGGAAGGATCCAAGGTCTAGCAAAGGTCTAGCCGTTCTGACTGTATTTGGATGTTCTTTTTTTGTCTTTTATCACAATCTGCTCACAGTGTTGAGGGATACCCAGGAGTTGGTCATTTGCTTTTTTTTTTTTTTACTAGATAGATAGTCTTTGGCATGGAGCCCCCCCATCAGATGAGGGCTTGATGATTGAACGAGCGAGATGGACGACGCTGCTGGCCAGTCGAATGCAGGGGCAAAGGCTAAACTTAGATAGAAAGGTTACATGATATCAAAATAGCAATGTCGTTCAGTTTTTTTTTGTTTAATCTATTTTCCCAATTGGCTTCCCTCTCCCCAAAAAAGAAAAAGTGACGAGCGAATGGGCCATATCGAGGATGATGTGAGAGGCCGCGTATGAAACGTGCCCTGAATCAATTACCGCTGGGGATCGTCGCGGGTTGTTTTGGTTCGCTGCTGAACCCCACGTGCAATGGCACGTCGATCGAAACGCCGGGCCTTGTTATGCCTCCTCTATCTTGTCGTCGGGCGATCCTGCGGGACAAAGAGTCGTGCCATCCGACGAGCTATAGCAGCTGTGATATTGGCCCTTGGTCGGCTTTTAGAGCTTGGGGGGGAAGGGGAGAATGGCAAGGGCGGGGGGTGTTGAAGTGGAAGTGGAAGTGGGGACTTTGGCAAGGCCTAGAGGGACTTGACGGGCTCTGGTTGGACCCCGGATGCGAGCTCAATGGAAGCCCCCGGGGGGGAGGGAATGGAATCATCAAGACCCTCACACACACACACACACAAGATGGATATGGACAATGGACGCGTTCGCGAGCCTACGCCAGTGGCAAGTGCGGGAGAGAGAGCGCGCACACACTCATACATGCACACGCACGCACTCACACTCTACACACTTACAGGCATGCGCCGACGAACGAGGCCCTCAAGTACGACCAAAGTTTGCTACATGGATGCTCGATGGTCGTGTTGTGCTGCTTCTGGAGCGTGCCCACGGGCGGATGCAGACGTGATTATGCCGGACGAGCCGGCCACTCCATAGACGATGTAGCCGCTGACGGAGCTCCCCACCCGGCGCCGGAAGCCGGACGGTACTCTCTCCCCGAGGGCCAGGGCCCCTCCACTTCCAAATGGGCCTCAGGGATTGCATTTTTCTCTTGTTTCTTTTTCGTTTAAGCTCCCCAAGGCACGGATGGGCCTTGTTCATTAGCCCTTTCGGCCAAGGTTTCTCGGGGAGGGGAAAAGGAAAGGAAAAGAAGCAGGGTCCCGATGATAGTTTATCCCCCCCCTCACTCCCCCTTCCCACTTCCCAGGGCTGTTGTTTGGGTTGGGGTTCCATCAAGGCAGATTTACAAAAGGGCGAGGCTATTTCCCGGGGGAATTAATGCCCGCAAACAATCACCACCCCCGTCTGCCCCCCTCCCCCGGCCCCCCCCGGGGGGGGGGGGGGGGGAATGAGTGGTGGGCTAGGTAATTGACTGGGAGGTATGGGCAGCTGTCAAAGAGCTTGTTCCCTCTTGGACAGGATTC
The DNA here is from genome assembly GCA_022837005.1 of Calonectria pteridis. NCBI lineage: Eukaryota > Fungi > Ascomycota > Sordariomycetes > Hypocreales > Nectriaceae > Calonectria > Calonectria pteridis. Next base: position 449,109 of record JAKZGU010000012.1, on the reverse strand, counting down.
GGGCTGACGGGGCCGCAAGGGGCACACATGCAGCCTGGCGTGTGTGTATGTGTGTGTGGTGGGTTCGCATGCTTTCCCGGGACGCAGGTACCCGCCCTGAGGATAGAGAGGGAGAAAGGCTCGCCCTGCTTTTGGAGCGAGACTACTGATTCGGGGTCTTTGGTCACTGGGACAGACGTGCTTTTTTTTCTTTCTTTTTCTTTTGGGCTCCAAGTGATTTAAAAGCAACACGTGTGTGTTTGTGGGTGTGTTAATATGTTCAGCGCAAAACAAAGAAACATTTTATTTATTTTAGCTTTTCTTGCTCGCGTGCTGGGATGGGCCCTCGACAGCACCTTGGCAAGTTGGAGTCGGAGTCGGAGTCCCTCGGTGCTGGGTGCTGGGGTGGGCGCGGACGGCAAGGCTATCGGATGATCGCTCCTGCACATCTGGGAGACGCTCCCGGGAGAGAGGGGCAGGAAGATCCCAGAGCCGAAGAGTTTGGTTTTGGGAAAAGCGTTAATAACAAGGAGGTTGCATTCGCCAGGGTTGGTTGGCGCGAACTCAAAGGGGGGGAGGGGGAGGAGGCCCAGCAAGCAGGGCACAGGGGAGTAACAGCCCAGCAAGGCAAGGAAGGAGAGGTTGGCCGGGACAGGAACGGAGCACACAAGAAAGATCTGGTTCAAGGATGTGCGTGGCCACCCCAGGCACAGGCACAGGCACTCCGTACAGGCACAGAGGCTGCAAGGGGGAAGCACCGCAGTGGGAATAAAGGGTGCGCAATCTCCCAGAATTCATGCGGCGCTGGGGCGAGCCCGTCGAGGTTTTGGGGAGTGGGGATGACACAATTGGTGGGGCCACAGCGAGAGAGAGCAGTGTACTTCATTCAGCTCGTGAGCAACGCAACGACACTTTGGTGCTGAGATATTCTTGGACCAGGGTGATGGATGATGAAGGAAAGGGAGGGGCTGAATAGATTAAACTGCGCGTATAATGGCTCATGTGCGTGCTGATACACGAGGGCTGAACATGTGAGGCCCAGCTGAAAGGGTCGTGATGCACATTGCATACGAATCACTTACACCAAAAAAAGAAAAGAACTGGGCGGGCTACATATTACCAAACAGAAAAAAAAAATCTGCGTCTCACACGACATCTGATTAATCTATTCACAATTAAATACGGAATGAAGCGGCAAAAAAAAGAAAGAAACAAAGAACAACTGTCAGCGAATTTGCTTGTTCGTGGCCTGATTCCACATGGTCGAGGCCACAGCTTTTCTGTAGCCTCAACGCCACAGCTGGTCCTCTCAGCTCCTGCTTTGCTGGCCCAATATAGATTAATCACAACTGCAACCCCAAGCTTCCCTGACACCTTGTTTTCACCAGACGCACAGCTCTTCCACACTAGCGGAATTTACCGTCTTTCTCTTCTCTCTCACGTCCATGTGCATGCAATGACAGAGACGTCACGGAGCGGGGGATGGCGTGCGTACGAACATACGTACACATACACACACCCCCGAATTCCAAAATCGGCTGCAAGCACTTAAAACCCTGGTCATGCGGGCAGGCTTCAGGTACGCTCGTTACAGATAGACCATACGGACACGGATAGGGGAGGGCAAAACGGAAGGTCTTTGCGTGCGCTATTTGCGGACGCTGTCCAGAAGCATTCTCTTCGGAGCGTTTCTTGTTTCTACAACGAACCGCCAATCAATCTGCTTCCTTGCTCGCTGGGGGTGGTTCCTTTGACGTGCAGGCATGATGAAGCTTTGGTGGGAATAATTTACCCGGTGCCCTCGGACCAGTTCCACGATGGTCCTTAGCACGAGACGGTCGTCATCGTGAAGCAATCAGAGCGCAGCGTTTTTTTCTCTCTTTCATTCTAGTTTGCCTCGTGCTCCTTCACTCAAAACGTGATGGATCACGGACATTTTATGACGTTTAGCCCGAGGGAATGGATGGATGGATGGGGGGTCAAAGTTATTAATTGCCCCTCACGAAAGAAGGCCAAAGAACCTTCGAATCCGTGGTTTCCAATAGAGGACACAATGGTTCGTCCAGGGCTTTGGGCCGTGAATCCTATCTCAGTTACGAGTGCCTGAATGATCCATATTATCCCGACGTGCCGCCTAGCTGGGCGCGCCGGCGCATCCTGTGCGGGAGCAACGCCCAAGCGGTTAAGGTTTTGTGTAACGGGCAAAGGCTATGGCAGAGCGTCACTTGACGGACCAACTCGTGCTAGTATCGACTAGCAGCAACTAGTATGCCGGAGCTTTCATGCCGAAGCGAGCGGGAGCTGCTGGAAACTACTGTCAACTAGGCTCCTCTCGTAGAGTGTTAGCTATACGATCGTCGGTACGGCGCTCCGGGAAGTGGTCCATGTGGCCAAGAGAGCTCGGATAGTGCGTTTGTTGGTCCGCTGGCGTTTATGCTGGAACGCCTGGCTGGCTGCACTGGCAGCTCTGGGAAAGAAGAAGCGGGCAGCCGGCGGGTGGCGCATTGAGGGACACGTAGTGTCTGGGCACAAGAATGATATGAGCCTGTCCTATCGACGGGAATCTGTACCCCCGGGGCCCGAAGGGGACGAGTTACTGGGCGGTGTAATGCCCAGAGGCAGACTTCTGCGGATGCGGCGATAGCGAGGCCTGTTAAGCAATAGCAAAGGCGGATTAAGAAGCCCACCCGACGGCGCCGACGGAGCGAGGACGCGAATGCCTTTGACGAGCACGACGTGGACAGTGCATCCTTTTTCCGTTGTTTTAAATGCCGCGTTGACGATAGTTGGCGCGATATGTGAGTCAACGACAGACATCTGAAGTTTTTGTAAGCCTCTGAACCTTGTTACAAGTGGCGTATACAACAAGTTTTTTTTTTTTTCTTTTTTTTTTTAGCGTAGTTACATAGGGTTGAGAAAGCAAAGAAACCATGAGCACGGCAATCAACGCTCTTGTGCTTTTCCCCCAGCCTATAGAATGTGGGTTTGACGCAGCTTACGGAACAGGAAACCGAATTGTGCTGGGGTCATCGCATCATGCCCTAAGCGAGGGGAAACGAGGCGTTTCCCTAGGCTGATCCATTGTCCCGAGTTCCCTCTCTGGCGTGAAGTTATCCAAAGGCCCGCTCCGTAAGCCGAAAAAAAAACCCCCAAAAAACCAAAACCAAAAAGCCAATCGAAAAGTAAATGCAAATTGTCTAACCATGAACCCGGCACCTTCCGTAGTTGATGGTTACCGAAGCGATCATTATTAGGCATTGAGTATACTTCCATAATCAGCCACAGTTACATCGTTGAGAATCTACAAGATCTCATTCGGGCTTTTTTTCGACCTCTCAACCGTTCGACATTCTGTGATGTGATCTACAACCTGCCGATGTTGAAACAAGACCATGTATTCCCCGTCTTTTTCGGGAAACGTTGTTTCAGAAGTTTAATAGTAAAGAAAACAGTTGAAAACAGAAAGTCGGTGACTGCCTTTCAGGGGTTTAGGTACCAGGACGTGGCGGCATCGTAAACCTCGCTCTCAATGCGACGATGAGACTTGCCGTGACTCATAGCGTTGGCTCCTCCTTGGCTCCCCTCTCCTTCTCTCCTGATAACTCCGAAAAAAAATGGAGGGGTTGGGTTACAAATGATGGACCATGACGGAAAATGGCACATCGCAGGTAGGTAGTACTCGAAGACGGTTTTGTGGGTTACTCGACTCCCCGGCTTGGTTGGTTCTCGCCTCATGCCGGCGATATGCAGGGGGTGGTAAACATGACCCTCCCGAGTTGCACGGCAGAGCAGCGCCGGCGAACCAGCAGCCGCAGATAACGGAGGAGACGGTGGTGTGCGCCCATCTGCTTATCATCGTCACTATCATGTCGTGGCGACGTGCTTTGTAAACCCGTTGACAGGCGAAGGTCGCCTCGTTTAACACACGGCCAAGCATTTGTCCAAGACGGCTTCATGCCGCCAAGCATTTTTTTATTTTTTATTTTTTTTTACGCTTCAGTGTTGGCCGCATTGGGGTCCGTCCCCTCGGTTCCGCATTCTCTCTCGCCCTTTTTTTTTTTTTTGTTGTTCCCCATGTAATTGTAATTTTTCTTGGTCTCTAGACTAGCACAAACCCTAAGCTTGTGATGGCTGCTGTCAAGTTTCTGGGCAAGTTCTGGGCGTGGTCGGATTGGGCCTAGCTCGCTTGCCGCCTTTCTTGGCCGCTTGGCGGCGTGCCTTGTATTTATGCACATTTTATGCACGCTTTACGGTGTTGAAACGGTGGGCGAAAACGGACGTTACCACTCCGCGGCCATGTAACCGGGTGGCGAAAGACAGAACGTGGTCGTGGACTTTACAATAAGAGAGCCAGAGAATAATAGAAGAAGATAAATAACTCAAAGAGACAAGTTCTACGTCCAGATTATAACATCAGACCGATCTCGTCCATCATAGATGGCATTTATTTCATCACTTGGTGATAAGTCTTCTTTCGTTCTTTCGTTTGGTTCCAACAACTTGACGCTCTACCCACCTCTGTCAAAAGAGCGAGACTTATGATATACATTAATCCATCATTCCAAGTACATTGAATAGCGGGTTTACCTTCATTTCCTTATGTTCTCGCCATACTCTGCTGTACCATGTGAGGGTATACTTCACCCAGCCTGCATTCGTGCAGTTGCGTTTTCAAAAGGCGAGCAACTAATTTAAGATTAACTTTTTACGTGAATTGTAGCTGATACATCTTGATGATTTGACTAGCCTCTCGGTCTAGAGCTCCTCCGTTGCTCATCCCGCGAAAACTGCCGATACCCGTGGTAAATAATTGGCCGTCAAGCTACACACCTCAATACCAGTCGTACAATTGTGTTTCGATAATTCCGGTGGTCTGGCCAACTCTTACACTATAATCTTGTAGTAATAAGGCTCCAGTGAGAGTGGCAGTAAAGGCCGAGGTCTGCTTCTCAGAGAGTTCCCTTGACAGATGTACAAGAGTAATGTCGGGACTCAGGGTTATGAGAGGGTTTCGGCAAGCTGTCGGCAGTATTGATCATTCGATCATTGAAATACGTTGTTTGAATCTAGATACAAGTTCTGAGCAGGGGCCTGAAGAGAAAACACATTTACACTGGAAATCGAATTACCTAGCAGCTGAGATATCTCCATAGTGGAAACTGCGTCAAGTTTCTAGGGAGCTTGAAGATTTCAAGATTCACCCCTAACCAGGACACACATAATAGACTCAGGCGTGCCGATAACCATCATCGAACGGTTTGGAGTGCCGATCCCTCGACGCACAATTGAAGGCGACACCACCGTCTTGGAAACAAAGAACTCCAAATTTCCGCGCCATCCATGCCGTCTCCAGACCTCTATCCAAATCTGAGAAGTCTACCCGAGCATTGACAGGAACTAAGAAATTGGTAAAACGCAAGCTAATAGGATAGGTATTTCACAGCTTTGGCCGTAAGGAAGAACTAAACTGAAACACCTAGTTTTCCCTAACGATCAGTCACTTCGGTTGCCGTATCCAAAAATGACGCTACTGTACACTCCTGTTTATTAAATATATTCATTTTAGATTTCATTATCCCATTCTTTTCGCATCTGTGGCACGAATGGCGTGGTCCAGTGTCTATGAAGGTATACAGGCGGGTCTCTGACCTGGAACCGGGACAAGCGCGGTATCAGCGCGAGATTAGGGATTTTAGAAAAGTACACATCAGTTTCTAGATCCAGTTTCAGGGTAAAAGAACAAAGACACTCCCAAAAAAAAACTGTCGCTGCTTCAAATCACCACAAGAGACGTACGTCTTCAGATCAGACAGAAAATCGTGCGATTGCATCTCCATCGAGTGTCCAATAAACGAACGACCCGACAGACAAGTTAAACTAAAAAATAATATATATACAGAAGAATTAAGTGGCAGTGATGCCGTCTCGTCCGACAACCAGAATCCATTATCCACCTTACCCAGACAATGTCTTAGGCAGGCAGATAGAAGTCATTAGGCCAGGCCTCTTTCCCTTTTATCCAGAAGCTCCCGGCAATCCAATCGTGCAGTACCTTCGTCCAGTTTCGGGTGCAAACCTCTTGATCCCCCAAGGAGAAGGATTTCGTCAAATCATGAGAAGGAGCGTCATGTCATGTGCCTAGTTCGGCATGTGTGCACCGGCTGTAAAATCCCGGTGTTTGTATTAAACAAAACACCGTCCTTTTTTTTACTTGAACAGCCATTTCTCTTAAAAATCCAAATCGTACAGAAGAGGTGTCGGACGGAGAGAGAAGAAGAAAAAATAGAAATTAATCAGTTTTACAGGAGCGCAAGGGCACCTGCGACACCGGCCATCAAGGCGAAGACCGGTGAGTTGGCGACAGCAGCGCCAGTAACCACCGATGGGGCCGCAGTAGTGGTGGCGGCGCCAGGAGTGGTGATGGTCTGAACAGGCCTGGTGACAATCTCAGTCTCGGGGATCTGGATTGTTGTCTTGGGCACAATGGTCTCAATGGCAGTTCCGCCACCCACGGTGATCCAAACCTTGCTGTACTCAGTTTGGACCTTGTACTCGTCGGCCGTCTGGTAGATTGTCTTGTATGCATGAAGAGTGGTCTTGTATGTCTTGACAATGTACTGGGTAGAGGTGTGGACCTGTGTGACGACCGATCCGCTGATGGTTAGGGTCTCAGTGACGGGACAGAGGCTGGTCTGGGTGATGTAGGCGATCTCAGTCTGGTACTTGGTGACGTCGGGCTGCTTGACGTGGTCGTAGATGGTCGTGTAGATGGCCTCCTTGACGACAGATGTGGTGGTGTAAACCAGAGTGGTTTCCTTGCCCTCAATGGTCTTTGTCACAGTGACGGGGGAAACTGTCGTGTAGGTACTGTAGCCAACCTCAACATCAGTCTTGGTAGCTCCGGGAAGGGTGACCTTCTCATAGTCGGTGCTCTTGACGGCCTCAGTGACCACCGAGGTGGTAGTGTAGACAACAGTAGTCTCCTCTCCTTCAACCGTCTTCGTCACGGTGACAGGGCAGACTGTTGTGTAAGTGGTATAATCGACCGTGACTGAAGTCTTGGTAGCTCCAGGAATGGTGACATGTTCATAGTCGGTGCTCTTGACTTGCTCGACCACCGTGGAAGTAGTGGTGTAGACAACAGTAGTCTCCTCTCCCCCAACGGTTTTTGTAACCGTGACGGGGCAGACTGTTGTGTAAGTGGTGTAGTCAACCTCAGTATCAGTCTTGGTTGCCCCGGGAAGGCTGACGTGATCATACACAGTGGTATGGATGGCCTCGATAACCGTAGAAGTAGTAGTGTAAGTGATGGTTGTCTCCTTACCACCTTCGGTCTTGGTCTCGGTCACAGGACAGACTGTTGTGTAAGTGGTGTATTCGACCTCGGTATCAGTCTTGGTTGCCCCGGGAAGGGTGACGTGATCATACACAGTGGTATGGATGGCCTCAGTAACCGTAGAAGTGGTAGTGTAAGTGATGGTTGTCTCCTTGCCACCTTCAGTCTTGGTCTCAGTCACAGGACAGACCGTGGTGTAAGTGGTGTAGTCGATTTCTGTGACATATGTAGTCTCGCCCCCGTGGCCATAATCATCTCCGCCTCCACCTCCACCTCTTTGCTGAAGCTGGCTAGCTAGAGCCGAGGTTGCGAGGAGCAGCAGGGTAGTGGCAGAACGCATGGTGAATAAGGCGACTGGTTTGTCAAGAGGAGGTTTTATAAACGATAGCAGATATTGGCTAACGACAGAATAAGATTCAGCGAGAGACTTAAGTAACCTGAACGAAGGAGTTACTCAAGAGTAAAGCAGACACGCGAGGTGGTTAGAAGAGCGTAGGGATGAGGAGCCAGCAAGTTCAAGTTGCGGGGAGGTTGGGTGGCATGCTTATATCTGCAGTTTCTTGAGAAGCTGAGCCTTGAGGAGGAGCGCCGGAGGTAACGTACCAGTCCACGGCACGTCGATGCTAGTCAAGCAAAGAGCTCTCATCACATCCCCGCCTTCGGTTGCATTAGCCTGGTGGAGGGCTGCAGCTAGAAGCAAAAAAGGCAAGGGGTAGCTGTGCCAAGCTGTGATACGGCAGAGACAACTCGGAGGCTATTCGAAGAGGTTGAATGATGTGGCTGGAGCTCGCTAGGACAACAGCGCAGTGCATGAGGGCGAGGCGGTGCCTAGCAGGGAAGGGCAGACGAACAATAAGACGGACCGGCTTCAATTCACCCGGTCTCCCCAGCAGGCAAAGCCTGGAGGTGATGTCAGTATCATGCACGGTGGTCACCAGTCTAAGTCTAGTATAGGCTTGCGCTTAGAAGCTAGGGACGATGCAGCTCGACTAACAAGGTTTTTGGCACTTGATCCTGAGCTCAGGGATCTGCAATGGTAGGGTCGATATGTTGGGCACCACGAAGGGCTCCATGTCATCCTGCCCGAGTCGGGAGAAGGCTCAGGCGGCAGAAGACTCAATGCTCAAGACGGGGAACCTTTGTGAGTTCCTGCATTAGATAGTAGCAAAGAGCGGGAATATCAGGAGAGAGGCGTTGTTGCAGACCAAGACACTGATGAGCACGCCATTTGTTTTGTTCTTTTGAGGACATCCACTGACACATCCCGATAACATGATTGGGTGAGGAGCATAATTAACAGGCGGCTCGGGACCAACGCCCAGGCAAGCCTGTCAAAATCGAAAAGAAATACGAGGAGAAATCACCGCTAGGCTGAACTAGTGCCTTATCAAGGTGGTGTGCTAGAACAACCAGGTTGTGGTCACAAAATGATCAGCAAGGCCTGGGCGCTCCCCGAGGAACTTGGCAGCCGGAAAGAAGGTGAGAGCAAAGCCGTAAGAGGCTGGCACCGAGTTGGCTAGAGCTGAGCTGGTGGATGAGTGAGTGGGCTGTTTCCGCTTGAAGTTTTCGGGTGACTCCATCAACTCAGCCAACCCAACGTGTGCTGGGCCTGCAGTAGCAAACATCAACCCCGGTATATGCCGGCCGAGTCGGGAGTCAGCAAATTGTGGGAGCAAAGCAACGCAGACAAGGAAATCGACTCCACAAGGCGGCAAGCAGAGAAGATTACATTGATTGATCTGCTTTTGATGATACCATGACATAGTAGAGGTGTATATGCTGCTGTGACGGTGCAGAGGTTAATTTACCACTGCAAGCCACCGCAAGCCACCGCTTGGGCATCGAGATGGTTTGGTCTTGCCGGGGGCATCTTGCTTGTTTTTGCTGCAGACCGGGATCGCCGCTCATAGCGAATCGCCAATCGCCTGACAATGGACAATTGCAAGCGACCAAAAACCAAGTCCGTCATCCGGTTTAGATGCCAGCGAGAAAAGCATGCACCATTGTCTCGATGGTGTGGAGCCCGCATGCAGAGCCATGTAGGAACGGAGCCAGGGCGTAGATCCCCGTTGCGAAGCTCTGAGAAGGCGAGCTTGGCACGGCTCAATCGGCCGATGAGGTGAGCATCTCCTCCGGTGGCGGTCAGGATCCGGCTCTGGGAGGCTGGCGTAGCATATGTCGGCTCAAGTTTGTTCCCCAGGAACTACCAGTACGACATTTGAAGGTGCGTTGTGGTGTTGCAAATTGGCTTCGTGGCTGAAAGGTAAAGTTCTAGCCCGCTCTTCCTTTGAGATGGCCGTGTGGCGGAACGCGAGACAGGGCCCAGCAGGAGAGTGAGAGCGGGCGTTGACCACCACAACACGTTTGTTGTGACCGAGTTCGAGGGTCAGTATTACGAGAGGCCCGAGACGGCGCCTGAGACAGCCAATGAACGAGCAAAGTCGCGAGGCACCGGGTTAGCCCTACTCGACCGTGCTGTACCACGGCATGAATGCAGCAACTACCTGCCTGTGTGCGCCTATGCTTATGCTTGGGCGGAAGCCTGATTTCTGAACCCGGTGCGGCGAGGTTTGCTCAGGGTATCCCGGATGAGATTATTGTTGCGCAGACCGTGTAAGCCGGGACGAAGCAGCGAACCGCGACCAACCGGCCGGCCACTTTTGCAGTGCAGCAAAGCTGTGGCAACTGCCACAAAGGGAAAATACCGAACGGCTGACAGTAAGATGAGTGGCTACGGGTCGAAAGAAAAGAAAAAAGAATGGTTCGACGCTTGAATACGAGGGAATGCTGCGTTGGAGGGTGGCAGCCAGGCATTGACTTTTTGCTAGGGCCATGACAAGACAGCGGCAGAAAGATGGTGGTGTACGGCGTATGGATCGGGTCGATGAGTGCAAAGAGCCCAGGAATCAGCACGTATCAGTCCCCCAAGCTGGTGATACGACCCCTGCTCTGGGCTTCCATGTCACAAGAGTGCTCTGGACCAGCCTCTGGACCAGCGGCACGGTAGCAGATGACTTGGCTTGCTCGTATAACAATAGACGCTGGATAGAGACGCATACGTCCTGGTCGACCGAGCAGCCAACCTGCATATCACGGGCTCTCGGCTACATGGCGCTGTGGACGAGAAAGGCGGGGAGAGGGAAGATGGTGGGTAGGATCGGAGGCGTGAGGATGTGGGACGCAATGCGACGGGATGAGAGGTGCATTTGGATGCTGAGGTGGGTGAGATGCATCGTTGCCTTGGGAAACACCCAGTTGATGACATCAAGATGAGGCCCAAAATCGCTCGGATCGTCCGACGGGGGGGCCCTTTCCCAAGCGAGACGGGTTCGAGAGATCACGCAGCGTTGGCGATCAACAGGAACAGGCGCCTGTTTCTGCTTTTTGGAGGGGAAGCAGAAGAACGAAAAAAGGTCCCCGCCCATCAGCAGAGTGTTGTCATAGACTCGTTATCTTCCCCCGCATCCCGCATTAGCAAGGATTTAGGACGGCCAAGTAGGAGAAGACGGTCAGCCGTGTTGCAGGACCCAGCCACAGCAAAAAGTCCTCGCTTTAGCCTACCGCGGGTGAGTCGATGCGAGGACACCAAAAGAAATTATTATCTGAGAGAGATATTGCAGCTACACGGCGGGATGAGTGTGCGTCTGCATGTCTCTGGATGCCCAGCACGTAAGGCGGCGAGACACGCCTACCGGCCCCGAGTTGCTCGATCTGACCACCGGGAATCCCTGACTGTAGCCCGAGCTGACCTTGACTTTCCAGCTATTGAAAACATGTTTCTTTTTATCCAGCCTCTCTGGCCGTCTTCTCTTCGTGAGAGATTGTCGCTTAACATGTCTCATCCTGCTTCAATTCCTGTCCATCATCATCGCCCGCCAGCACATCCATTAGAGCACGCCCTAAGCTGGCTTGGGTTTAGTGCCTCTGTTGCCATGCTCTGCCCCTGCACGGGCGGCCCCAGTTGGCTCCGTGTTCCTGACAGCCCGCTCGCTAGTCTCCAAGATTGTCGGCGACTGTGCCTTGAGGACCGTGCGTCCCAATGTGCCGGACGCCACCTCACTGTAATTTAGTGGATCACACGCTGCCTCTTTTGTGAGTTGGCAAAGAGCTCACAGGAAAATTTTTGCTCGTCTTGCCCGTCGTTTAGTCACGCTGGCATTCAGATCCGAATTGGACCGAGCCAAATTTGGTGAGGGGTCCAAGAGTTCCGCTGCTTTGTTCACAGCTTCGTTCGCTCAGTCGAAAATTTGCGGCTGAGGACCTACATCAGCAGTGTCTTCATGCATCCATCCATTTCTTCAGCACTGGCTTGCTCCTATTCAATCGATCATAGAGATGCTCTCAAAATGATGCAATTCCAACCAAGTAGCCAAGGAGGCTTTTGTGCATGCTTACCTTTTCAGTGAGGCAATGTCTGGCGCTCCCACATGCAAAATAGGTTACCAATTGCTACCTGTAAACTTGTGCTCCAACTGCCCACCATGTGACTTATTGCATCCAATATACATAAGCTCTCGTCAAATTTTCAGTTCCTACGTCAGATTTTAAACCATCATCCTTACTAGCGAGACCAGAGGCGGGTCAGCCCGAACACAGCCCATACAGTCACCTTGTGAAAATGTTAGTTTTTCGATCCAACGATTTCCATTGCTAGGGAATAAAACAAGAGTTTGTCAAGAATATTCCGAGCTCCAATTTCACTGTCTGGAAATAAAAACACAAGATGATAAGCCTCCTGTTTTCCAACTAGTTAATAGAACATCGTCATGGGTAAAGAACATGGTAGCAGACGTGAAATTTGATGCAAGCCAGACTTATTATTGAGATCCATTCCCATTATTCTGCAAGGTGCAATATTCATGAAAAACTCAGTCCCAGTTTTCTACTCAGATCAATGGTTTGTGTGAATGAGATTCCATTGGTTGACTGCAGTCTTGGTCATGGTCAAATGGCGAGATTATACATGATCATAGTAAATATGCCCTGGCATCCCGCTCGACCAACAGCTCTTTCTCGGTGTCTCTTAAATTTCTATAGCAATGGATAGGAGTGCAGTCGCATCTAAACCTCTGGGGCACATCCATCCGTGAGATACCCAAGGCAACGAATTACAATCCACCACTTCATGCGTAAAAGATTTAAGTACAATTCGCACTCTATAGACTGTCTAGTATTTAACTCATTGATTCATATACTCAGCCAAACTATTCCGGCAAGTTTTGGGACATTCTGGCACAAACGCGTGAAACCTTTACACATTGTGCCTGCGTATAGGACGATTCACCGCGATCCTCGATCACATACGACCATAGCTCTCAGAAAATACGGGATCCCGTCCGCTCTCCCATAGTCAAGCTGAGAAGCGGTGAATTAGTACTCGGGTCGGTGACGACCGGGGAATCCTCGCTGTTGTATGTTTTTTGTAGTGTTGCGAGCCCCGTTTATTTTTGCTCCTTTGCCTCTATCGTGACTCGTTAGTGATATGTACACTCCCATGATGTGCTGTTTCACCAACTCCCTTGGGCAAATCCGCTCAAGCCTTTATTTTATACAACGTATTCAATGTTTAAGCCTATGCCCTAGCGAGTGGCATTGTTTAATCGAAGCTCGCTTAGGCGTCAGTCAACCCAGTGTACGTCCCCTGAATGACTACAGAACTTCGAGAAGAAATATAGCTGACGCATCCAGTGACTCTGTAATGTCGAAATTATTAGTTAATAATATTGGCAATTTATTAGCTCATTGGTCCAGATCTCGCCAATAGTCCAGAACATTTCAAAGTAGAGACGGACAGCGCTGACGTTGCCCCTAGAAGTCTACACAAATTTTCTTAGCTTCTAGTATTCATTCTTGCAAATGCCTTATCGACCAATTCATGTACATCTAATCATTCCCGACGTCTTGTTTGTGACTCCACAGATAATTATCACTAACCACCAGAGACACATTTCTCTCTTCCGCTCCATGTCACGGATTTTAAATGGTGCAAATATAGCAGGTCTAGCTCCTTGTTTGTAGTCGAAAAAGTGCATTCTCAAACATAAAGATGTGTTATAGAAGAGAAATACTACAGATTTGGATTGGGATTGTATGTTCTGGAAAGGATAACCAACCTATCTCATGAGAAATATGTATAACAGCTACGATCAAAGCGCTAGTGCCGGTACACAAACACAAAAAGAAGAAAAACCGGCAAGAGAACAAGACCAGCAAAAATGCTACGCATGGCTGTTTCGACGGCCTAGAAAAAGATGTTTCTGGTCGGCGCTGAATTAACTGCATTTTCGGTGGGAAGTACCGGGTAAGTCTTGTTCGGGATCATGTATGCTCAATCTGTTGATCTTGGTTTGTTAAACGTATTGTTTGCAAATCTACAGAGGTAGGAATATCTATGATTCCCGGTCCGTCTTCCGTTTTTATACTATCTAAAGAGTTCTTCATCTTTCGAGAAACACACGGCAAATGTCATGATGGACAGTGTTGTGGAGATTCGGGGAATTACCTCGGCTAGAGCAGGCTTCCTTCATAAGAGAGATTTTCGTTGGTCCAAAGCACCAATCACCAATTGGGGGGCTGGCGCAACGGTAGCGCGTCAGATTCCAGAAATGGGATGTCCTGAAGGTTAAGAGTTCAAATCTCTTGTCCCTCAAATTTTTGCGTCGGTTCACCATTATAGTTAGTACATTATGGTGGACGCCTTTTTTTTGTTCTTGGATTTTTCTCTCACGTCTTCTTCTGGTTTCAGTGTCCATCTCATTGCCAAAATACAAAAATTACATACAGATACACACGCATGATGTTCATGGATCCATCAAGTTTCCGACTTACATCAATCAATGGCAGAAAACGTCAAACCTAGCCATATTCAATCATGTTCCAAGAAGGCCCCAGGAATTTCTTTCGGCAATAGACTCAATATTGAGACATGATGTTCGAGTAGTACAAATCCACATTGTCTGTGCTCTTCCCGTCAGTCGTATATTCTAGATCCACTTCATAAAATACTAAGTCACGGAGGATATTCTGAATCAATCCCACAAAGCAAAAGTCATGGCGTGGTCGATCTTATCATTTCAATCAACGATGCAAACAAACATGGTATACTTTAATCAAAAGCCTAAAAATATTTTTTGACTCCATACTCGATATAGAACGACTCAGAACATGTCTCCTGTAGCTGGCGTCACTGACTCGAGGGGAACACGGAATTAAGATGGTATCAGGGCGCATCAGAAAGCCTCCACTACAAATTCGAACAAGCCGTTGAAAATTCTTCAACGATTGAGACCTTGGTCCGAAAAGGCCCCGAGACAACAAACAATGGATTGCATGCCCCTCAGACATGGGATCCTTTCAGGAGTGATCGGCGACTAGAGGGAAGCGAAACGAATGCTGATGCTCGCCCCTGAATAGCCCCAGAATAAGTATATAAACGATAGTCGGTGTATTGTAATGATAATTCAGGGGACAAGAAACGTGTCAAGGACAGTTGGTTTGATCGTTTGATGTTCTCGCGATCAGAATTCTCCACGGCTTGCCGTATTCATAAACGACAGTTATTTCCAGATTACCAAGCAATGGGGGGCTGGCGCAACGGTAGCGCGTCAGATTCCAGAACAGGAATTTCCTGAAGGTTAAGAGTTCAAATCTCTTGTCCCTCATTCTTTTTCATTTTTTTTGCCTCAAATTCATGCATTGACATGGAGACGGGACGAGTCGTTTGTTAACCTTGTTTTTTCTTCTCTCATCCAAATGTTCACCGTGGTTGCACGTTGGTGAAACAAGAGTACAGTTTGAAACATCCAAGCGCCCACTATTTACTGCATGGCAAACCCAGCCATTATTCACATTTGCATGAAATTACAATGAATGTTCTTGCAGGAACCACCTAGTTTTCTCTCGTTCTGATAAATTTTTAAAGGGGAAATCTACAGACATCATGACGGGGTCCTCTCATCAAGCTATACGAATAATGAGACAGGGAGGCGAAAGTGAATAATTAGAGAGAAAAAAAAGTATGTCATGCCATGTTCTAAATTTATATCATATGACGTCAGAAAAAAATGTGAGTAGTCAGAATAATAAAGATATAGGTCATTAGCTATTTTCCTGCTGTCTTCCTTCCGCTTTTTTGCAGACAACAATTTAGAACGACAAACAAATCGATGCTGACCAGTCCGAAACGGTGGCTTAACGGAAGTTATGCATCTGGGCGTATGCGGAGTGGGAGCTAGCTTGGTCCGGGCCAAAAGCGGCATTGCCTATGTCCTCGACACGACGTGATCACACCGGAGGTGGCGAGCCGTTGGTAGGGGCAGCTCCCGGGTGGGGGTTGAATAGCCAGCTTCCAGTGGCTGGCTGGCCCCCAGCAGAGCCGCTAGAGGCGCTGTCGTGGTGGTACTCCCCACTGTAACCAGGTGCCCCAGACTACCTAGGCTGAGCTGGGTCCCGACCCCCTGAATGAATTGCCCAACCAAAAGTGAATTTAAACTATGGCGGCGCACGAGACTCTTGCTATTTGCAGACAATGAGACAAATAACGAGGTACACAATGGAGTCGTGCTATTGAGGGAGCCGGGCGGGATTGCGCACATGTAGTCTGCTATTCACAGCCTTCTGTTCCCGGCACACGGGGGGCGCCTTAAAGGTGTCCTTTCCGATGATTCAGTGGCTGTCTGTGCCTGTGCCGCCTTTGCATGAGTACCCTGCACCTCCCGGATGTTGCCCGTTCGCCCCTTGGACGAAAGGATTCAGGTTCCGGACGGCCAAAGTTCCGCCATCTGAGTGGCCGGACAACACGCAGAATAACACGGTGAATAATTCCCCGTACAACTGCACGGCACAGCACTTTTCTTATCCTCATGCATCTTATCAACCTTACCTGTAGGGTAGCCGGAATCCGTAAACCAATCCATTGTCGAGGCTCCCATCCTTGGAGCAATCCTGGGCCATAAAAATTACCGAGTCAATGGACCGGCCTCCCTCTTCTGCCTAAACTAACGACGCCGAGCCCCACGACACACCACTCGCTCACTGTCAGCCTCTCCTCTCGCATCAAGGCGCAAGAGCCATCAGAGAAAGCAGACGGCGTGACCTCTAATTGCGTTGGTTACGACTGATCGTCTCTCTAGCTCTGAGCCCGCTTTCCTCACCCGTCGGTTTTATTGTGCTGCATCTCCCTCTGTCGGCCACACGCACCGTCTCTCTCCCTGTGCCTGCTGTCTTTCCCTCCACCATTGGCCGCCTGTCAAAACACCAGACGACAAGTCATCCATTTGTCGCTGCACGCTCCCTGGGTCTGCAATCCTGCTTGGAGCTCGTTCTTTTTCCTTCTCTCCACGGTCGACGGTGGCTATTATGTTCGTTTCCCTTTTCTCTCTCCCTTTTCCCCTGCCCCTCTCCGTTTCGCTGGCCGGACCCGTGGTCCGTTCTCCGGTCTAACTCGCCTCCCTGCCACTCCCTTTACATGTCCTCGTGCACTTTCCCCCGCTGCCGACAAGAAGCTGACCCTTGTGCTCTGGCACGCAGTTCTAGACTTTAATGTGTTGTTTTACCGTCCTTTCATGATCGTTTACGACCTTCGATAATGAACCACGACGACCGAAAATCATAGACGCCCATCTGTCCTATGCCGACCACCCGTTCCGCTTGAATATCCCATCCTTCCATCATCGACCGCAAGCTTACCCGGTGCTTTCCTGTTCCTGTCTTCTCGATTCCTTACATGTGCTTCCACTACGTCTGAGGTGCTTCCTTCGATTTCCCAAGGCTCTCTGTAAATTGGTTTCCGTCGCCTTGTGAACCGAAATTTTTTTCCACCCCTCGCAAGGCTGGGTCCAACCTGGCCTGTATAATACGAATTCAGAGTTGCTATGAGCGGGGATCAACTGGCGACCAGGCAAGATTTATTAGTTTTTACTTACACCTACGTACCTCTGCTCTACACCACTTTTCTCCAACACTCTTGCCCCTGGATCCGCTCTCGGACAAAACGCTGACCAAGTCCCATGTCCCACAGCTTCGCAGAACTAAACCCTCGTCCCCCAACGCCAAAACAAACACCCACCTCGGTCACCTTTCCAAGTCCCATCTTCGAAACACCCAAGCCGGCCCAGGGATCCTTTAGTGAGTCTGGGGGTTGGACACCACGCTTCGCCGAGGACTACTCTGTCTTCAACAAGACCCCGGGGAACCTAAGGGGCACCCAGGGTCCTTTTGTCGACTTTGGCCCCGGCACACCCGCCAGCCGACACAAGAGACTTCTCTCTGCCGAGGGGTTCGCCGTTGAGATTGCAACTCATGTGAATCATTTTTCGCTCAATCCCAGCCTTCCTCTACCTCCCGTTGACCCAGCTCGCCGACTCGCTTCGTCTCCAAACTCGTTGACCGTCCCCAAAGAATACGCTGCCGAGACCGACCGTGCACCGAGCCCAAATACATTACCGGAATCTCAGTCAATCAAGAAAGCAAGAAGGGGTACCATTTCCAAATCCGAGGCCACGCAGACTGCAACACCTCCGCCAACAGGCCACAGGGGAGAGCACAAGCTTACCCCGAGACTCAATATGCAAAATGAGCAGACTTTCGGCCAGCCCGACTTTGGCCCGGGCTCGCAGCAGCACGATATTGCTGCCCTGATGGCGGCCACCGGTGACATGTTTGGATATCCTCTATCAACGCCTGGCGGCGGACCTACCACGTACTGGGACCCTTCGACCATGGGCATGGATTTGGATTTCAATGCCTCACCTTCCACCGTCTTCCAGACGACACCTGCCCACTCTCATCGCCATACCGGATCGTTCGATTGGAATAGCGAGATCCAACTGTTTCAAGACCCAAGTGCTCCCATGCCGTCCACAAACAGCATGGAGAATGTCCTACCCATCCGGCAAGATAACGAGGGTCCCAAGCCCGCGGCCTTACAGCAAGCGACATCAGCAGCAGCCGCTGCCATGGCGGTCGCATTTTCCGCTCCTATGGAGGATCCGTATGGCCTGATGGTCCCCGACGAGGCTGTAAACCCTGGATTGCTCTTCAGCCGCCCTCAGTCCTCGGTCATGGATCAACCTGCATTTATCCCCGTGACAACCTCTGGGTCGGCTGAGGCGGCAATTGCGGAATCCGGTTCGAGGACACCCATGGTGGTAGATGAACTTCGTCGGTCGGCTAGCGCCAAAGACATGAGGAGCGGTAAATTGCCAGACCGTACTTTCACCACATCCCCTGTCAAGTCTAACCGCCCAGGTCTTGGTCGAAGTTTCAGTGAGAACCGAGGAAAGAAACCTCAGAACCGACCTGTGCTTCCCAAGCTGGCCCCTGCTGTCCGTCCGGTCTCGCAATCCAGCAACGGATCCAGCGTCGAACCACCTCGACCCATGTCTCGCCCGTCCGGTCGAGCATCTCCGCTAAAGCAGCACCGTCACACCGGCCTGGCCTCGATTCCCGAGACAACACCACAGCCCCGAACCTCCGTGAGGTTCACCATCGATTCCCGGGGACGTGCCCGTGCCGAGACGACAATTCTCCCTGGTGAGCGCGACCCGGATGCCACCGTTAAAAACGTCAAGAACCGAAAAAGCTCGCGGGATCGGATGAGTAGAGATGAATGGGCGTCAACAGACGATTCCTCGAGTGATGACGAGCCCATCATCATCCCCAGCAGGACCAGCTCCTTCAACGCTTCCTTCGCACTACCTGACCCTCTCAGGCCCGTAGGCTCCATCTTCCACCCCGCAAGGCGGAGCGTGAGTGACAGAAGTATGGCTAGCAGCTTTGCCCATGATGGTATGGGCGGGTCCCCGCGGGATATCGAAAGTGAAGCCGAGACTGTCATGAACGAGCATCATGACAAGGTGGGCGATGCGACGAGTGAGCTGCGAAAGGTGATTGAGGACCGTCAGAAGCGATCGAGCCAATTGGGAAACTGTCGATCGCATCGGTTTCTACAAACCAACAACCTCGGGGGTTTTCGTGGAGACACTATTTCACCGTCCACCCTCACGGATTCGAGCATGACGACGGACAGACAAGATATCCGATGTGTTTGTAACCGAAAGGCGCTTGAAGAGGGAGACGGTTTTATGGTTCAATGGTATGTTGTGCTCCTCACTTTAAGCAACAAACGCTCGGCGATGGGCCGATGACCAAATCATGAACTGGGTTTTGAGCTAACACACACCTAGTGAATCTTGCGAAATGTGGCTTCATGGCAAGTGCATCAACATTACTCGACGAACACTTCCAAGGGTTTACGTCTGCGCATTTTGTGCAAACACACCCAACATGAGGGGAGGTCGGTTGCGAGACAATGGACGTGGCAATGCGATGGGTGTCCGATCCGTGACAGCTCCGCTGTCAAACAACAAAGCATTCAGATCATTCCGGTAAAAGGATTGGATAAAGTCAACTGAGGGAAACAGCATTCAAAAGGAGGAGTACTGGAAACGGAGTACTTGTTTTTTTCTCTTTTTTTTTTCTCTTTTTTCGAGTATACACCGGTGCATGATGATGAGGATGAAGAAAGACAACAGGGCTCCCGCCGCACATATTGGGGGATGTAGTAGAAAACATCCAGATGATACCCTAATACAACCAAGGAGCGGGTGACGCAGCCCTTTGAGCCAATGACCAAGAACACACCGATGCATATGGGCATCAATGCAGTTGACGTGGCTGGTGGTGAGGGTGTAGGACGTGTGCGATCAGTGTGTGTGAGGGGGTAACGGCGGCGGCACGAAGGTCCACTTGAGGGGCCGGAACTGGCGGAGTGGGCAAATCAGAGCCGCGACGTTGTCACCGCCTCGTGCTAGAGGAATTGAGGCCAGTGGTTGAAGCTGCCCCGCGTTGGCACTATTATCACATCGCATCACAAGGGTATTGTCGGGACTGCGAATCTAGCGTCAGTGACATTTTTTTCGGAATCCAGGACATCTCCACAAAAGATTTTCTGCAGAAGAGAGACTGCAGTAGCAGAATCCTTCACCTCATGACAAACATATGACGGGCTTGAAGGAGTTCGCCCTGTTTCACCTTCGCAACGGCTCACTCACGTAATCTTTAACCTCTACCCTACGTTCTAGACTTTGGCCGCCGTCCTGATCAGGCAACTCCCATCCAGGTGTGGTAATGAAGCGAGCTGGCCAGTCAGCGATGAGCTGAGTGCCGGGACCACCACCTCCACGGGCTCCGATCTCGGCAGGTGGGGCAAGAAGCTGCCGTAGGAGGCGGGGCATTAGTTTGGGAGGATGAACATGGAAGTGAATTAAAAGCATATCTTTCGGTCGCTACAAACTTTCCTCTTTTCCTCCTCTGTATCTCATCTCCTTGAGCAATTGCCGAGCACGCGAGACACAGAAACAGACACAATGGCTGAGCACAAGATTGTCGTCCTGCCCGGTGACCACTGCGGTCCTGAGGTGAGTTCTGCCCCTCGTTTTGCTTCCATGCAGCCGGGTACTGATGCTAACTGCGCGACAGGTTATTACCGAGGCTGTCAAGGTATGACACGTTGTTGATTCGTACAGTCGCGATTGAACATGTCTGACTCTGAATTAGATCTTCAAGGTCCTCGAGGAGCACAAGCCCAGCGCTGGCAAGTTCATTCTCCAGGAGTTCAAGTTTGGTGGTGCAAGTCTTTCGCCTCGACAGGCTCGTCGCTGCTAGCAATCGAGGCTAACCCGCATCTTCTCACCAGGCCTCCGTTGATGCTCACGGCATCGCCCTCACCGACGAGGCCCTCGCCGCTTCCAAGGCTGCCGACGCCGTCCTTCTCGGTGCCATTGGTGGCCCTGAATGGACCGACAGCCCCATCCGCGCTGAGTATGGTCTCCTTACTCTGCGCAAGGAGATGGCCGCATACGGAAACCTCCGACCCTGCTTCTTCGCCTCTGACGCTCTCGTCAACGCCTCTCCCCTGAAGGCCGAGATTTGCCAAGGCACTGACATGGTCATCGTCCGTGAGCTTACTGGCGGTATCTACTTCGGCGAGCACAAGGAGGATGACGGCTCTGGCGTCTCCCACGACATTGAGCTCTACACCCGCCCTGAGGTTGAGCGCATCGGTCGTCTGGCCGGTTTCCTCGCCCGCCGCCGTGGCGAGACCAAGGTTTGGTCTCTTGACAAGGCCAACGTCCTGGCCACCAGCCGCATGTGGCGCAAGGTCATCACTGAGCTCTTCGAGAAGGAGTTCCCCGACCTGACCATCCAGCACCAGCTTATTGACAGTGCTGCCATGATCATGGTCAAGAACCCCCGTTCCCTCAACGGTGTCCTGGTTACTAGCAACCTCTTCGGTGACATCATCAGCGACGAGGCCAGTGTTATCCCTGGCAGCATTGGTCTTCTTCCCAGCGCTAGCTTGAGCGGTATCCCTGACGGCACCAGCAAGTGCAACGGTATCTACGAGCCCATCCACGGTAAGCTTCCCGCTCCCCCGCCTCCCGTTATATCATCCGGCTGACCCGAGTGTTTCAAACAGGTTCTGCCCCTGACATCTCTGGAAAGGGTATTGTCAACCCTATCGGTACGATCCTGTCCGTTGCCATGCTTCTCCGATACTCCCTTAACCTCCCCGATGAGGCCAAGGCTGTCGAGGATGCCGTCAAGGCTGCCCTCGATGCCGGTGTCCTCACCAAGGACCTTGGTGGCAACGCTACCACCAAGGAGGTCGGTGACGCTGTTGTCAACGAGCTCACCCGTATCCTCAAGGCCTAGAGGGCCGGTGGTTTGCGGGTGAAGTTTCCAGACTTTGCCTTTTGAAAAACATAGACACGATTTAGTAGCCTTGTCACTGAGATAAAAAGTGAACTGCTGCATGGTAATGACGATATATACCTGGATTGGAGAAAATAAAGTAAAATATGTATTTGAATTGAATGATGAATAGCCCCCAAGGGCAATTTTTGTCTATCATTATTTGTTCCCGATCAATCATGATGCGAAGTGTTCTAGCGCAGCGCTGTAACTTTGGAAAAACCAACATAATTTCAACACTAAGGGCAGGGTATTGATCTAATTGATCCGTACAGATCCGGCGTCGCTGCAGGAAGCAAAGGCGAGTACGTTGTTGATCCCATAGCAAATAGAACACGAGCGACCCGGTCGTGCGTAACGTGGGTACCTCGCCGCAACATCCCCAAGCGC
Source organism: Calonectria pteridis (assembly GCA_022837005.1). NCBI lineage: Eukaryota > Fungi > Ascomycota > Sordariomycetes > Hypocreales > Nectriaceae > Calonectria > Calonectria pteridis. The sequence continues at coordinate 426,650 of JAKZGU010000012.1, read as the reverse complement.
CTCCATACCTTACCCTAGATAAGAGGGCTACAGACGTGTAGACTCTAAACGGCACGGTAATCCCTTTAGTCCCTTAGAACTAAGACTAGGAACTGAGGTTGTGAAGTCAAGCTTTAGTCTTGTATTCTAATAGAACCTATGCTTTGCCCTACCTGAACTGTCAAACCCCTCGCGGTCTGTCGCCCACTGTTATGTCATGATATGGAGTTTTCGTTTGGAATTGGCGTCGAAATTTGAAAGTAATATTAATATGACGGCTTTCGCACCCAACAATTTGACATAGTAGGATTTTTTCCTGGATTTCATAAGATATGCAGAGTTTAGATGTTGCCATTTTTCAGTTCAACATGAAGCATATACCCGGAAGCTTGGCGGACTCAGTTCTCATGCTAGTCCTCGCTTGGATGTCAGATTAACAATAAATATACACGCATATCCCTCCCTTTTTTAGGACCCCCACACCAATAAAAACCGACTAACTCCGTTTCCAATTAAACCTTCAAGACCCTTGAGTCCCTGACAACAATAGTATTATGATAGCAAGTCAGGGAAAGTGCCAATCTACCCGACGAACCTTTCCCATGTGGACCGGGGTGTGGATTCGTCGAAAAACAGTACCCGTTGACTCCGTGTTAGCAAAAATATGGCACAAAAAGTTAAAAATCATTCCGTCATAGAGGTGAATGGTGTCGCTGTAGAGTGCCCGAGGCAAGAACAATCTCGCTCTCCGATCCTCTTTGGCCAAGCGCATGCCTCTTGTGCCGAATCAAAATCCAGAAAATATTATAAGCAAGTCGATAATATCTGTTAAAGCCCGCCTTGTATGGAGAATGATGAAATAATGAGCACCAAGACGTTGATAAATCCCCAGGTGCAGGGTATCCAGGTATTCATCTCGTAGTATCCCGCGGTATAGACGGCACCCAGACTGAGCCATCATTAGAAGAAGCCTTATTGTAGCAGGATATTGGGGTATACTGACATTAATCCTACGACGCTACCTGCCATGACAGCCTCGAGGCCTGCTATGACGAGGTACACCACTGGTACGGCCCAGAGGTACTTCCATGACGACTTTTTCCAGCCGTGGGTGAACATGGCGACCAAAACGGCGCCCATGTGGAACACGGCGTAGAGTATCAGCGTCCATATTAACGTGAAGCGCCAGACATCCAGCACATAGAAGAGCGTGAATCGCTTGTCGGAAGTGGTGTCATATAGGGTCTCGACGTTAAGGGATGGGAAGCGCGGCGTGTGGTAGTCGGGCGGCGGCTTGAGAGGGGACTTCATCTGCAGAGGCTGGGTTAGTTCTGGCGCATTAGGACAGAGTCGCGGAGGCTTTTTGCGTACCATGCCATCATGGGAAGGCTCGCTGTCGATGTTTACGTTGGCGATGGTGGTTCCTGCTGCGACGACGATGAGGGTGGTGGATTTGGCGACGACAGGGGTGTGCCAAATTAACCGTGGACAATGCGCTGGGGTCCGGCCGGGGGTCCGGCCAGGAACGTCATCGGAGCCTCGGCAAAAGCTCGTGAAGCGCCAGCGCCAAACCCACGGCGACAATCCCGAGCTTCAACCACAACACACATCATCCTTCGCCAACCCTCGCCACAAACCATTGCGCAGCGCATCGATCGCTGCGAATGAGTCGCCGCCATGCCTCCCGATCACAATAACAGACTCCTCAACACGGTGCTGCAGTACTACCAGGACGTTCACGATGCAGCCAAGACGGACCAGATTCTCGGCTCGACCGTCCACCTGCTTACCGAGCTGTCCAACCCGCTGAACCTCGGCGTCCTCACATCGCAGCTGTTGACAGCGCCGGCAGTATGGCAGCATCCCGGTGGTGTTCGGAACTCGCTGCGCGTCATCAGCGTCTACAACAGTGCTGCGACGCGTATACACGATTATGAGATGGCTTGGAGATACGAGGACAAACCGCACGAAGGAGGTGGTTTGGGATGTGAGGCCTGGACCCGAGCGGTGGCCAAAGGCGCGGACGATCGATCCAGGCGGTGGCAGCATTTGCTTGTTCTCACCGGAGTTCTTATGGGAATGGAAGGGCAGAACAGACAGTCGTTGTCGCGCAGCCTGCGGAATACGCTGGAGTCGGCAGTGGTGACGGCGACGAATCTTGCTCTGGAGACGCAGCTGGCGGATGGGCCTGTGGCTGGCGCATCCGTTGTTATGGCGCTCAATTTCGCCTTCCCTCTGCTGTCGGATTATCACAAAACTATGATCAACTGCAACGCGTTGCTGCCGTTGGCGGTATGGGCCATTACAGCGGAGGAAGGCTTCTGCGAGGGCCAGTTCCTCGCATCTATTGCCGCTGAAGTCGCCGAGTCTCCTACGCACCAGCTTGCATGGGCTCCCACGACTCCTTCGTTCCGATTCCTCCAAGAGCTGGATAAGCGACCCATCATGGCGAACATGGGACCTCTTTCCAAGCTTACAGGGTTCGTTGTGCAGCATGCCACCGACACCCGCGTTGTGCTTCAAGCCCAAGATAGCCTTCTAGCTTTTAGCCAGAAAGTGCTGGCTGCGTGGCAGAAAAACAGGTTGGCTGAAATCGACCCGGCGGCGGAGAGCACAGCCTTGACTCCTGAGACGCTCAAGACCACATGGCCTGCGTTGTGGGCTTTGCTACAGAAACTCCTGTTCGGAGTCGTCGCGTTGCTCCAAGCCATCGCAAGCCGCAGTCTCCTGGACCCCCTGATGCTCCATGACAGAGCTGCCACAGGAATCGCTGCCAAATCATTACACATCCTACGAAATCTTTCCTTTATTTCTTCTCGAAACGGCAACAATGCCTTCCAGGTATACACATTTGCGTACCTGACGTCTATCGATATTCTGGCGAGAAATCCAGCTTTTGCTTATTCTTTCCTTCGTGAGATACGTCCGGCAGAAGATACGCCCGTCTTTACGACTCACCTTCAGCGAACGCTGGCCCTTTTTTACCTTAACTTAGCCGAGCACTTTCCTTTAACGTTATCCACTGAAGCTAGCGAGGAGTTAATCTTCAGCCCGGCAACAGCCTATCTCTCACACGAGGGCACAATGACTCCTTCGATGATTGAGCTTTTCGAGGCTGCTCACAGCGCGGTCTTATCCACGCTCTCTTGCCCTCAGCACAGCGCACTTACTATTCAAATAACTCCATTCTACATTGTCAAACTATTTGAATCATTCCCTCAGCAAATATCAGCTCGCCAATTCCGAGTCGCATTTAAAACAGTAATGCAGATCGTGTCACCTCCCTTCCCTATTGCGGAGTTGGAGCCTGAGTTGTCAGAGACTCTATTGGAGATGCTTCGGTCTTATATCACAGTCGCTTCACCGACTCCATTACCGGCTACACCGGACGCACTATCACGAGCGGGTACTCCTGAAGAACCAATGTCTGCACAGAGCGCACTTACACTTGCCATGGTTGATGCACTACCATATCTCCCACTTCCCCTGGTTGAGGAATGGCTTACAGTTGCTGCACAGACAATGAACGAAATAAGCGACCCGGTTCTACGGGAGCCCGTCAAGAAGAGGTTCGTGGATATTCTTGTAAGCGGAGAAATGGACGTGGAGCGAGCAGCAATCGGCGTAGCCTGGTGGGGAACTCACGGGGGCCGGGAATTGGTGCTCATGGGAGCCGGCCAACCAGCCATGATGAGCGGAGCTCTAGGCGTCGACCGGACAAGCAGGCTATAGGCTTCAAACCACACCTTTGGCATGAGTCGTACAAAAGGTACCTGGACAAGATTATAGGGGTACATTTACTTCACCACTTTTGTCATCACTGCAGAGGCACTGCGGGAGGACCATAACAAGAGCAGGGATTTGCTACTCTGCTACATTGTACGCGGCGTGTCACCGTGGCTCATTCATTGGCAGGTCTGCTGGCTATACACTGTACAGCAGCGCTGTTTCTGAACATGTCGCCATGGGACGAAGGTAGTGGCCCGTCGCATGGTCACGGATAATCTGTTGACTCGATGCCTGCTGTCACTGTTCTATATTCGGGACGTGGAGTGACAGCAAATGATGTTCGACCATCAGGCAGGACAGGAAAGCCAAACGTGGCAACTCACGAGAATGGCGCCCATGTACTTGATCGACATTATTCATGTGTGTTTGAGCTGAATTTGTGGATGCTAAAGTTGCCGGTACCATTTTTGTCTGGTCGATTGGGTGGTAGGGTCTAGGACGCGGAGAAGCTGAGCAATAGCTAGAAGTGTACAATGCATGTATCTCCAGACCCAGTGCATGTGCGAGTGTGTGGGTTGCGAAAGGATCTGGGCTAGAGAAAACGCCATATGTAGATAACGATGTTGTTGCAGAATGCCTGTGTTTGGTGGTCTGAGTGCGGATCTGCAAGCTGAAGCTCAAAATGACGATGGACTGATAAGAATGGCATCATGCATGGCGCTTGATAGAATTCGGGCTGGTCTAAGAGGAGGTGTGCAAAGAAAGGAAAGCAATCTGATGCGTGTGCTCTCCTAAGACAACGCTGGCAGCATCACGGGGCGTTGCAAAGAGGGGAGACCAACCACCAAGGAGAACCTCAGACATGGCTAAAACTAGATGGGACGAAAGGGGCAGGCATGGGAATATGCCGCGCCGTACATCCGAAAGGGAATAGACAAGAAAGATGGAGCAAGTAAAAGAATTAATTATTGTCGCAACAAAAAGTCCACTCCACGTGCTGCGCCCAGGTTGGGTCTGGATCTGAGCGAGCATGTCTTGCTGAGCTGAAAATGTCACTTCAGCATATGAAGGTGATTTTGTTTCATACACGCTGGCTACCTCCTTGTGTCGTTCTCGACCACTGATTAATTATCACGATGGCTTCTCTGGGACGAGCCCGACCTCAATCAAGCCAACCCCTCCCCCCCGAGCACAGGCTACGCGACATCATCAGCTCGGCCGGGTTCACGACCTAGGCCCAGACCCTGTCAAGCTGGGAGACGCAGCTGGTGCTTGCGGGCTTGCGGGCTAGCGCATTGTCTAGATCACCGCTAATGCACCTCTCAGGCCGATCGCGACAGGAGGTGATGGCACTGGCGATCCACGCCCACCCACGCTGGCTTTGCACCATTTTCGTCCGCTACCTACTACCCCGCCAATGGTCCAGGGAGGGAGGGGGAGGGGGAGCTCGACGTGCCGTGCTTCGGTAGCTCAATCAATTGTTGACCAGCTTTCCCCCTCCCCGTACACATGGGACATGACGACAACACAACCTTAGTGACACTGTGCATCGTTGCGGGCGGGTCAATTGACGAAAGAGGTCTGAGGTCAGGACGGAGCCAGATGACGAGCCCACCCTCCTCCCCTTTGAACGGGCGACAAGGTTTCTGGGCCGGGTAAATCCGCTACCCAGTCTTGCGCCCAAACCAAGGAAATGGAAGTTTGTGGCAACCGGTTTTCCTGTTTTGCGCGGGACGGCACGGGGGAGATACGAGGTACGAGGGCAGAACTACGAGGCATGATAGAGGTATGAGAGGCATGCGAAATGAGGTATGCGGAATGAGGGGCACTGCCAGGATTGACTTTGATGGCCCTGTTTTCCCGACATGCTCGCCATGGAACAGGATGGCGCACAGCATGGGCAATTCTTGGCTGGACAATGACATGTGCGACGGGTGACGGTGCCGCCGAGACCAAGACCAAGACCAAGCCCAAGACCACCACACAGCCCCCCCGGTCCGCCAGCTGCCGGGGCGAGTGACAGCGTGCTCCGGGTCGGTCTGGAAGGCCCTGAAGGCTGCAAGCTTTTTGCATCCAACCAAGCCTACTTGGGCTAAGGCTTCCTCTTACAGCTTCTTGCTTCAGCTTGCATGCGCTTGGAATGTCCGACACGCCTGCGTGCGAGCGTGCGTGCGTGTGTTCCATGCTCCCGGCACGTCATGTCCTCTGGGCTGGTGGCGTGCCATGACGGGACCAGACTGTTGGCCCGTCTCTGGAGACAGTCATCCATGTACCTCTTGGAATCGTGTAGCGCGAGGGTACAAGGCAGCTCCCGAACCAAAATCCCATTCTATATAATAGCCAAATCGGTCCCCTCCTTCCCAAGCATTCCTGCCAGAGCTATCTCATCACCAGCAGCTTCATACAAACTCTTACACACCTTTCTCCATCTCCCACCAAAGACCAAACTTGCCCATAATGTCTTACAACGACAACAACGACAGCTACGTATGCTTTGGCTTTGTCCAAGTCCATTGAACATTCTCTGACATCTGGTCCAGGGCTCCAGCCGTCGTGACAACGATGACTCGTACGGCTCTTCCCGCAACGACAACGACAACGACAGCTACGGCTCAGGCAACAACAAGAGCAGCTATGTATGTTATTTCTCATTATGTATCAAAAGAGATTCGCTAATGATGGCCAGGGCTCTTCCAACAACGACTCCTACGGCGGCTCCGGCAACGACGATAACAGCAACTCGTATGGAAGCTCTCGCAACGACAACGATAGCTATGTTGGTAATCCCCCATTGAATTGGCGAATTCCAATTAACCATCTTCATAGGGATCTTCCAACCGTCGCGACAACGACAATGACAACTCTTATGGGTCTTCCCGCAACGATAACGATGATAACTATGTACGTCATGCGTGACCACACCTGGTAAATCCCTGCTAACATGTCTAGGGATCCTCCAACAAGTCCTCTGGCGGATATGGGTCATCCAATCGCGATGATGACAACAGCTACGGCTCCGGCAACCAGTCTGGCAGCTACGGCTCCTCTAACAAGTCTTCCGGTGGCTATGGATCTTCCAACCGCGACGACGATGATAGCTACGGCTCTTCTAACAAGTCCTCTGGTGGATACGGATCATCCAACCGTGACGACAACGACAGCTACGGCTCATCGAACCAGTCTGGCAGCTACGGCTCCGGCAACTCCGGCAACAACGACGACACCTACGGTTCCTCCAACAAGTCCTCTGGCGGCTACGGATCTTCCAACCGTGACGACAACGACAGCTACGGTTCTGGCAACAACGACAGCAGCTATGGCTCGTCGGGAAACAAGAAGAACGACTACGTTGATAACCTGGTCAACAAGGCCGGCGATTTCGTCAGCAACAAGATCCACGAGAGACTCGGCGGCAACCAAAACGATAACTAAGTGGTGCGCCGGGAGAGAGGGGGGTGAAGTGGCCATGGGCGTTTTGTATAACTATATAATGAAGACCTGTTACCCTCTTTTATGAATAATACTACATTTCAAGTGCAAATCTCTTTGTCTTATGCTGTGACTTGCTGGTTTGTGATGTAATGGATTGTGAAATGGCTCGATGGAATTTTGTGTTGAATGACGAGTCAAGTCGTCATACTAATGGGCTAATCTATGGCTGCTGCTATGATAGGACTTACACCACTGCCGGGCAGGGAAAATTGTTAAAACCGACACTATGCATACAAGTGTCATTGGCCGTGATTTTTTCATCCCCACTGTTTGCTGACTGGTTGGTGTGCGGCACTGGCCGTCTCTGTAGATGCTAAAATTGCAGTGCAACAATTAGGAAGGCTGTGCATCGCTGGACCAAAAGCACATTCTGGAATGGGTTGGCCACTTCACTCATCTTGCCCTCCGAATCGGAGTAGACCTAGCACAGTATCGGGATTACAACGACCTTGTATTGGATAGTTAGTTGGTTGAATAATTTTACGGCATTGGAAGACGAAACGGGGGTCTTACGAAATGGAGGAGCCCTACCTAGAGTGGATGAAGTGGTTGGTAGAATACAACGTGAAATAAAACGTGACTGGATTGCCTTGGGGAGATGGCGGTCTACTACGGTATTATTCTTTGTCGTCCAGGTGTAGCAAGTGGTGATGGCTATGTATTGTAGACCTCTATTGCGTTAAAAGACACCGCACTAGGGAACTGAACCCTTATTTACCTCTGGTGCGGAAGCAATCAAGCGGTAGGCAATAGCTATCGTACTTATATGTTCTTTTCTCCGTGTCCAGTGTGATGAACACTGTGACAATTGATGTAATCTGTGTTAGCGGGGATGAGTGAGAACACTGGGAATCCTTCTTCACAGCTGCCCTCAGGGAGCCATCTGCAATGAAAGAGAAGAGGTATTCAAAAATTCCCTTGTCAGAAAATCGACAAGAAGTGGTCTGCGAGCAGTTCGCACCCAGCAAAATTTCTCTCTCGACTTTCGCCTCATAGAGCAGAAAACTACCCTTACACTTGGATGGAAAGGAAGAAGAAAAGTGCTAAAGCAACAAGGAAATACTTCTCTTTTATACCCGTCCAAGCCCTGTCTCCGATGTTCCAGGCACCAGGCTACAACAGTGGGCTACAAATAGTGTTCAGCAATAGGGTTGGTCACGCAGATCTTTTTCGCTCAGACCAAAAGAACAATGAACTTGAATCAGCCTGCACTCAAAAACCTCCATCATTGCATCCGATATCACAAGATTCCCATCATTTCTTTTCGCCGCGCTGCCACTATTCCATCCCGGCAAGTTGCAAGCCCGAGCGCCGGAACAGCGGACCCACCCGGCTTTGTCCCCACTTCTTTCTTCCTCAGCCTTGCGATAACGTCAATCCAAGCCTCGTCGCATTTCCCATCTCCAAACAAGGCCGCCTAGAAAGTTGCCCGCCATGGCGCCTGTTGATCGCGTCGACCACAACCACCTTGAGCGTGCGTCTCGCCCGATGCCTTTCCTCCCTGACAGACCCCGCGTTTCGCGCCTCGTTTTGCTAACCGTCTTCGCAGAGCAGCTCAAGGACATCATCCAGGACCTGTACCAGATCATGGTCCAAGTCTCCACCTACGACTCCATGGGCCGCCCGAGCAGAGATGTCCTCAGCGCTGAAATGTACGCTGCGCTCTTCCCTCCGTTCTTGTCCTCCTCTCCAAGCCCTTCAAGCTGACCCTCGTCTCCCTCCCAGCAAAACCCTTTCCAACTCCCTCAAGGCCCTGCACACGTCGGCCTCGCCGCCAAACAACCTCCCCTCGGTGCCGCCCGAGCTGCTCGAGTACGTCGACAACGGCCGCAACCCGGACATCTACACCCGAGAGTTTGTCGAGCTCGTCCGCCGCGGCAACCAGCTGATGCGCGGAAAGCTGCACGCCTTTGGCGACTTCCGCGACGTCCTGGCTGAACAGATGACGGCCGCCATGCCCGAGCTGCGAGAGGATGTTGCCCATGTGGTCGAGGCCACCGGCGGTACTCCCAAGCTTAGACAAAACAACTAGATATATATAAAAAAAAATGGCACAATGTTAATTAAGGGGCGAATCATGGAATATCGATTGGGCATTCTAATTGGGTAATTATACTTGTTAAACTCGTTTAAAAACGTCGACTACACTCTCTATCACTGTTCCCTGTATACAATCACACATGATTACAACTGTGCTCGATCTGAACGGATCCGGTGCTTATATATTCCCATGAAAACCTCTATTACCCTGGCAACTTTCATGCAAGTCTGCCATACAATCCAGCCAAGGAACCAGTCTACATGAGTGTGCCCAAAAAAATACCCCAGGCTTCTCTCCTCCCGATATCCCTTGCACAGCCCCCCTCTCAGGGTGCAAGCCTGTGCCCAATGTCGATGATACCTGAATCCACCCAGCCATCCGCCTTGGTTCGCTCTCTAGACCCCGATAAACGCCGTGGCAATGTCATATTTTGCTGAGTGTGCGAGCAACATGTTGTGAGAGTGTGTCCGGCACGCCTATCCCGTCGGCATTGGCATTCTGCTCATGCCACGGGGCCAGACGTAACGCATGCATATGTATACAAATGTGATTCCCAAGAGAGCCAAAAGTGCGAGCTGCGCCGGAAGCAACACGGCCGCTGCCAGGACCACCGTGCCGTATTGCCTAACCGTGTCAACCAGCCGATCGCGAGCTTCACGGCGCTCATCGACCTGGTCTCGCAGTTTGCTTCCGGGAACACTCCGTGGCACAGAGTCCTCGTTGACAGAGGCCACGTCCTCGTCGTCCCAGTCACCTTCGCCGTCATCCCAGTCATCATCCTCGTCATCCTCTTCTTCTTCGTCATCATCTGTGTTGGGTTGTCACGAGAAGTTGAAGTTGCCGTGGGGGAAGCCTCCACGTTGACGGCCGTCACCGCCAAAGTTGAAGCTGGCGCCGCCACCGCCGGGGAAACCTCCGCCAGCACTGCGGAAACCGCCGCCGCCAAAGCCGCCTTGGCCACCCATCATGTTGAAGAGAATTTCAGGGTCAATGCCACCCATGCCGCCGCCCATGCCACCGCCACCGTACATGTCGTTGGGGTCGATGAGGTCGTCGCCATTGTCGTAGCGAGCTCGCTTTCTATCAATAGAATTAGTACATGGTTCCGTCCGCAGGGGTCGGTAAAGGGACTTACTCAGGGTCGCTCAGAGTCTCATATGCCTCCTGCATATCCTTGAACTTGTCCTCAGCTTGGGGGTCACCGGGGTTCTTGTCGGGGTGGAGCTTGACAGCCATCTTGCGGTAGGCTCGCTTGATCTCGTTGGCATCGGCCGTCTTCTCAAGGCCCATGATCTTGTAGTAGTCCTTTCGCTGCGACTTCTTGAGCTCCAGCTCAGCCTTGCGAATCTCCTTGGGAATGGTGCGGTCCTCGGGATCCAGCTCGTGGATCGCCTTCCACTCCTTGACGGCATCCTCCCACCTGCCAGCCAAACCAATGGCATTGGCCTTGGCCTTTCGAGCCTTGGTGTAGCTGGGATCAAGGCTGATGGCGCGCTCGCAGTCAGCGATGGCCTCGTCGTACTCCTTCAGCTTGATGCGGCACTGAGCACGGTTCTGGAGAAGCTTGGCGTTCATGCTCTTGTTGCTCGGGTCAATCTCGAGGGCATCACTGTACTTCTGGATGGCCTCCTGGAGACGGCCGGCCTTGAAGGCAACGTTGCCCTCCTCCTTCATGCGGTCAAGCTTCTGGACAATTCTTAACCACTTGACGGCATCTCGGAAATCGGGATCACAGTTGCATGCCATGCGGAATAGCTGGATGGCCTTTTCATTCTCACCCTGTCCGTAGAGCACGCGACCTCGGAGAACAAGAGCCTCAGGGTCCTGGCTGTTATTTCGGAGCAGCTGCATGGCAATGTTCAGAGCCTCGCCGAGGGAGTTCTCTCGGCCCATCTTAAGGAAGGCCTCACCTCGCATGAGCTGCCATTTACGGGGCTTACTGACACCCTGGCCAAGTCCACGCTCGGCTTGGTCCAGGGCGTGGAGAACCATGGACATGGCGGAACCCCTCTCGAGCGTTTGCCGAGCAGAGGTGACATGGTGCAGCATCTCCTTGGCGGGGGCCATGTCCTTGGCGGAAGGAGGAGGGTTGATGCGGTTAAATGTGATCATAGCCTCCTCGGGTCGGCCAAGAGCTGTGTAGATACGGGCAAGTCGCAGCAGGATCTTGGCATTTTGAGGATCCAAGTCAGCAGCACGCGAGCAGTCGTCGAGAGCATGCTCATATTGACCGTTGGACATGTAAGCAGCGGCTCGGTTGCCTAGATAAGTGGAAGAGAAGGGGAACAGGTCGACGGCTGCGAGGAGAAAAAAAGATTTAGTCAGCAAGACGAAGGCCATGAAGCGATAACGAGGGAAACGGGCGACAGTAGCACGAAAAAAAGAAACCGGCTACATCGTTTGTATAAAACACACCTTTGCTGTACTGCTCAATGGCCTTCGTGTAGTTCTTGTCCTTGAAGAAGCGGTTTCCCGCAGCCTTGTAAGACTCGGCATCGTCCCGCGGGGTCGGGGTCGGGCTGGACGGGTTCGACTTGTGCGGAGGAGGAGGAGGAGCGGCAGCCTCATCATGAGTGGTGCCGTTGGGGACAGGGACGGCGAAGTTGGTTTGGGCGTTGGGCGGGGTACAGGCCCTGTTGGCGCCGTTGACAGGCTTGGGGTCGACGTCCATGGCGTTTCCGCTGCTCATATTTAGGTCGGAAAGGCGCTTGTTGCGCTCCTCGGGCGGGAGGTTCAGAGGGTGAGTATCGGGATCGTGCTTAGCCCGGCGTGACGAGTGGCCTGGGTCGGTCGGGTGCCGTGAGAGCCTCGAGGTGCGCGTCGAGGCTTTGTTGGGGTCTACGTAGGACGAAGGTCGAGATGGCTTTCTTGTAGACTTGTGAGACGAAGGTTTGGTTGGGGACCGGGCAGGAGAAGAAGGCTCCGAGATAGGCTGCTGCGACAGGTCCTCACGGGAGCGGTCATCAATGCTTGGGTCGGCGTCAGGCTGCTTGGACGACGTCTTCTTGTTACCGAAGAACTTCATTTGGGCCAAGTCGAGATGCACAAGAAGACGAGGTGGTGGAAAGCCGTGGAGTCTGGAATCCGAGAGAGTCCCGTAACAAGGTTATGCCGGATACTGACTGACTCAATGCCCTAAACGGGCGTTAAAAAAAACCGATTTTTTTTTTCGGGGCGGCTCAGCAGTAGTGGCACCCTGGGGGGGAACAGCCAGAGTTGCGCCGTAGGCGGTAAGGGGGGAGGGACGCGAGGTGGGCTTGTCGGGGGTGGCAGACAGAGACAAAGATGGAAGTGGGATACGGGGTGGGAGACGGAGGAAGGATGAGGAGACAAATTAGGCAGAGGCAAGGCAGCACAGGCGAGCTAGACGAATGCAAAGGCGGGAGGAGAGAGGATGGAGCCAGCTGGCAAAGGAGAAGAAGCAAGCAATAATAATAAAACGTCTGGCGACGGGCTGAGAACCTAAGGGAACGATTTATCAGCTGGGGTCGCTGCACAAGGTACAGGACTGCACAAGTTGACGAGACCCGATTGATTGGGTGCGGGAGAACTCTATACAGGCATCGAGTGTGAAAAAGAGGCTGGTTGTTGCTGTCTCGTCCGTCTTGCCTGGTGATTTGCCTGGGCTTGGGCTGTACAGTGGGCGTCAGAGAAATTGTGACTTGCTGGGGGTGAAGGGCAGAAATTTGCAGTTTTGAGGGGAGGAGGGGTACCCGTGACCTGGACAGTGTGTCATGTTTAGCGCACACGCACAGGTATTAGGTACCCAGCGAGGCAGGCCTGGGCTTGTACCCAAAGCCAAAAAAAACCCCCACCACCAAGGCGCCCAAATGCCTGGCGCAGGACCATGGGGACCAATGAAGCAAGGGACAGGGTGTGCGCTGTTTTACTGGGTCGACGGCACGAGGTTTGGGACAGAGGAAGGGGCCGTGTAGGCAGGCTGAGCAAGAGGATAGGCTGTCTCTCGTCCGAACGGATTGCGTTGGTGGCAACCGATCTGATTTGAGCGTGCGTGCATGCGTCGGCTTACACGCTTTGCTTTGCCGGGGAAAGGAGGGAGGCTGGGCCTTTGGGCAAACCCGCTGCTGTGCGCTTCCTCTGGCTTCTTCCACTCGCTGAGACCGAGCCGGACGGAGCGGAAGCGGCTTAATTTCAGCAGTCGTCGACGGATTTTTCCTCGATGGCCTTCTAATGGCCAAATTGCAATGACCACGGCCAACATTCAGGTAGTATTCGGTGCTGACCCCAGAAAATACAATTCAACCACGACCTAGTTGGTCGATGCTCAACTAAGTTTAGCGCCCGTGGGCGTCCGGGAACGGGGAGGCACATGGTCGGGGCGCGCAAGTGCTGTATCGGGGCGCATGCACCAACGGGGGCTTTTAGGGGACGTCATTCTAGAAGGTTCAGTGGGGCAGTCCCCCGGTCGGACTCACTAGCGCGCCTTTCTGCCGCTGGAGTGAGTCTCTCTCAGCCGCAGCGTGAGATTGTGTTGGATGGACCCTTCGTCTCGTTTTGCGAGCCAAGCCCAGGGTGCGATGTTGCGACCGGGGCAGGGATCCCGTTTTCTACTCGGCTGCAAATCACATCCCCGCGGTCCTCTTCCCCGGCAACCTTTCTGCTGGTACCACCGCCCTTCTGTCGTCTTCCAAAGCGCCTGTCGTGGCCTGTAGCCTGTAGTCTGTGGTCTGTGCCATCCCTCGTCTCCTCGGCTTCTCTCTCACTGGCGCTCGCGCTCATGCTCATGCTCATGACATGACCGCCAGATGGGGCCTGCGTATGTGGATTTGGCACCTCACCGGTCACCTGCCAGCAGCAGCTTATGTGGCCGGGTTTCAATTGCGTCCCATCCCGTCTCGGCGTTGCCAGTTGCCATCATGACCCCGAAGCATGCATACACCCATCCCTCTCTCGTTTCCCTTGCTTGCGTGTCCTCATGCTTCCATTGGAATTTCTCGTGTGACGTATGCGCTCATCTGAACCTGCCTAGTTTAGATCCCGTTCCCCTTCTTTTATTAGTAACAAACATTATCGTAATTGCTATAACTATAGCTTGACAGTTGGCCATAGCTGGGCCCAAACCCCCAGGCACCAAACTGGGTTAGGTATGTTGCCATCCATCCAAACCGCTGCATATTGAGCTTGTATAACCACTTACATGGCACACCCGGCCGCATCGTCGATGCAGTACAAAAACAAATTTCCTGAGTGGTTGCTGCGCATGAAATGCAACCTGCAGTGTCATCGCCGCTAGCCCATCTGGCCGACCCTTTCCGATGTTGATCTCCTCAGTGCCGTGCAACAAGGTCGAGTTGTCTGTTTTGGATCGGATTTTCATCCCTGTTTGACAGTAGAACATGAATCGCCAACCCTTCCGTTTAGGATCCTTCAAAGGCACCCCTTGCACGCATAAGACCGTTGTTTGATATGAGATGGGTGATTTCGTAGCGTATCATGAAGTGCTTGCCTATAAGATTGATTCACTACCCCAAGGGTTGGCTACTCATGGGGAGATGGGCCCCAGGTGTCGAATCCTCTTCGGTATGTATATTATGGGTGGATACTATTTATTTCTAGGTTGAAAACCAAGCGGTTGGCTCGACCGGTAGGTGGATACTATGAATGACTGCTTAGTTTGGGAGGCCCTAGGCTTTGTGGCTCTTCGTCTCGCAGAATCTTGTCCGTTTCGCAAAGATTAAGCTAAACGGAAGCGGTGTGATACGGGGTGCGTTGTCTTGCTTAGTTCTTTTTTTATTTTTTTTATTTTACAGCCGATGCCCGATGTAACCTTGAGTTTGAGCATTTGCGGATCCCCTCACCGAGCGTTACCTAGATGAATACACCATGGTGAAGATTCCCATCAGGTGGTACAGCTCTAGCGGATGGTTGCATTATTTGGGGTCCGCCGGCAAAATCGGGTCATATTTCACCTGACAAAGACGGGGTTCATAGTGTAGACAAGGAAACAAGAGAAGTTCTAATCGTCCGTGCTCATGGAGAGAGACCGATCCGATTCAGCATTGTCGTCAAATACCGTAGACCCGTTCATATTCAAAGGATCCACGCGTTTGCGTGAATGTTGTTTGCCTGTCCCCTTGGTTCTCTGTAACGAATCTGGCAGAACTTTGTGGAATAGAACAAACGCTGACCCCAGTGATATTGCTACCCGCACAGCGCACTCTGTTTGCTCACCCATGCGGACAAGCATGCCTCACATTGGCCGTATCATAAACCTCCCAGAATGTAATTGCGCAGTCACTTGGCCAGAAAAGTCTGCTTCTTGTATCACAATACCTCTTCGTCCTACGCCCGACATCTCCATTCGCTAAAGCGCTGTATTCACTCTGCAATATTGTTTGCATTGGAATCGGTTTGGCTCTCATTGCCACGGACACCGACGCCGTCGTTTGAGCCCAGTGGGCGACAATTCTATATGTATATAAGGCATATCTTCCTCCTTCTCCCTCCATCTTCTTCATTCTCTTTTTCTTTCAAACGTCAAGATCATTTTGCAAAAGTGAGTTTACCCCTTACACCATGCGCTAGTCTCGCTCTAACATCAAATCCATCCTGATGCTAGGCCAGAATCCCTTTGGCATCTATATACATGCTCACCACCTGCACCAGAAAAGCAGTTATCGACCATCTCGTCCCCATAGATCACAGTCGCCTCCTAATGACCGTGTGAATGGTTGAATATCCTCGGCAGCAGCATTACCAAGATCACCTCTTGATCTTCCTCCTACTGGGTGGATACGAAAACACGACTGATCCTCCTGCCCCATTCAATGTCATTTTTCGCACTCTGTTTGTTGAAAGACATTCGAACAATCATGAAACGTTTGAGTTCGTATGCCTGGCTCAAGGATTATACACTCATCATGAGGCCTGCAAGTGGACGACTGTAAGTTTGCCCTGTTTATCATGTCATACCCAGCTTCTGCCACCAACCAGTCGCGGTCTCTCCTGTTCTGTTGCACTATACCATATGTACTGGATTATTAACGCGAAATAGGGCACGTCACTTCATTTCGGAGTCGGAAGGCGTTCTGATTGCGGCACAAGCCTTGTCTCGGTCTAGACTTTGCTACATTCTAACTTGCGTGAGTGTGCATATTTTGTGCTCTCAGCGACGCTTGCCGCCTCACCGACCATGCCCCTCCCGAGGACGAGCAGCCAGCCGCTCACATCATCAGCCTCGTTAAGGTCGCAAACCAGCTCTTCCCAGCCCCCGAGGCTCCTTCAGCACCGCTCATAGACGCATACACACCACCACCAAAGCACCCGAATCACGCCAATCTTCCCTTTCCCACCCCAGCCACCCGCCTGCACTTCGGCCATGAGCTCGTGCCCTCGGATCCTCGCACAGCGAAGCTCGCCACCGCCCAAGAAGTCCCAAAGCACTGTTACATTCTATCTTCCGCTATCAATAATGGATTCTGCATCAACTAGGAACAGCTAATGCTCATCATTGACCTGGAACGCTTGGATGTCTATGCTCTTGACAACCACTTCTCTCGCACTCTTACACCCCTTGGCTCATTATATAAGCCACTATTACTGGATTGTCGCAATCTACATCTCTCTTTCCTTCAAATCCGGACATAATCTTAGTTCCATGCCTGAACCAAGTACATTGGTGTTGCACATCACCACATCCGCGTAGCCATCGTGAGCGGTTACGTGGAAGTTCGGTATAAACCAACAAATGAAATGGCGGTAGAGGGACTCACAAACTCGCTCCACCAGGGATTCCTGAGCCTGATGAGCTTGCCCTTACTCAATCTTGGTGACCTACCGATGCTTGCCATAGAAACGACACTGGTTGGGTAGTGACGCAAACGATTGTCATATTTTTTGACATTTGCATCTTGGGCCTATAAAATTCTCTGAAAGGGCTGCGTCAGCGGTGGAATTAAACTGCCACCGCCTACATTACCATTGTCAGCGTGGTTTACCACGATTCCAACCAGACGAGATTCTAGGTAATCTTGGAATCTGTGCTTTGAACGTGCCTCCAAACAATGGCCTTGCTCTCTCCTCATAACATTTTGAGAGTGGGATGAGCAATTCATGATGGCATTTCGGACGTATAGATGGTAAACTCGCGAGCAGCAAATTTACGGCCTCAAGGTAATTCTGGAACAAGAAAAACAGGTATGCAATCCGAACAATGAAAATGACCTGTTCTATCAAATATCGAGTCTTGTGGGTGACAGAAAGTCAACTTCCATCTTGAGACATCTCTTCTCGAACACTCGCAAGTCTATGACCCTGGATTCCCACTATCCAATGAAAGACAGGGCACTGGCATTCACCGCTGGCCCACCCGTGCCCTTATGTCTTGGAGCGGCAACAGCCAGCCGACATGCCTTCTTACGGGATGGATGTCGCCTCCGCCTCATTTTCACAAACGAAACCGTCGCCGCAATCACCGCGGAATACTTGCCCAACAGCAAGTCCACTAACATGGACAAGCCTACGGTTGTGGCTGTCGCAAGGATGGACGAGATCCCATCCTCGGCGCTGAGCAGGCTGGCTAGCCAACTTACTCCTGTTTAACCCCGACAGCTTGCGAATTTTCCGCAAGTATCCACTGAAGCTGATGGGTATGGATCTGTCGGTGGAGGATAATGACGAGATTTCCGCGGACGGCCGCAGGACCAGACCCGATGTGTACGGCGGCGTTTTGCGAGAGGCTAGCCCGTCTTCTCACCCATCAACTTGGACAATACTATTCGTATGATGCTCCGGCGGGTCGTCATGTGCCGCATCAAGAGCCCCTCCCGAGCGTTTCTAGCCAACAAGACGAGCTGCAGGCTGATTGATGAACTCCGAAAAGGCGATGAGCAAGGCTAAAGGCTGACTTTTTCGGGAGGGAAAGCATCCAGCACATAGCGAGATGCTGGAGAATCAGGACGCCTGTTCCAATCTACCACGTCAAAGCAAGCTGCTGGCACATTGCCAACGGCAAGCTTTGCATCTTACAATACGGCCATGGTGCTTTTAATGATGAGAAGCTAAAGTACGACAATACTGTCCCCAGGGAGCTATCTTTGCAACAACAACAAAATAGCAGGGAAATTCCACTGGAAGTGCATTACCGGGACCTGTGACTTCGGTTTGTGGACTGTCTGTCATTCGCAAAGAGGTTAAGCAGCTACCACTATCAGTGCTTGATAGCTTGAACGAACCAGACGAAAGCGTTTCGTTGCAGGCGAAACTTGATAGTCATTTCATCCCGAGTGTTGACGATGACTCCAAAACAGTCTATATTGTGCCGCCAACCCCAAGATCTGCCCCAAGATCTGCTCGAACGATGGCAATCTGCACCTTCACATCTTCCTATTGCAGCGCCTTTCTACCGAGGACCATTGGCGAAATTTCCCCGTATAGAGCTCATATTAGTTCCCGGTCGACGGCAAGTCTGTTCATTTGGTCTGACACAGAAGGTACCCCCACAGCAGAGTCGTGCAACAACGCTGGGGTACAGAACTCATCCACAAGAGAGTTTGTTTACTCTGAACGGTTCACTTTTTATTACTCAACCCAAGCACGCTGACCCCGCCGATCACGAAAACATCGAAAAATGTGACAGAGACTTAAAAATGCATAATCATAAATAACTACATGTTTATCCTTGCAATCGCCTCCACCCCTCATTGGGCTGTCACATGCCCAGCACCTGTCGGTCGTTCCCTCTCAGTCAAGCCCGGCCTTGCTGAACCATACCGGTCCCAGGCAGCCAACACCACAGCGCGCGATCCAGCCATGTTCACCGGTCCAAAACCATATGTGAGGAGAGTTCTAGGGCAAGGACTACCGAGAGGCATAGGAGGCCATCTCGCGAAAAGAGAAGCACGGCGAAAATGACATGCAGCGAGTCTTGGCAGGCTCACGTCGACATCACTACCAACATATGGAGTCTTGGAAAGCTTACACCTTGAAGAAAGCTAAAACTGTGGCCCTGGTTGTTGCCGGCTAGTCAAACGGCCGCGCAGCCAGCAGCGCAACAATGTCAGATGTGCACACAGCGAGTGCCAGTATGTACTAGCATATACGCCCTAGGCCGAAGTCATTCCAGCTAGTGACATAGGGGAAGGTATACAGTTGCGCACCAAGTACGAAGCAGGCAAAGTTTTAGGCAAGTTATCAGGAGAGATTATACCTTTTAGTTATTACCAGGATGGCTAGGCGGCAGAAGTGGAGCGAAGAGACACTGACAGTCCAAAACCAGTGCCTATATGCCAAATATACACGAAACATTGCGGAAACTAGGCCAGGAAGATCAATCACGCCTGTGATGCCAATGTCGAATTCCAGAGCTTCTTGATATCGGGAAAGTGAAGGATTATGGTCCTTACACAACGGATAATTCAACCCAACCAGAGTTTTACTACTGATTATAGTGAAAAATACTGGGAAAAGAACTCCACGAAATGTCTGTGTGGGAGTGAAAAGTGTATTCATCGGGTTTTGAGGAAAGAAGTCTCCTAGTATACAGCAATGTAATCGATCAACCTTTCGATGAGGCTCTCTGAGTAAGTTTCAAGCTCTTTTTCTTTTTCTCCTTTCTTTTTGACTTTCCCTTTCCCTTGCGTAGTTGGCGTTTGCCGAGACGCAGCTAATGAGGTTCCTCGTCAGGTCTGGGATGGGTGGAGCACCCCTAATCTTCCAGGCCTTGGATCTATGTCCAGACTAGAATTCTCTCATGAAGAGAATCGCACAATTGCGAACAGTCGTTATTAGTTCGTGTTACAGAACTGTGTGTTCATCATCACGTATGAGCGCGGAAGAGACAGCATCTTTTCGTATAGCCCAACAGTTATATAACCCAGGCGGAAACACATCAGCAAAGATCACCGTCGCGTCTTGGTGTAAGTCGATACACCGTGGATTTACTCGTGAGTTTATCCCCCCACTTGTCCCTGCTTCGCCGCAATCTCACGCTCGCGTGCATGAGATTCTGTCCTACGCTGTTGTTTGGTTCTCCCCTTCTCAACCCTCGCCTCTCGCCCCTCCGCTCTTTGTACGCGCGTATGAGATTGTTTCTCTAGTCCCTATACTATTTCCTTGTCTTTTACTCAAGGTTGATTTGGCTGACTGGATATATCCATGCAAGCGAGACGAAGCCAACCCCCACAACCTACTTGACTATGAGGAAAAAGTCGATGTACCGCTGGCCGGACGGCCGATTACCGGCATTCAGGTAGCTGAGATTCATGGGCAGCGTATGGAGCTAATGTCAGGTTCCAAGCCTGCTCGAGCAATCTCAGACAAGATAAAGAGATTGGGTGGAGAAAACATGCCTCCCCTTAACCTTACGACACACTGCCCGTCCTAACGCTAAAAACCAAGTCCCCATTCTTGGTAATTCTCCGTCAATTCGACAATAGGCCTCAACCTCTATCAATCCCATTCCAAGACTGGAATTTGGGTCCCTGGAACAGGAGTAAGAATACGCCAACGAACAATATCAACGTCTCTCGCGTCAAGGCCTTCCTTTTCATTATCATCATAGAGGAAATCAATCTCCATAATCTTCGATACAAAATAGTGGGGCATCGCAAACAGAGAGCCCAGAGCATGGAGCTTTTGACCTATGCCCAGCAAACCAGCAAGACCAATATTAATATTGCCAAGCTATTCACATCTCAAGGAGTATTCTTTACAATCACTTAGAGAACTAGCTTAGCCCATGAGGACTAACAATCCCACCAAGTAATTACCTACCCGCCTACCACGACTATAACAGGGTTCTATCAACAAACTAGAACAAGCGCCCACATCAAGGGACAGAAGCCTGATCTAGACCGCTCAGTTGTCAATGCATACACGCGACGCAGGGTGATCTTTAACAAAGGAGTCTCTAAAGTCACTACATCTAGCATTACTCAGCCAATAACCTCGCACCAAGGCAAGGTCAAGGGCATATTAGGAAAGGGGACGGGGGGTCTAGGGCTCACACACTTGCTGCCTCTTGACCAGGAGCAAGAACCCGATTCCCATGGCCTCGTCTGCTGGCAGCCAGAAAGGCGATGGGAATGTTAAGGGCAAAGACATCATCAAAACCTTGAAGCAGAAATACCACATTGTTGACTATGCCAAGAATGCATGGTGGCTTACAAGTCGCTTCCACTTTGCGGTTGACCAAAGATAGACGGAGAGTCTGATTACCCCAATCGGTTTTTGCGGTTGAGCACCTCCAATCCCGCAATTATTTGCACGCGTGCACGAGATTGCGACTAAAAACTATTCCAGATGCAGATTTCTTGGCCTCCCATGCCGCCAGCCCTCTCCACCACTCCATCTTCGCCAACGACATGGGTACGGGAAAGACAAAGACGTACCTCACATCTCTCTATATGTACAACTTTGCAAACCAGGCATTCTTGGACAGGGAGAGGCCTTTTGTGTATAAGCCCCACCTCCTGCTGACGCCCGTCAACTGTCTCTCCCAAACGTACAACGAGATTAAGCAGCACTTCCCAATGCTTGAACCGGTTGTCTTCTATGGTACAAGGGCTGCATTCACCCACAAAACCGTCAACATCGTCATGACGAAAAATCTGCTGGTCACCCTTGCCGAGATGAATGGGAGGCCCAGTGACCCTGAGGTAAGTTTTCGTGCACGCGTGCATCAGATTCCTGCGATCTACCCTTGCTAACACCTCCCACCCCCATTCTAGGCGGCGCGCTACGTCGCTTTGTCCAGTTACCCGAAATGGTCCCAACGAGCGATAAGGAAGCTCAAGCAATTATTTGCACACAAATGAGATGATGCTCTCGCAAAAGCCAGCAAGGGTAAAGAGGTGGCCGAGGCCCCTCGCCGTCGGCTCCAGAACGTCCCTGGCGACACCATTGACATGTCCACGATTGACCTGCTCCCCCCTGGATCTGAAAAGATGGCCTGTGGCAATCTGGTCACATACGAGCACCAGGACGGCTGCCAGCACATCAAATTTGATCCATCCATTGCCGACGAGGCGCATTGCGTCAAGCGAATGACGTCCTCCTATCCAACTTGGTCCCAGCGGACCTTAAAAAAAAAACACGAGCAACTGTTCCCGTACAAGAAAGAGGATGCTCTCATATCTTCCGACGAGGTTACTTGCGTAAGGAGGGCGAAGCCAGGTCTTTTGTCCATGAGAACGAGAAGCATGTTCTCACTCCATTTGGAGAAATGCTTTTTTGCCAGCCCAGCCAATTCTAACCTCGAATTAGCTGGGATCATTGTGCAAAGACTCTCTATGTGCTTGGAAGGGTATATGTCCCTTGCCGGATACAACACCGCTATAGTCTGCCCTGTTAACCCACAGCCCACCTGCGATAAAATGGAAAGGCCGTGGAACAACAAGGACTCGAGGCTCTGGGCGCGCGTTGTCAATGTCCATGCAATGACGCACGGCGTTAATCGCCACAGTGCTTGTTGGAGAGGTATCATGGTAAACTGGACCACGAGCGCCAAGCATATGCCCAGATTACCCACCGACTCATCCTCTTGGGCCAGCTAGACGTGATCATGTTCCATCTCCTCAAGGTCAAAAACACGTATCATGACAACGCGGAACGACTGCGGATCACCAAGTGGATGGTTCAACTAAGTAGGGAGATTTCTCTCCCCAGCCGGCTGCACTTTGTGCGATGCAATATCTGCACATGGGAAGCAAAAAAGGCTATGCGGAATCAAACCTTTCATCGCTATATCTGAGTTATATCGGTACCTGCGAGGAGCAAGGCTGAGATCGAGGATGACCCCAGCCTCCTTGAACGCTAGACACTCCACCGCCGTGCTTTCGACGATTGCCTTAAGAAAGGCCCATGGACGAAGAAAAGGACGATGTCGAGGAGAATGCGGTTCAGATCGAGGTAGATCGAGTCATTATGGTCAACCGCTGTCGAATTGCGCCACGCACCTCCGTGGTAGTCTTCCTCAGGAAGGGTCTCCATCTGTTTATGGGTATTGCACTTGCCAGTGAGATGATGGCATGATTCCACGGTCCAGAACATCTGGTCTTCTTCGATTCCATGCACAATCGCGATGTTGATGAGGGAAAAGGTATGGCCGAGCTTTATCCTATTCTCTGAATGCTACTGTGAATCTGAACAGACGTAAGTCTGGCGGCATACCGCTACTATGCTTTGCTTCATCGCGCTGACAACCTATTGTATTCTTCCAGGCTCCCACCCAAGCCAGAAGGCACAAAGCAAGAATGCCTGCTGGAGCGAGTTTTAAGTATTGAACATAGATTCGGGCTAAAACTGATCAATAACCTGGGCCTACATCCCTGCCCGGCATTCCGTCCACAATACCAGCGACAATTCTCCAACCAGTCAATGGATATGGCCAATGACCTTGGCAAGCTACCGTGGCTAAGACATCTCAGCTTTGCCTTTGCCGCCCACCTACATAAAAGCCTACTTGTCGACCGCATACGAGCTGACCAGCGAGAAGGGGTTGAGGAATCCCTCCGCCAGCTGGGACCTAACAATAAACCGATGGGAGTCTGGTTCCGGGCTGTGGCCTGGGAGAGGTTCGAGGATGTGGCCTGATTCTGCTACGCACTTTCAACACATTGGACCGGCATACGCACACATTCTCACCTTTACTGATCCTCCTTCTTGCCAGTAAGTATATCTACCAATCACAAGTCCTTTCCCTTGGGCTTAGCTCTCGTTTCAATTGCTCGACCTCCCATCATTCTCTCCCACTTATCCAATCTACAACATTATATCTACAGCCTACAAGTATTTCCAGCTAATCTTTCTAGGATCCTTACAACTCACTTATCTCCATGCCCACAATCTCACTATTCAAAGAGGATACACAGCTCACGCAGAGGTACTTGGATGCCCTCCAACCCGTCATAACGGAAATGCAGAAACCAGGGTGGACAGCGAGCGGTATGCATAACGCAGATAGGGATTCGACTATGACAGATCCGAAACATCCTCCACGCCTACAAAGACAACCAGATAGGATTTTCAACAAGTTTCGTACTCTGTACCCACATACTTACGATGTCCTGGGCAAGAACCCCTTCTCTTCTCCCTATCCCCAGTTGCGGAACAAGCAGAGGGTCAGCGGTCCTCAGCGGGTCCTTGCCTCCCCCCACGTACTACTGCCGACCCAAAACCACCATCTCCCAGCAATAGGCCAGATCCTAATGAAGCATCAGGCGACCCAACATCAGCCTCCGATACTATCCAGGCTCTGTCCCTGCAGACGTCGGAGAAGGAAACAAGAGAAAGTTTCCGCCTCCGGCTACGTGCAGAACTTTTGAATAAGGCAATGAACGTGAGCCATCGAGTGCCACTCCCCAATGGCCAACCTCCCTCAAATTTGGCAAATAGCAAGAAGAAGAAAAAGGGGAAGAAGGAGGAGGGTGAGGGCGAGGGCACGGGGTCTGGGTCTGACACTGGCTCCCGTCGCCGCAGACAGAAGTTGGCAAAGAAGACTACCACCACGCTGGTCCCAGGCAAGGTTGGAGTGGTCAGCAATGCTGCGCCGGAGGATGTCGACCTGGAAAGTCGGCCGGTCTGCTGATCCAACACATCAAAAAAGGGCATGGAACCGCAGACGAATACAAACATGATGATATCGGAGGGAACGAGGTACCTAATGACAGGAGCGACAATATATTTATGGATACTTGTGATTCTGGAAACTCCCTCCTCTCACCATTATCATCTAGCTCAGCGACACGCGGTATGAACAGCAATAGAGATGGTAAGAAGCCAGGCTGTTTTGACTCCGATAATGAGAATTTCGAATCACCTCAACATAATCTCCAGCGAGGAACCCAGCTGCTGCACAAAAGGTCAGTCGCTTGCAGAGTTTGCGAGCAGTCGTCCCAAAGTGATGCGCACTTGGCTCAACACAAACCTGGAAGATTACTATAGCACTTACGTCTGGCGCTTTGAGGACCTATGTGGTCGGGCCTTTGAGTCACAATTCAACAAAATGTGTCGAAAACTCGCCTTGCATTCAAAAAAAAAAAAAGAGAAAGGTTCTAGAGGTCTCCTCGATGGGACCCAGATTCGAATCACAGAAATGCCGATTGTCGAGCGAATACATCGCGTAGCATTCGTTCCAAGGTATTCATGAAAGGCCTTAACCATATCCTAGCATGAAGAGGACCCCGATGATGCAGATGATCTATCTTCTGTCTTACAGAACATCTCCACGAATGAACTCCTGAAACAGTTGTTAGGTCTATGAAAGCGTCGGATGAGAACAGCGTTAAAGACTGGTGGCTATTGTGTCGTAAGTAAGCTATGCATCAAGCCAACCGAGCACATCGTCGGTGAATTTATGATGGATAGGTTATAACGGATAAATTTTAATTTGTTAAAAATTTGGGAAGCGTTCCATGTATGCTTTGGTTTCCGTAGTCGAAGAACTCCCATCACGACACGTATGTACCCTGTGGTGCGATTGTAATTTGGTACTCACTTCTGGATGGTATACATAATTTTTTTCCTGTTGTGTACTACATATTTAATGAAGATGCCTGTTCATCAATTTTATTCACTTGATCTTCTGATTGATTGCTTTTGTTTCCTCGCTTGTTTGTTTATTTATTTCTCCCTCTTTTCTCAAGGATCATGACCCTAGACCAGCTGCATTTTGCCACATTGCTTGATGAATGTATTCTTACTTTATGCAATTTTTTGTCTCTAAAAAAAAACTCAAGTTTATTTTAGTTTTTCCTTTCTTCTGGCTGAAATAATCCTTGGGCTTTCTTGCACTGCTGTTATCGGAATCACGCTCGAATTGTTGATTGGGTTGGTCCCTGCATCAGGTGCGCTGAAACGGGCACAGCCGCCTCCCCGGGGCCCTGCGCCCCCGGGGAGGCGTTAGCAAACGACAGCCCCTCCCCTCCCCTGGCGCTTGATTGTAGAGGCCAGTGTTTGACAAGGCTTCATATTGTTCTCTTCACCACAATCAAAAGTCGACTGCGCCGCGACGCGAGGACAATGGGAAAGCCTGCATCTCGGTAGCTGTGTCGTTTGCGCCTTAGCCCCACGCTCCTTTCTTTTTCTCTCTCTCTTCCTCTTCTCGCCGTCCTATCCTTTTCTCTCTCTCCCTTTCTACATCTTCAGCCTCAAGAATCCCTCGGGCTTCAACAGGAACAGGATCGCTGTGAGAAACCCTCAGCCTTATCGGGACCTACCTGGCCTTTTATCTTGCCGTAGTAATTTACCCTCTTCTTCATCCGCACCAACCCACCATGTCGGAACCCCAGACTACCGCGGCGGGCCGTTCCTTCACCCACCATGTCGACTTCAACCCTGTGGCTGATCACCACGGAGCACCACCACCACCCCAGCACATGGATGATTTCTCGTCCGACGACGACGAGGCGCCTCCCACCTCGGTCGCCGAGATTTACGCAATGAGACCTTTCTTCCCCGGCCAGCCCAAGTCTCTCGCCGGCATCGCCATCCGGGCCTTCTGTCTGGGCATCACCTTCGCAGCCAGCGCCATCGCTGTCGTGGCCATCCTGTTCTTCACCAACAGCCCCATCTGGCGCGCGCCCTTCTTCCTCTTTGCCCTCTCAACATTCCACTTCCTCGAGTTCTGGACTACCGCCAAGCGCAACACCCTTGTTGCCAAGGTCGATAGCTTCTTGCTGACCGCCAACTGGCCCTCGTATGCCATCGCGCATGCAACTGCCTTTCTTGAGTGCGCCCTTGTTAACCTCTTCTTTCCGAACCGCAACTGGTCTCCTTTTGGCCTGGGACCCTTCATTCTTGCTCTTGGCCTCGTCTTGACATTTGTTGGTCAAGTTGTTCGCTCTACAGCCATGTTGCATGCAGGCGCGAGCTTCAACCACATGGTCCAAACCAAGAAGGCCGACTCCCACCGACTCATTACCACTGGCATCTACTCCGTATTCAGGCACCCAAGCTACTTTGGTTTCTTTTACTGGGGTCTTGGCACACAGCTGGTGCTGGGAAATATCTTTTGCTTCTTTGCCTACACAGGGGTCCTTTGGATGTTCTTCAGCAGGAGAATTCGACACGAGGAGGCTAAGCTGGTTGAGTTCTTCAAGGATGACTACATTCAGTATCGAAACAAGGTTGGCACAAGGATGCCATTCATCGGGTGAGCGTGGGCGTAGGATACGGTCAAAGATTGTGCGCAGAAAGCCATCTGCCGAACACAAACATGATCTGTTTATAGGGAGCCAGCCTGTCTAAACTGGCGCCTCCATGAAGCTAGTAAACAAAACAAATTTTCAACTGTACAGCAGTGAAGAAAACATATACCGTATTCGCTTTACCAAATTTGGTAGAACCTAATAACCAAAAACTTTTATCGACCAGCTGATGACGCCATTTGTTTGCTGACGCTGCCGTACTTGGCCTGCCAAGCATAGAAGTACATTAATGCCGCGAACGGTTGACCAAAAATGGTGAAAGAAACCCAAAACGTGATGTTGCCAATAAGCTTTCCAGTGTTGCCGTGCTTCATCTTCTCCAGAGGCCGGGTAATGGCGATGAGGGGTAGCTGTAAAAACATTCCGAGAAAAGCAACGCCTAGAAATTCCTAGTTAGCACAGGCGAACACCAACAAGACACCGGGTGAAGTAGCTTACCGATAATGTTGTGAGTTGGAACACCGACTAGAATCTCGTGAAGAACTGCAGAAATAAAGAAAACCGTGAGACTAGCAGCTCGAGGGCTCCAACCTCGACCGATCATGGGCATGTATACGTGACGTCTGAAGTATGTGTAAACAGGCTTGTTCCACAATCGCCAGTATGTTCCGAGGCTCTCACTGTTCCACCAATCATCGTAGAAGGCCCTATCGCCGAACCTGAGAACCTCTGCCAGCGCATTGAGGAACGACTGGAAAAGGGCGAAAAATCCGGCAAGCCAAATAACAAGAGAAATGGTAGAAAGCTTCAACAGACGCTCGAGAATGGACATGAAGTCTAAGGAAGCAATCTTGTCCAGGGAGTTTCGCAAGACGGGCGCCGCGTATTGGGCACTAGCGACCCAGATGAAAGCGCTCAGACAAAAGATCTCTCCCAGTCTCTTAAAGACGAACACCCATCTGATTTTGTCCGTACGTGGATAGACGGGCTGATATACCAGCGTAGGAGCCCACCAGAAATAAATCAGATTTTCCAAGGTGATGTTCTGTGGGTACGGGCAATCCTCGTAGAGCTTGGGAAGAAGCTCTCGCTCTCCTTCGGCGGGGTGCAGGTAGGCATGGCGCAGATCGCGATTCGTAAACGCATACGAGGCTGTCTTAAGCCAGACGATGATGGCGTGCATCTCGGTCAGGGTGCCGATGAGAGGGTGGTGAACCTTGAAATAGACGACGAGGGTGGTGATCATGAGGGCAAGTGTAATGTTGACGCCGTGTGCCCAGGCTACAATGACCCATGTTGACTGGAACTTCTTGCGCTCCGCCTCCGAGACGCCAGACGAGTTCTCTTTGATTCTCTTGATGGACCCTCGGGCCTGTTGAGCAGCTGCAAGCTCAATCAGGTACGCAGCAATAAGATGGCATGGGATAAGAAAGTAGAGCGAAAGACCAAGAAAGAGGTCTTTGCGACTGTAATCGTGACATTTCAGGCAGATCAAAACACCATACTAAAATATGACGTATTAGTCGCATTGCGTCTTCCAAGTTGCTGCAGTACGCGTAATATCACCTTTTGAATGTTCTCAATCATCAATCGCAGGTTGCCGACCACTGTAAAAGAGTCAATGACGAGCGCATTACGACATGGTACCCCTCTGCCGGGATCGAGCCATACCTAGCACAATTACCATGAGGTTTCGAAAGCCCAGGAAGCTGGGAGTAGCGTCCGAGTCGTGACTGAGACACGAGGGCCTCGTCTTGGAGTGCACCGCAACCACATGTCTGTACTTTGGCTGCTGCTTCTGCGGTTGCGTTGGCGCGGTCCCGTTGCTTTGTTTCTGCTGTGGATCACGCTCGGTGACGTCGGGACCTGCACGCCGCAGAACGGGGCTCGAAAAAGACCCGTTGGACGTCTCGATGCTCGTGGCAGTGGCCGAGTTCATGGTGCTCAGGGATTGTCTGTCGACACAGACGGAGCGAGCGAAATGGATTCAAGGACGGCCCAGGTACAAGGGAAGGACGACCTGAAGAAGAGGAAGCGTGGCCAGTGGAAGTTAAGTTATATGGTGGCGAGACCTGATAAGCTTGGCTCGGTTTCGGTACCATCAAAGCAGACGCCACAAGCAGCTACCACGGTGGGTGTCCTGCAGCTCTCAACGGTCGGGAATGACTTTGATGGAACAATGCGCAATGACTCTGGATGATGAAATGGTGTTGAGGAATGCAGGGAATCGGGCGATAGACCAGTCAGATCAGGGAGGAGGGGGCGAATTCCAACCTCTTAAGCCCCCCGAGTTGAAGCCGGCAGGGTGGTTGACTTTTTTTGGTAACATCGAGCCTTCGTTAAGGCACGCCGAGTCGCCAGTGGCATGGCTCGGCCGCGCTGGGGCTTCCCTCTGTGGCATGCCATGCAGCACATAAGCGGGGCACGTTTGGACCTTCCATGGGGGGGCATCAAAGCCCAGCGTCTGTGGGCCAGCGCGGACTGGCAGGGCTGCCAGATACAGGGCGACCTTTGTCGTGGTGATGGAGGGCAGATGAAGTTAGTGGATGTGCAGCGGGGGGCAGGGGCCCTGGAACTGCCGCATCGTGGCGCTGAAGGGGGTCTCAATCTGCGGCGATGGGTCCTTGTCTTGCCTGTCCAGAGCTGCAGTTTGGTTCCATGCCAGGCATGTGAAGGGTGCATTGCGTCTGCTGGTGGGAGGCGTGGGAGGCAAGCTCTATGCGTAAGGTGCGCAAATGGTAAGCTCGGTTACTCTCCGTGAGTGCCGAGCCCCAACAAATCATCCTTTGGAGGGCCAGAAGGAGGAGAGGATTCAATTAGTGGCTGATCTGGCAAGTAATCCTGACGAAGGGCGTGTGGATGCAATGTATGATCTAGGGAGATACAGTTCACTTAGTGCTCGATCGCTAGGTCAGGCCTCCGTGTGTATGCGTCAAAGCCACCACAAGCTCGCTATCAGTAATGGCTGCTTATCTGTGCCTAGGCATTTACCCACCGACCGAGGCAGGTGTGTCTGAGCCAACATGCGATGACTAAACCCCTGTTGCCAAGACAAAGGCCTGGGTCTGGTCGCCGTCAGACGCGAGGTCACATGACCGTGACCATTCAACGTCGGTTGATCTTCGCTTAATCAGGCCTAAGCTCGAAGGCTGGCTCGGACTTCACCTCGTGGGACGCGACAGGTCGGCAGCTCAGTAGCTTGGTGTTTGATTTCAATATTTCACCTGCATTTCTCACCTGGAGGTGCCTAAAACGGCAACCCGCTGAAACCAACCACGCATACTTCATATTGCCATTGTTAACATTGATATTCACCCCACGAGACGCGCCTCTGTTACCTGTATCGATCAACGGTGGTGGATGCTTGAGCCCTCCAAAGGGCAGTAGCCAGGATGGCTTATGAGCCTCGAGGCGAGCATGGTGACCGAGGTGGCGCCCAGGGTCAAGATGGCGGGTTTGTTAAGGTCCGAGGTCGACGTAAGTGCTTTCAGTTTTTTTTCATCGCGAGCTTTTGTTGCCATTTTTCATGGATTTGCTTGATTCTGCTTGGTAGCAGAATGCGGGCCGCACTTTCATTCGCAATGTGTGTTTGGCTTGTTCACCTCACGACGACAATGTATCACAGCCATTGTGATTATTTGCCAACAATCAACATGGGATGCTATTCATTAAGCTAGGAACCCGCCCCACGATTGCCTCTATTCTGACTCTGGTTTCATGTCACTTCACTCTCACTTCCTTTTGGCCGCCATATATCTACACATACTTTTCCCCTTCATCCTTTGCACTTTTTGGAAACCCTAGTTTCGACTCGTTTGCACGAAGGTTTCCCGGGCCTTTTGTTCGATTTGATTATGGATGAGAGAGACAAAAACAAAGCAGTGTTGTTCGAGGGTCTAACTACCAATCCGCCAGGTCCCGTAACTGATTATGGCGCCACCGTCACGCACTGGTTGCACCACCGTGTGCCTAACTACAAAGGGGGATATATGGGAGAGGCCGAGCGGCCGAGTGCTAGTTATATTGTTGACGTAGGTTGAGGTTCAATGATGCCATGAGCAAAACTGACCTACACGTATAGATGATACCCCCTGCTGCGAGACCAGCTCATGCAGGCGATAGCATTCCTATCAAACACTTGCACTCATCACTGAACAAGATTAAACATCCAATCAACGTCGTCCGATGGACTCCAGAAGGCAGAAGACTGTTGACAGCCTCGACAAGCGGCGAATTCACTCTGTGGAATGGAACTGGCTTCAATTTTGAAACCATCATGCAGGCACACGACTCAGCCATCCGTGCATTGGAGTACTCACACAGCGATGATTGGCTCATTTCAGCTGACCACGACGGAGTAATCAAGTATTGGCAACCAAATTTCAACAACGTTCAGAGTATCAACGCCCATTCTGATCCTATTCGAGACCTTGCCTTCAGCCCCAACGACTCCAAATTCGCGACAGCAAGTGATGATTCCACACTCAAAATCTTCGACTTTGCGTTGGGCTCAATGGAGTCGAAACTCGAAGGCCACGGTTGGGATGCCAAGAGCGTTGATTGGCATCCTACTAAAGGCCTACTGGTATCTGGGTCAAAGGATCATTTGGTCAAGCTTTGGGATCCCCGTACCGGCAGATGCCTTACTACTCTGCACGGCCACAAGAGCACAATCACGAAGGTTCTTTTTGAGAAAGTGCGTGGAGGCTGTCTGGCTACCTCGGCTCGTGACCAGACAGCTCGTGTTTTCGATCTTCGAATGATGCGTGACATCTGTCTCCTCAAGGGCCACGAGAAGGACATTTCTACCTTGACCTGGCACCCCATCCACCCTAACCTGCTAAGTACTGGTGGTATGGACGGATCTCTCTTCCATTACCTCCTCGATACACCCAATCCACCAGCCGGCCAGCCTTTGACTGTTGCACCATATGATAGTCCCGACCCAACCACTGCTCCTGCGCAATCCATTTGGCCAGCTCACAAGGTCCCCTTTGCTCATGATTATGCCATCTGGTCTTTGGATTGGCACCCTCTGGGACATGTTCTCGCATCCGGATCCAATGATCGTATAACTCGCTTCTGGACACGAGCTCGGCCAGGCGACACTGAAGTTTTCCAAGATCGATACCACATTGGTGAAGCAGCAGCCGAGGCCCAGGGTACCTGGGATCGTCGTGGAAACAGACGTCAACGACAAGAGGAGGAACAGCAACAAATGGAGGATGAAATGGACGCTTTGGTTGACCAGGATGCTCCCAAATCTGCCGTACCTGGACTACCTGGCATTCCCGGACTTCCTCTTGGTGGAGGTGTTCCTGGTCTTGGTTCGGCTGTTCCGCCACCCGCTATCCCTGGTGTCGGTGCGAACCTGAGCGCTCCCCCTCCCCCTCTCCCATTCCCGCTACCTGGACTCAACGGTGCTCCTCCACCTCCTCTTCCAGGTTTAGACCCTAACAACCCCCCCGATCCCGCCCAGCTTCTTGAGCTGATGAAGAAAGCCGGCGTGCCGCTCCCACCTCCTGGTGGCTTGCCTCCCGGAGCCCTCCCCCCTGGCCTCCTTCCCCCTCCTCCAGGAAACCTGCCCCCACCAGGCACTTTTTCTATTCCTGTTCCCCCACCCCCAATGCCTGGTGTTGCCGTTGATGACAAGGGAGGACGTCGCGCTCCGTTACCTAGCCAGGAGGAAAGTCTACGACAGGAGCAGCGACAAGGAAAGTATACTCGTATCCGATAGAGCGGATGGAAATCACAGTCGACAGGTTGATACCCTACGGCGTTGGTGGGAGAGTGCAGAAAAGTTGATGTGATTGAGCTCCTTTCCTGATGGAGCAGATGTATTCTTAGGGATGCAGATAATAGGATTATTGAACTGTATTTGTTTTTTACTCATCGGCTAGTATACATGTCATGATGTTTCTGTTGCCGTGACCCAAGCCTATATTTGGCTAAAGCTGTGAATGTTTCCGGATATGAATGCACAAATGCATACTTTTCAAGCCAAAAGGGCACCCGTATGTCGGTTCTACAAGCGAGTAAGGGGGGCGAATCCTCCATTTGTATAATACAACAAGATTTTACACTTCTTATGCCTTGGGAAATGCCTTTTGCTTATCAGCAAAGTCTCGGATCACCAAAGCACAAGTATGATCGGCACACAGACGGCGTCGGCGCTGGACGGGGAGTTTAGAGGCAAACTCAAGGCCGCTGGCACGCTCGACGGCCTCAAGGGGAACCTCGAAATCGGTAATGGGCTTCTTGTTGTCGATGGGGGCATTGGGGAGGACAAAGGCGCCCAGAGCAACGTTGCCACCGACCTTGCCGTCCTCAGCAAAGATAACCTTGTAGAAGTGGGTGGGCACGGCAATGTTGGGGGGGCTGCCAATGACCTCGTACTTGATGTACCACTTCTTGTCGACGGGGTCTTGCTTGGGGAGGTAGAGGGGACCAGTGGCGATGCGAACCGAGGGGTACTTGTCGGTCAAGCGGCGGCAGAAGTCCTCGAAATGGGCCCAGTAGTCTCGGTTGAAGCCCTCGCCGACCTGGGGGCACATGTTTGTGAGGTAGAAGGTGTCATCCATGGCGGCCTGGGACCATTTGCAGTCGGCGGCGGGCACCTGGTGGCCACGATCATAGCCGCTGCGGTAGTAGTCCTTAAGTAGGCCGCGGAACTTTTGGGGGACAGCGGTGTCCTCGACGAAGTTGGAGTGCCTGCGGTCGCCCTCGCGGTGCTTCAGCGACTCGGGTGTGATGTGCTCGACGACCCAGTGGGGGTTGCGTGTGCGGCGGTCGAAGCTCGAGACGAGGGCGGTGCGGTTGGCAATGTCGGCGACGGGGCCGGGGAAGCCATATTCGAAGAGACCGGCCGGGTTCACGTAGGGGTTGGAGGCGAGCGGAGCGGAGGGCGGTACCACGGCCGGAGGGCCGAACACTTGCGAGGTCGGGACGCCGGCGGGAGCTGGGGCCGCCGGTGCGGGAGCGGACAGAAAGTTGGCCGTGGTGGGTGGAGGCAGCG
Source organism: Calonectria pteridis (assembly GCA_022837005.1). NCBI lineage: Eukaryota > Fungi > Ascomycota > Sordariomycetes > Hypocreales > Nectriaceae > Calonectria > Calonectria pteridis. The sequence continues at coordinate 392,287 of JAKZGU010000012.1, read as the reverse complement.
GCTTTTGGGCCTCGGTGCTCTTGCCGCCGCGTAGGGAGAGGATGGCGGCCGTGATAGCGGCACCGCCTCCGGCGCCAAGGGCAATGGTAGCGAGAGTGGCCTTGGACATGGTGTCGAGCTTAGAGGGGAGGGACCAAAAGGGCCAAAGTTGGGACGGCGGAGCTTCAGAAGCTTTGGGTTCGAGGAGGGGGGAAAAGGTATCTGGGGCCGGTCTGGAGGGGTAAATACCAGACGGCGAGGCTTGTTAAACGCGTGGACAATCGCGAGGGAGAACAGCTGGCCCCAATTGGACTTTGCGAACTCGTGATGTCTCGAAGTCACGAGCCGATGGAGTGCTTAGCTGCTGACCTCCAGACACGCCGTGGGAGCCGCCACACAAAATTTCGGCAGCGCTGCAGGACGCCGGGGATTTTCCGCCGATAACACTTATCTATCGCCAGGGTCCCTGTACATAGGTTTTGCTCGGCTAGTTCCACATGATTGACGTCAGGCGGCTGCGAGCGAGGGAGGGATTGTTAAGGCTAATGTTTGCTGGACAAAAAGTATAATCTTCAGCTGGTGAACTGGTAGATTGGGCATCTTGCGCAGGACATGGTTATGCCAATCGCTGGAGCCTGGGGTAATGTCGCGGTTCGCAGAGGCTACCTACTCCGTACATGAGTTCACAACGAGGGGGAATCTTTAGAGGGGCTAACCCCTGTGCCATATGATGTACGATGCCTGTTTTTGCAGCAGCGCTCTGGAGCCCCAGGGAGCAACAAGCTGGATTGACCTGCAGGTCATCGAAGATTTGGGTCGGGACTGTCTGGTTGTGCGCCCCGGGCCGTAGGATCCGCAACTTTGATCCCAGGCCACAGATTTCAAGAGTTCAAGATTTCTCCCTTTGTTTTTTTCTCCTGCGTAAAAAATTCCGCAATTGTTGCATCCGCCAAGAAATTGTGCCTGGTTTACAATTACAGCATGGAGGGGGCGCAGGTGCGGCGGAGAAGAAGAAGCAAGGCGGTCTCGGAGGGAGCACATTTTGGGACCTGCGCTTGTCGCACATGGTTCATGGCGTGCCTTGGACCGATTCAACAATTCGCACCTGAGATTGGATGGAGAGGGCTCTGTCAAGCTGAGCTTATCAGACATGTTCGAGTAGCGGTGTCGTTAGGCTCGAGCAAATGCTTCAGCGAACCAAGCAGACGGCGCGTTGATGCACCCACACTCGCAGAAGCAGGTTTGAGATGGTGCTGATGAGGCTCGCACTAAGGCGGCTGATGACGAAATAGGGCAGTTTGATTCGTTGGCTGTGCTGGTGGCGGTTTGGAGTGTCGACTGGGGTGCAACGATCTCTTAATAGACATGCTAAGCTACGGCATGGGCACCAAGACGGGCTGCTGCCCAGGTCTCTTCTTCCCCGCTCCATCCGGGCAATGGCGAATTCAACTGAAGAGTCACAGAACGGATGGAGGCGATGGGCCATCGTGTCAGCATAACACTAAGAAACATACGGGTCATGGGGGGGCATCTTGGCTGCTGTTTAGCGGCTGTCGCAGCTGGGATGGCGGGACTATGCTTTTTTTTTTTTCTCCCTGGGCGGGCCTGTGTTCGCTCACGCCCCTCCCCCACGCCCACTATGCTGCGCTGCGAGAATGCGCTGGGCTTCAGATGGCACGCTCAGACGGGCTGTTGCTGCGAATGGGCATCAGCTGCGAACCTCTATGGCCAAACTGTAACCTTGTCTGCACCGTGTCCGGCCGTATCAGTACTTCTGGTCTGTCTCACACAGAAATGTTATTTTCATTTTCTAAGCCCTGCATTGCTGGCCGGGCGGATGGGCGGCTCCCGCCCAATGGCGGCTAGGCCATGCGTGGTCGTGAGAACCTTGATGGCCAACCTCCACTTCAGGCCCCTTCACACCCTTCACCGATGACCCAGTAGCACGTCCACGGCCAGTGTCAGTGTCCCCAAAGCAGCATATGGCCACTAATATTCACCATTTGACCACCCCCCCACACGCGCTATAGCTCTGTCAGAGGCGCTGCCCAGGGCCTAAAGGTACCTTATACACTGTAGCTTCCCCTGTTCGTTGTGGACGGGAAGGTGATGCCCTGATGTGGACGATCTGATTGAATTACTGCGGCAATCCCACACTGCCTGCGCTCCTGCTTCCTTACATCACCGCCCGTGTGTCGTGTTCCGCCTTTATTCTCTCTCGTCATCTTCTCCTTTGTCCCAGAGCTGCAGCCTCTTTGTCCATCGCTATCTCGAACACTGTTATTCCACCCCGTGACTGGGTTCTTCCTATCAAGACACCATCACCAAACCCATCTCCTCCTGCTGCGAGCGCCTCCAGACGCGGCCTCCGCGAGACTAAATAGTACACTACGTCAGAAAACCGCCAGTCCCACCTCTCCACACATCTTTCTCAGCATCACCTGGTCACGGCCTTGCGAGCACCCTCAAACACCGGCCTGACAAATACCCTCAGTCCCGATCCAGGCCTCCAGTCTTGCTTCTGCTCGCGAATCGTCACCCATGCAGTAAGCTTCACCCTTGTCCAGGATATTCGCCCGCTTTGGAGACGAAGGAGACGTTGTAGTAGCCATGGCACTCTCTACCAGAGGTCTTGACAATGACACTCGCGGTTGGATTCTGTGCGTCATTAGCGGCATTGGTACGTTTACCTGGATTTTGCGGCTTCTCGATAACTGAGGTGCTGTGAATATGCGCCATGCTAACATGGGGACTATCAGCCTGCATTTTTGGCGCTTCAGTCATCTGCGTCGATTTCATCGTTCGCTTGTTTCCCGGAAAACAAAACTTTCGTATTCAAGAAAGCAATGTATTTCTTGCCTGTTCTCTGTGCTTGAGCTTTGGTGTTATGGTATGGTTTCCGATCTCGTATTGCCACCTAGTCAGCCTTGACTAGTTACTGACAAGTATCACAGATCTTTTCCTCGTTGTTCAGCATGCTGCCAGAGTCCAAGGGATATCTCAAAAAAGCCGATTGGTCTGACCAATCTGCTGGTCTGTTGATGATGGGGTGCTTTATTGGGGGCTTCATTGGAATCCAAGCGGTTTCCAGGTTCCTCCACCAGCATGTTCCCACGCATGTTGTCGACTGCGACCACACTCATAACGAATCTGCAGTCAAGGACAATAGCTCTTGCCAACATAGCCGACGCCAGTCCCGCGCCAGTCGCGCTCGCCGTCGATTATCCCAACGATCATTGCGCCCCAAGATTTCCAAATCAACCTCGCATCTCGAAAACGGACACGCGAACGGCTCCGCCACGGAATCAACCCCCCTTCTTACCTCAGAGAATAGCCTTGACACCACACGACTCCACCCAAGCCGCGGCGAAGAAATGGCACAGCAATTCAGTAGCCCTGCTGTAGTTGATCGCAAAAGCTCTACACGCCAAGCGCCAAACCTTGACAGACGGGGTTCTTCCATCGCGGAGGTACAAAAACAGATCATGTCTTTTGTACAGGACAAGAAGCGTAATTGTGATGAATCTGGTAATTGCTATGGATACACTGACCCCTGTGGCCAAGAGTGCTTCAAGCATATCGGCAACCGTTCCTCGAAGCAACTCGTCCTCCGAACCACAACCGGATCCAAGCTACCTCACTCTGACCACCATGGTGGAAACGATCATGCCCACAACCACGAGAACGGCAGCGTGACTTCTCATCATGATCATGACCATTCATCAGACTTCGTGGTCTCGAATTACCGCACTAGCAGAGCTACTTCCAGAGACCCTTTGGTCCCTTCGTTTACCGAAGAAGATGTTGATCATGATAGCTCGTGCTCATCTGTGATGGACAATGAAGACCTTGAAGCTCAGCATCACCACCATGTGCCCACCAACGCCTTCCTTTCAATCGGCCTTCAAACTTCCATCGCGATCGCTCTTCACAAGTTCCCCGAGGGTTTTATCACATATGCGACCAACCATGCCAACCCAGATCTCGGGTTCAATGTTTTCATGGCATTGTTTGTGCACAATATTACTGAGGGTTTCGCCATGTGCCTGCCGCTGTACATGGCCCTCGGGTCCCGGTGGAAAGCTATGGCATGGTCTGCCTGCCTCGGTGGCCTGTCTCAGCCTTTCGGCGCGGGCCTTGCCGTCTTATGGTTCAAGCTTGCCAGCCGCACGCACATGACCCCCAACGCCGTCGCCTATGCCTGTCTGTTTGCCATTACCTCAGGCATCATGGTCAGTGTCGCTTTGCAGCTCTTTGTTGAGGGTTTGAGCCTTAGCCATAACAGGAACTTGTGTACATTCTTTGCATTCCTGGGGATGGCCTTATTGGGCGTGAGCAACGCGCTTATAGGGTCGCATTAGATCTTTGAGTTTGAACTCAACAATACCGCCTGCTCTTTTCTTCTCTCTTTTTGGTCTCTCTTGGTTTAATGGGCTCGTTTGCTAGAGGTAAACCGCAGGAATGTTTACATCTGTCGCCTTGGATTTGTTTAATAGCCTGGAGTTTGGTTTTGCATTGGCCTCAGTGGCAACTTTGGCGTATTCTTTGGTGAGAGGCATCATTATTGGGGATATGAGACTGCGCAGACACACAAAGGAAACCAGCATTAGGACATTATTGATAGACGGACGGGGCGTCACTCTTGACACCAGCTAAAATTGAAACTCGCGTTATTTTCCTTTCCTCCAAGAAACCACACCCTACTATTTTCCCTTTTATACATTTCCTTCGTAAAATTGAGCCTCGTCGCTACTAAGCAGACGTCACTTCTAGCCGTGGGGCCAGGGGTATCTAAATTACAATTCGAAGACCAAACACCAACGCCATTTCATTCTTTTTTTTTCCTCCACATAAATCGGTTTACAGAACCCCTAACGCAGGATCGACCATGGCTTCAGGAAGCTCCTGGGGGTCGCGCGCTAGCAGGAGGATGTTGGCTTCATCCTCTGGCCACTCATCGTGTGTGGGGCCGTAATCCATCTGAGCAGCAAAGATTTCCTCCTGCTGTGTGTCATCAGCCCACGCTGACTTGAGGGGGTCCATCCCATCTCCAAAAAGAGGTTGCTCGACATTGAGTTGGGTTTGTGATAGAAACAGGGCCGGGTCAGCATTGGTGCTGCCGCCGGTGTTCTCTCCATGGAAAGTCTGAAGATGGACATCCAGATCATGATATCGCATGAAACCCTCGGCGCAGTGGGGGCAAACGATATTTTGCTTGACAAGATTGGTCGTGCCGGATATTTCGTCAATAAGATCAGGTTGCGGTGTCTGCGTCTTGGAGAGCTTCGGACGCTCTAGACCCAAATGCTTGTAGCGGACATGATCTTCCAGGCGCACTTTCGTGCTGAATTTATCACCACATCCTTGATCATTTGTCCAGCCCGCCAAGTTTGAACCACTAAGGTCGACTTCGCCACAGATAAAACGGAAGCCCTCATGGGCTGTGCGAACGTGAGCATTCAGGTTGGACTTTTTGGTAAACTTTTTTATGCAGTCTGCGTAGGGGCAGGCAATTGTCTTGCGATCCTCGACGGTTTTCCCAGAGTGATGCATCTCAACGTGCTGCTCGAGCTCCCACCGAGTGCCGGACTTGAACTCGCAGAACATGCAGTTTTGGTGTTCCTGGCGGACGTGAGTCTGAAGTAACACCTCAGTGGTAAACCCAACACGCTGTTCGGATCCATCCGGCATCCTCTTCAAGCCACACTCTCCACACCAGAATTTTGCATCTCCATGTACTCGTTCGCGATGTCGTTTCAATGCAGGCTTGGAATCGAACGCTTGGTCGCAACCGTCTTCGGGACACTGGTGGGCTGGTAGACCCTGGTGATCTTTGCGAACATGTTTGTACAAAGTCTCTTTTTTGCGAAAGCTCTGGCCACAATCCTTACAGCGGAACCTCTCCTCACCGTCGTGAACAGCCTGGTGTCGTTTGAGTCTGGTACCAGTAACGAAGCTCTTTCCACAGCCCTCTTTGGGACAAACGTGGTTTCGTTCCAGGGTATGAACCGCCTTGATGTGCTGCTTCAGATGCTTATCCTCAATGTAATCCTTATCACAGCCGGCGTATGTGCATTTGAAAGGTCGGGAATTGGTGTGGGAATTTAGATGATCTCGGAGTCGAGCGGGTCGATTAAAGGTCTTGGGGCACCCGGGCCAAGTGCAGGCCAGGGTTTTTAAATCCGAAGGGAATTTTGGACGAGGGGTTGTTACACCGGTGTTGGAAGTCATTGGGGAGTCGGCTTCAGTCACAGATGTAGGAGTTTGAGCAGTCGAAACATCGTCATCGGGTTCATCAACGTCTAGCTCAGATTGTTAGCGACGCTGAGCTTGACAAAATCGACAACTGGTTCCACAAACATAAATCATCGTCCGGGTCTTCGGCATGGTGCCTTTTGGCAGAAGGCGTGTCAGGCGCCGCTCCAACAGCAGTTCGTTTGCTCATTTTTCTGTCATGCCCGGGGCGAAAGTGCTTAGCTGATGTTACAAGAAAAAGTCATGAAAAGCGGCAGAATTGCCAACATTTTGAAGGCGGTATGTTCAAATTTGTGGTTGGTTACGACTTTTCCAGTAAATTGTGGGCCGAGTTAGAAGAGACAGGGAAGGAGTGCCCCACAATGACTTGAGTGGACCAGAAATCCGGATTATCCTCGGGGAAAACTGATTTTCTTCTATCGCGTCCAACTTTTTTCACGAGGCTGAACATAGCAGCCTCAAGGAACTGTCTACGCATTCATTTGTCAAGACACTCCTTCTATTACGACTCGTACTACAACCTCGAAAAATTATACATCATGTCGGACTTTGGCGATGATGATGCCGGCATGGGCGCGTAAGTAGATGTCATTGGTTTAGCTGGAAAGTCAATTCCACAGCTCTGTTCCTAATTTTTTTTCTGCCTACAGCGACGAGCCCATGTACGAGGAGGAAGAGGGTAACGAGTTCTACGACCCCGAGGTTCTTGAGGAGGATGGCGAACGGCCACAGGACGGCGACGAGGACAATGTCGTCATCTCAGGCGACCCCTCCGCCGCCGCGAACGCGCTCAAGGGTGGCGACAAGCTCTTGAAAGACAAGAAGATTCCCGACAACGAGCGAACCACGACTCCCTACATGACCAAATACGAGCGAGCACGTATCCTGGGCACGCGCGCCCTGCAGATTAGGTTCGTAGCGCTCGAAGACGGATGCCGCGATGCGACAGAGGTGTGCTAACATGGGCACAGCATGAATGCGCCAGTGCTAGTCGACCTTGAGGGTGAGACGGATCCTCTTCAGATTGCGATCAAGGAGATGCGAGAGAAGAAGATCCCTCTGATCGTGCGACGATACCTCCCCGATGGCTAGTAAGTCGAACCGCTGCGGGCTGTGAAGAGAAGCACCCATGTGAACTGGAAGCTGACCAAGGGGCAACCTAGTTACGAGGATTGGACCTGCGAGGAACTGCTGCAGTAAATTAGGGGGAAACATTGGGGTGACTGTAAGCCAGATTGGATCCAAGGCGCTTATACCCGTGACACCTGCCTCAGAAGACAATCGAGCTGAATCGGTTTATCCTCTCCTTTTCCATACGTACCGGTGGTCAATTCGCATCCCGAAGTCGTTTATGATGTATGAGCGTGGCGTTTATCATTTTGGCTGTAACTGGGAACTAGACAAAAAAGATCAAAAAGGCAATGTTTTGGGTTACATTCTTTTTCCTCCCAGTGCATGCTTTGACTCGGGAGAGAAGAAATTCGCACGTTGGTTAAAGTCACGAAAGAAAACCTAGGGTTGAACTCCCACCTCCAAAGCGGAAAGGAGGGTGCGAGGCCGCCCGTAGTGTTGGACAGACGGACAGCCGATGTTGGTGGATTAGGAGGATCGTGTTGGCAAGAATGCTGACGCGTGGAGGATGGCATGGATTCGGTGTAATCAAACGTAGGTGTTGAAGGTCACGATCATCGCCACGATGCAAACAGGCCGAGCCGGCACGGATGTGACTTTAGACCAAACAAACAGTTTCATCACAAGGTCAAAGTTCCAATGGCACGTCACCTCATGGACCCTGTGATGTCAACCGGGCGTGGCTCGGGTGCGGCCATGGCCCGGATCGGTGTGGGACCCTGACGTTGATGAGTTGCCGAGTGGAATGAGACATGACGGCATATCGGATATCAGAATTTACCATGTGGGTTATCTGAGCGCAGTCTTACCCCGTCTCGGTTTGCAGTAGATACGAATGAGAAGAGAGAAAAATGCAGCGGCGGTGAAGGGCCTGGACTCGGAGGACCCGTTGCCAGGTGCTGCGATCAACAAATGCGACTGGTTGTACGAGCAGATAAGGCGGGAAATAAAAAAAACAAAGCAACCAAGACAAAAGGGGCATGCTGCTGAAGCTGTGCGGCGCAATGCAACGCAACCTCAAAGGCAATGCAAGGGACCAAGGCACTGACGCCTCTGAGTGGCGAGCTTGGATCTGCAGCACCAACCACGAGCCACAAAAACGCAGATTCCAGCCCCCCGACGTTTTCGTGGCAGCGGCCTTTTGTTTTTTTGAGGCTGCGGGCGATCCGTTAGATCCGGCCGCGAATCGAAAGGCTTGCTTTTGTGTTTTCCCCTCGTATTCTAGCGTCCGTGGTGTGGAGCGGACGAGTGACGATGTGAAACCGTGATACTGTGCTAGACGGCCCCAGTTGGTGCGTGCGGGGGCGTCTGGATCGTCCTCCCGGCGCGTGGTTCATTGATTGCCTAGGGCGTCGGATGATGTGCGGATTTGCACCGACGGTCCGCATGACGTCGACTGAGGATCCTTCGTTGAGATTGGGCGGGGGGAAGGAGCCGTGTTTATCGAGGCATTTTGTTGGTTTGTGGCTCTATGGGCTGTTGCAGGTTCATTATATAAAGAGGTTGGTTGGTGGCGTGCAGCTCGGTGGTTGGACCTATGACCTCACACCAGCTACAGCTTCTTAAAAAAGAGCCCGAATTCAGCTCCAAGTGCCCAAGATACCTCGCCAGCCCTAGTCGGTTATTTGATTCACTTATAAGACCGTTCCCTACCACCAACAACTATTCCCGCCAGATTCTCTACCACATCCACATTCATAATGAAGTTTTCCGCCGCCGTCGCCACCATCGCCGCCATGGCCGTGTCTGCTTCTCCCATCCACAGGCGAGAAGTTGGAGGAGTAAGTCAACACTTGTTTTCCAAGACTTATAGCAATATCAATCTCTAACGCCCTCTTTTCAGATTCTCATGTGCACCGGTGTCAATGCTACTGGCACATGCCACTACGAGGTCTACGAGCTGGGCAAATGCCACCAGCTTGAGAAGCCTTACTACACCAACATCAACACCTTTGCGCCCGACGGTGAAAACTTTTCGTGCTATCCCCGAATCGGCGACTGCGGCTCTGTCTGCCGCAGCCCTACCGGATGCACGTTTGGGGCCGTCGACTTCAATTACGAGCACAAGTACGACCTCGGCGCCATCGAGTGGAACACTCTCTTCAAGAGCTTTGACTGCTCCCTGAAGCCCAACTCGACCACCAAGGCCACATAAGAGGGTAATTCGGAAACAAAAACAAAAAAAAAAAAGAACAAAAAGAAACCGACGGCTGTGACGCAAAACGACTTACAACAGCGGAAAAGAACGGCATGCAAAGGCTAATATGATGTGATTGACTTAATGACGAAGCGGAGTTGGCAAACGGCTATTTTTCCCGGTTGAGGAAGGGAACGGTTTAATGGATTTCGCCTTCATCGGAAGTGGGTGAATTGCGAGGAACGGGAACATACACGGCAGGACGGGCGGCAATGGGAAGGTGAAAAAGAAAACATTCCTTTTACGACATGACGGATTGTTCTTGGCTTCAAGTACATATATATATACATAGACTACCTATCGGTACATAATTTAATGGATATTCCGACAGTTCGGGACCTGCACGCACAATGCCGATATAGGATTCGGAGACGTCCCGAAGATTGTGAGATTGGGTTGGGGGGAGATAATTCGGCGTTGCGGCGATGTGGGGAACCCCGGTCGAGCTTCCCCTCCTTGGTGATGTGTGAGCCTCCTCATCCCCCACCTCGACCCGGAGCTCGGGAGTTTGAGTATCTATATCAAAGGGTATCCCGGAAGAAGACGTCGTCTTTTCTGGATATCTTGCTCCTGAGACAACTTGCTTCAACCTATCAAGGTACCAGTCCCTCCTGTGCTGGGTTAGTGTCAATTTATTCAATAATACAGAGTTGAGGAAGACATCTTGGCAATATCTCCTCCACTTATATACACCAACTTTCTCTGTCTCTCCCCCGCTCTTCCTCTTTTTCTTGACATCACCACCAGTTCAATACCGACAAGACACAATGGCTGCCGCACTCACCACCAATGCCACCATCCACAGCTTCGGGGGCCGCTTCCTCAAGCTCACCCACCAGTCGGCCACCACCGGCACCCCTATGAACTTCACCCTGTACCTGCCCCCCACGGCCTCGGCCTCCAAGCCCGCTCCGGTCCTCATCTACCTCTCGGGCCTCACCTGCTCTCCCGACAACGTCACCGAGAAGGGCTTCCTCCACGCCCACGCCTCGCCCCTCGGCCTCGCCCTGCTCTACCCGGACACCTCCCCGCGCGGCCTCGACCTCCCCGGCGAGCACGACTCGTGGGACTTTGGCAGCGCCGCCAGCTTCTACATTGATGCCACCCGCGACCCCTGGAGCAAGAACTACAAGATGGAGACTTACCTGACCAAGGAGCTGCCAGACGCCGTCTTCGGCAACTTCAAGGAGCTCGACCGCGAGCGCGTCTCCATCTCCGGCCACTCCATGGGCGGCCACGGCGCCTTGACCCTCTACCTCAAGAACCCCGGCCTGTACAAGAGTGTCAGCGCCTTCGCTCCCATCTCTAACCCCGTCAACTGCCCCTGGGGCGAGAAGGCCTTCACCGGCTACCTGGGCGACAACAAGGAGGAGTGGAAGAAGCACGACGCCTCTGAGCTGGTTAAGAGCTGGAAGGGCCCCCTCAACGCCCTCATTGATGTGGTGAGTTAATGCCGAGAAACCATCAATTGGAACAAGCGAATAGACAGATAACTAACTTGAGACGTTCTAGGGAACTGGTGACAACTTCTACAAGGCTGGACAGCTGCTCCCTGAGAACTTTGAGAAGGCCGCCAAGGAGGCTGGCGTCACTGACCTCCAGGTCAACTACCGCGATGTAAGTCCACTGTTGATCTCTTTTATGGCGAACCCCCGGGGATTCACTAACATGATTGTCTTGCAGGACTACGACCACTCTTACTTCTTCATCTCCACCTTCGGCGCTGACCACGTCAAGCACGCCGCCAAGGCTCTTGGTCTCTGACTAACCGCCGGTCCACGATTGTAATGAGTCAAATGATGATGTCTGTTTGGTTCTACGTGCAGATTAATACGCTGTCCGAAACAAAAGGCCGGTATATGAGACGCATGCACCTTTTTTTAAGGCACATCGGTTGACGCGCAAAAATAAACAAAACAAAGAGCCGCAATCAGGTTCAAAAGGGTCGTTCATCTATGAGTACAAAGAAATCGTCTCTTGGAAGGAAGATGCACTGGCAAATCCCCTTCTATCTCGCACCGATGGATCCAGAATAAGTAAAATGAGGAAAAAATGCCAAATAAGAATAAAACCAAAATGGCCCCGAGGGTGATCCCGTCCCATTTCGCTCAGACAATGTGACACATATGCTCATCGCACCCGCAGAACCCAAGTCATGCTATCCCGCCCCTCTCTTTCCCCCACTCTGCCTGTCTTCTTCCCCGTGAAATCTGACAACGCCGCCCAGATAACTGATGGTTGGGAATAATAAGTCGTGAACATGTACACCCGTAGGTCGGAGATGGAGAGATATGTGACTGATGATACCTCCAAAAAAAAAAAAGTAGAATTAATGCCGCCCATCAATAGCTCGTTTATGTCCTTCTTCTGCAACCCGGACCGATCGGTCAATCACTCAATTCGATGCTTCTTCCTCTTCTTCTTTAGCTGATTCTGTGATCGGTGGCGGGACTCATGACGTCGTTGGTCTCCTGCCTGAGCCGCTCGTTCTCGGCCTCTCGGCGGATCCGATTGTAAGCCAGCCTCTCAAACCGGCTCAGGCTCTTCCACCAGTGCTGGCCGGCCTCGTGCTGGGCGATGCGGTCCAGCAGGTCGGCAGTGTAGTTGCGCACCTCGCGGTCCTTGTGGAACAGCCCCAGGGCAATGTAGAAGAGCCCCGCGTGGGATTCGGGCGCCACGCTGAGTAGAAGGCAGATTTCATCATACGTATTAATGTGTCTGGAAAATGTTTCGTAAATATCCTTGCTCTGCGAGGGCGATAGACGTTGCATCCGCAGGCGGTCGTGCAAGTGCTCTAGATCTAAGCCTTTCAAAGGCCGGACTGTATAAACTTGTGCAAGATCCTGCTTATGGTAAGTAGCCATCCATAAAGCAATGCCAAGTCCGAATTGCACTTACTTGGATAAAGCTGTAGTAACTGCGCGTGTTGCGCCATCCCTCAATTCGGGTCACATTACCGGCCAGCTCCTTATTCTTAGCCGTGTCGTCTGCCCAAACATAGCCGTGCCCGCTGACTCCAGCCGGCATCAAATCCTGGTCCTCGCCGCCAATGTACAAAGCGCTCGCGCCATACACGTTTTCTTCGAACTGTGCCGCGATCCGAGTAAACTTGCTGACCCAGTCACGCCACTTGGCCCGGATCACGCGTTCTCCGTGTCTGGCCGCAATGCTTCGCAAAACGTCAGCCATGAAGGCGTTGTCGCCCGTCAAGTCCTGGCTGTTGTTTGTCGTGCCAGTCGCAATATTGGCGTAGGCCGAGTTCAGCTGCTGGAAATAGACCAAACCTTCTGTGACAGCGGCCTGGTCAATTTTGCTACTAATCTTGATTCGACCACTGGGGAGATCACAAAGAATGTCCCACCACTCAGGGTGGTGCTCAAACGTGGGGTTTGTCACACCAGCAATGAATCCGGGAACATTGAGCAAATCATCGATCTTTGTAAGATCAGTGTATGGGAACGCGTGCCTGGTGAAACCGCGCAAGATTCCTCCCGAAGCCAGCGCACAGGCTGCAAGAACAGCCTCTGCGACCTCGCCCGAAGGCATGTTGTAGCCCAAAAATATGATTCTTTTTTGCGTCAGCAGCGCGTTAGCAAGAACGATGATTGGGTGAGTGTTGACGCCATTTGTCGTCAGGTGTGGGTGAAGCGCAAATGGCTGGGGTGATTTAGCATGAGTGTCAGAAAAGTTCTGAATGAGCTTGATGAGGGAAAAGTCGCCAACTGTCTCAGGCATGACGGCCACAGGAACCTTGATCGGAACCGGGATGCCCCTGTACATGACCTTGCTCTCGAACTCATGAGTGTCGCGGGGAACCGAGTAGACGGATGAGCCTCCCTCGACGTGAGCCTTTGTGCCAGCTCGTGAGATACCCGCCAGCTTCGGAGGGCTACGGCTCGTGTCTTGCACTTGGTCGTTGGCTTCTTCAGTCTGATCCTCGGCGATTCGCTGTTGGATCATCTGCTCAAACTTCTCCACGAATAAATCTTTGTTGTCACTGGATTGCAGCAAGTGTCTCTCCAAAATGGTGAGTCTCGGCATGAGGGAGAGATCCATAGCATTGACAGCGTCGTAGAGCATGGCAAGCGTCTCTGGAACTGGGGATTTAAAATATTCCTCCAATGCTAGCAAAAGCAAGGGCTATAGGGAGAAAAATGTAAGAATGCATGTCCAGTGGGAAAGGCAGTAGGGGAGTTGCTTGCTTACCTTGTAGATGTGCAAAAAGGGATGGCGGGTGCAAATAGCCATGGCCTTGACAATGGCTCCTCGCTTGACCGTCTTGTCATGTTTGGTGTTGACAAGATTTAGCACATAGATCAACGGGGGTCCCTCGCCGCCCTCGGGCTCGCTATCGGTAGACTCATCGTCATCTTCTTCATCCCACTCCTCGTCATCGGCGATATCGTCTTCGTTTTCCTCCTCGTCTTCATTGATTATGCCCGCAGCTTTTTCTCGCCGCCTCCTGCGACGACTTCTTCGTTCCTCCTTGGCCTTGCGCTCCTCGTCCTCCTCTTCTTGACTAGTGTCCTTGTGCAGGAAGAAAATGGTCCAATCCTGGTTGCGCGCGTGAGCCTGGTCGGGCAGCATCAGCTCCGCCAACATATTTTCATCTCCCGTAATGGCGACAGGATATTGATGCTCCATAACCGGGCCCCGGTCAATATCGAACGATGCGACAAGGATATACTCGACATGATTCTCGGTTGAGCCTCGCGGGAACTGCGAGCGAAGCTTTTTCTGCGGACGAGGAGCATCGGCGTTTACACGGCGGGGCGCAGAAAGAGACGAGTGATGCGATGAAAGGCCGGTTGAAGGCGTCTTAGATTTGGAGCTGTGATCGGAGATGCGGTCGGGGTTCAGTCCGAGGGGCAACGGCGACCTCGAGGACGGAGGGGACGCCTGGGACATCTGGGAAGTCGATCGCGACGAAGGAAAGGAAGCCAAGGAAGTGCGGCGCTTCAGAGCAGAACCATTGGAAGTAGGGCCGTTGCCACTGATGCCGTTGGCGATTGGGTTGGTGTTGGGGTTGGGGTTGGAATTAGAATTGAGGTTTGGGATCGGATTCGGATTGGTGGCTGTCGCAGAGGAGGGATTGGTGTTGTAGCTCGAGGTCCGCGATGGGATGTGTGGGATCGACTGGAACGAAGCCATGGCGGCAGCCAATGGCCAAGCCGGGACAGGCGCAGACTCGGGCTGGCAAACAGAAGCAAAGCCCCGCGCACTATCGGCAGCCTCGCAGGCTCCGGATCGAGTGCCGTTGCGGTGCGGTGTAAAAGTTGATGCGATTCACAGCCAAGTTGTATGCTGCAACGGACGAGATATGCAACCGGAACCGGTCGCAAAACAGCGGTCACTCAGGCTCGCAGGGGTGGTTTCGGCGGTGACGACGATTCACAGGAGAAACAGCTGAAACCGCGACATGACACACCCCGAGATAAGCCACCCGCCCTTTCTGGACGCTTCCCGGGATCAATTGGGCAGATACAAAACACGAATTGAGGTGTGGACGAATTATCGTGGTGAGTGGTAGCCGCCCAGCAGCATCCTTCTGCTGTGCGGTGCTTTCCCCCTCCTCCTGGCCAGCTCAAGCCCCTGAAAATGGTTCGGCGGCGGTCGGTGCTCTGTGCTGGAGCCCCTCCCCTGTCACCCTCCACTGAAGTTGGGCGTTACAGTTGGCCAGGGGCTGTGGGATAGCCGCTGCGCGGGCCACTCATAGGAGACACTGCGTGGCTACCGAGGGCCATTGGAGATTCGCCGGGATGGAGCTTTGACAGAGGCGGCAGCCGCCACGACACTTGCATCGCTGGGCGGCAGCGTCGCCGCCATGCTTTACTGCACTTGGTTGCCAGATTTGGTGTCTAAGCGGCTAGGTCTGTTCAAGGCCTTGGGTAGTGGAAGCCCAGGAGGGAGGGCTAGAGGGGTCCTCCTGCCGGCAAGCCCCTAGCGCCATGCGAGCGCCACGCTAGATCGGGCTTGGCCTGGCGCCCTGTGTGTTCCTTCCCCGCCGATTGTGGCGGCTGTGGCGGCTGTGGCTCCTGCTGTCTCCGTCTTGAGGAAGGGTCTGTGGCTGGTGGGCCAGTTCTGCCACGCGACGTTGGATAGGAACGTGTGCGAACAGAGCCTGAAAGACTGGGTAAAGAGCAAGACAAAGTAGCTCTCCAACATTAATCTATCGCCACTCAGCCTAGTGTCATTTCCTACGAATCACATTATTCCCTTTACCGCAGTTCTGATTCTGATAGGTCTTGTGCCAAGTATCGCTCGCTCGCTCCCGCAGGCCTGCCCTTGACCAGGCTGGTGGGGCAATCAGCCCCATCTCCCCAGCTACCACTCCGCACCAGGGTTGTTTACTTTGGCAGCGTTCGCTTGCATACTCCCCAATGCGACGCAACCCATCACCACTTTACGTCTTGCTCCCACTCGCGCTCCGTGCAAGACAACCCCGTGTGGACTAGCCAGACCGTCTTTTCTCTTCTCTCCGCCTTCATCGTCATTGTTTACTTCCTTGCTTCCGAATCCTCCGCAAGGAGACCCACGTTCAAAACGATGGTACGGGTCCTTTTTAACAACCTTCAAACCTTGGCGAGCCAGTGTAATCTAACGCCGTCGTTTCCAGTCTGTTCCAACTACGTATAAGCCCTCCCCCCTGGGCTACGGCTCGTCTCCCACGCGCAGTTCACCTTTCCGACGAGCGGAATCTCCTGCTTCGCCGTCACCGCTTCGACAGAATACCACCCCCAACGGATCGCCAACCAAGGCTGGACCTTTTGGCAGCGCCTCTTCCAGATTTGCCCGGCCGACGACACCAACCTCACAGACAAGCTCCCAGCCCAGCTGGACGCCAAAGCCCAAGACGCCCCAACCCCAAGACGAAATGGCTTCCTCTCCTAGACTGTTGCCAACCACGCCAACCCGAACGCCTGGGTCTGGGTCGTCACTGGGCCATGGCAGTGCCCTATCGCAGCTTCAACCTGCGCAAGTTAGAACATTGCGCGATGGTTTTCAGATTCTCGATCGGGACTGCGACGGCGTGGTTAACCGCGAAGATGTTGCTGACATGCTGAGCCAGCTGGGTAAGAATCACGTTACGGAGGCGAGTCCTATAATATTAACGACTTTGATTAGGCCTGCCATCTGGCGCTTCAGATGTATCCAAGTTCTTCCCTCCATCAGCTCCCCAAACTATTGCCCTGGCAGCCTTCCTCAACTCGCTGGCCGATGGATTAGCAGCACTTTCGCCTAGCGCCGAACTCTTGTCGGCTTTTTCCGCCTTTGACGACGATGACAGCGGCCAAGTAGACCTAACCGAGTTGCGACGTGCCTTGCTGGAGACAGCGCCAGAGCCCGGTGAGCGAGCCCTGACGCCGGCGGAAGTGGACAAGATAATGAATGGTTTCACCGGGCGGAGGGCTTTCAACCGAAATATGAATGCCCACTTAGGGGCTAAGCGAGGCGAAGTGTTCAAGTATCAAGAGTTTGTCCACTCCATTATGGGCTCCAACAACAATGGCGACGGCAATCCGGACGAAAACTTGGAGGAGTAGACTTCTAGTGCATTTTGATTATTGGGTGTATATTAATTACTAGGGCTAGCTATGGTTGGGACTCGGTGGCTGGAATGAGGATATGGGCAGCAGGTTTTGCGCACTTGGAAACGGGAGTACTCACTAGGCAAAGAGATGATTTGACGACAATACACAGTTTTTCACCCAGTCGCAGATTGCCATTTGTCGAATGATCGGCCGAGGCTATGTGCTATTCGAAATAGCCGACCTTCTTCTTCCTGCTCGACAGCAAATCGCATCGCCTCGACCAAACCACAGAACATTTCGGGCATGTCTCAGCGCTGCTGGCTTGGTCAGTCACGCTGGTCCTCTTCTGCAGCCTTCGGAGCACACATAGTGTGCAGGGTTGCAGTCAGCCAGGCAGCTTGTATACGACGTGGTAACACATCATTCTGGGCAGAGCCCATTGCACCAATGGAAGCTACCTGGGAGATACATAAAAAGAAAGAAAGAAATAGCAATAACAATGATAAATAACTAAACGAAACGGCACAATCAGCCAGTAATTCAATAATCCCGAAATGAGATTGGTACCCTAAACCGTCGCGTCTCGATCGTATTTCACCACATCCAGCTCATGTGCAACCCCAAAATGATTCAATCCGACACTGAATCCCGTATTGCATCCGATGCTGCATGTCATTTGCATCAGATACTGGTGAACCACCGACACCACCGTCCACTAGCTTTTCCGACCAGGCAAAGACCTATGTATGATCCCAGTGTAATCTATGCGGCTTCGAATTTTCGATGGACGATCAGGGCATACCAAGTATCTCGTTCTGATAAGTGTTTACTTCAGTCGCTCGAACTAATACTCCACGGTTATCAGATATCCTAAAACATCACACCTTGAAGCCGCAGACCCGGTGCCCTTCTCCGAAATTGTGGAAAAGAGTTCTGAGTACGATCGATCTTATTTTTGCCTGGCATCGCAGTTCAACCCACTTGGCTTCGCCAATGCCCAGGTCACAATCCCCGAGGATTGCTCCCACTTCTTCCTTTCAAAATTCAAGGTCGATGGTATGGAAAGACCTGCTTACTGGTTGGCAGAATTGACACAGACTTGACCAAACATGCCTTCTCTTCAACTCGATGCCTCTAATGCTAATTCAACCTAATTGCTAACCTGAACCAACCTAAACCCTCTAAATAGCCCTTTTAACCTTTTCCAATGTCCTTATTCCCCTCTGTCCTGTTACCACCGAATGTTAGCAAAGGCAATGTAAGGGATAGCGCGGTGTTGCTATCTTACAATAAGCTTCGTAGCTATTAGTCCAAAAAGATCAAACAGTTCAACTAGCTCAATGCACTGAATCGCGCCGCACAAAAGCTTATAGGGGATTGTATTACAATCTCAAGGATGATAACGATGATGCTGCTCTCTCATTGACGTTCCGAGGCGTTTCAGAAAGATGACAGTTGATTTTAAGGTTTGTTGAACCCCAGAAACTCCATCTCACCCTCGGCGCTTACTATACATAGTACGGTCTTGCTCATCTCAACACCCCTAGTCATCCGCGTCTCCAAGTCTGGAATACACTCTGTCTTCAAATGCTCCAAGAGCGCAAAGGGTTCGCGAAGCCCAGCATGTGTCTTCTTAATCGAATCACCACGATCGACCCAAAGCAGTGCAGTGGTACAACTTTCTACTTCTTCGTCGGCGTATGGGCTGTGCAAGCTCACACCAGTTACTCGCCAAAAATAAACCCTCATTACAAAGAAATTATGGGGAGCTGCAGCTACATCTATCTTCCTCTCCCGTCGGGAGAAGAAATCTAGGCGGTGGGAGACCTGGATGACGCCAGGTCGCACCACGTACCCAAGGGCCATCGATGTTTCGTAAGTGCGCCAATTTTTATCTCGTATACTAGCAGGTCCCTGGCGTGCAGTTTATAATTTCGCATGAAGCTTGCCGGTGACGTCAGTTTCGGGCTGTGGAACATAGACACTCATCGACGAGACTGTGCTGGCAACGGGCCCCAAGAAAACCGGCGTCTTCTCGCCGCCTGTGATCCTGCGGGTAAGACGTGCCGCATCCGATTCAAGATGCCAACCAACTTCAGATCCTTTCTCACCCATCAGCCACCCGTCCCTGTACTGCTATGCAAATTTCGCAACAGCGCTGTTGGATGATGTAACGCGAATCCGAACATTCGAAAACTGGGAGCATGATCACTGTAGCGGCTTGATCCTGGACTGTGCAAACAGTGCGCTGCGGGCCCTCGGCGAGTGCCGCTTGAGCATAGACACCGTTACTACAGTGGTGAGTCCTCAGTGCATTAGTATATATGTTCACTCCACTATCCGTCGCGGCATATGACGCGGCTGGTCCTGGTCCGGAGCCTCTTCGGAAACAGTATCCGCTCAGTGGAAGACTGGAGTGCTGGATTTTCGTAGGCTAGTCACACATTGTGTACAGATAGTAAGCTAGATTGTACTAGGAAACGGCAACGAGGAGCCGGGTGGCGGTACAGGGAGGCTAGTCTTGACAAACAGATTTCGATGGCATCAACAGACCGCTTTGGCGAGTCGTCAATGTCCATCTTTTTCGGGAATCATTGGAATCATTAGTTGTGCTTGGCGAGAAAGGCGACGCATCTTTCTCCATTGGGCTGGTGGGTGGTATCGGGCACCACGGCCGGAGACCCGTGGATGGTCTCCGTAAGCGGTCATCAATCTCACTCGGTCGCTCACGGCCGCGGCGCTAGCTAAAGGTGTGCAAATACCATTCGTTCTTGGAACACGATGGCCCCCATTCGATCCAATGGTGTCTGTCCTGGTGTATGCAAACGCAATACACGTTGAAGAATCTCTTTCGCAAAAAGCGTCGCCATTTTTTCTCTTCTTTTCTGGGGGGCCTCTGCTAGCAGAGCTATATATAGATATAGCTTGTTGGCTGCTCGAGCACTTCGCCCATGTGCTGGAGTACAGTAGTGCTTTGACTAGGAGTAGCCATCTGCCGACGCTAGACTGCGCCTTGGAGGATTGGGGCATCCCTGTCAGCGACGTCCTACGCAAGCGTGCACTTCGCCCGCGTGAGATTGGCAGTCTGTCCACCAGGCATTGATGATGCTCTCGCAGCGCTCATTGAGTGGCCTCAGCTTCTCGCGATGGGGGGATGGATGAATGTACGGCAGTCCGTGAATTCGAAATCCCTCCACGAGATGACTTTTCTGTTCACGCGGGACGGCATTTTATTGCCATGTTGTTTCAGCCTTATTGGGCCCTTTTGCTGTCCGCTGTCGCCATCTTGTGCGCGCGGCACCATTCACGGCCTGCGCGATGATGACAGGGTTTCCGGGCTCAGCCTCGGCGGCGGCTGGGTCACTGCTTACTACCACTTTTTTTTTGCTATGTCAGATAGGTTCGTGTCAATAAGAAGGAACCATGCGCATGCTTTTTTGTTAATGAAGATCAATCTCCTCTTATTTCGTCTCTGCTTAAACTTGCCCGGCGACCCCGAGCTCCGGACTCTCCACTTCCGACATCTCTGTCAACAGTGAACGATTGTTCTCCAAGGAATGCATTTTTCCGATACCGCTTTATAGACCCGACTGGAGTTCTTTTTTCCTGTGTGTTCTGCATGATATTCTAGCCAAATCAGTCTCGGCAAGCACTGAGCTGTCCCAAAATCGCCATGTCCTCGATCATCAAACCATATCGGCTGCCTTCGCCGGCCTGGCAGCCTTCGCAAAATTCACAGGCTCCGCAGGTATCACATACGAAACCTAAATCCAACTTGAGAGAAGAAACATCACATGGCAAGTGAATTAGCCGCAAAAGTGTGCCTGGACTCGTCGCTGACTACGACAGAAATCCCGGAAGCTCTTCTCGGAAGCCTATCCCTTCCTGCCGATACGATACATCCAACCCATACCAGGAAAGCAGACCAAAACACTTTATTTTGGATATTCAGACACCCAGTGTTCCAAACCTGGCAGAGAGAAAGACATGGGTTGCTCTGGATCCGAGGAAGCTCAGGCTCAGGGAAGTCGACTCTCATGAGATACCTTGCTTCTCAAGCCACCGACCCCGCGTCCTCAGCTTCAAACAAGGGCAGTGATGTCCATGTATCATTCTTTTTCAACTCCATGAGTGATGACATTCATCGCTCACGCCTTGGTCTCGTCAGAGATATCCTCTGCCAACTCATCCGCCAATTTCCTGCAGCATTTGACCAACTAGCGCGAAGATTGGAACGAGTTCAGAGCTTACTTCCAGCGAGTATGCATGTTCTTTGGGATGCACAAGAACTCTTGGATGAGATCGTCGCATCTTTTCCCGTTATCCTGAAAGGAAATTCAGTACGCATCTTCGTTGATGGCATCGACCTCTGTGGAGAGGAAACAGCAAAAAGGTTGATACAGGATTTCCAAAAACTCGTTGAAAGGGCCTCAAATACGGTCGCCAATATCAAAAGCACCCATAGCTTCAAGATTATCTTCTCGAGTGGACCACTCGGCCCACAAGAGCCCATCACATCCAACTTTATCCAGCTTGATGAGCAAAACCGAGGCGACATCGAGACTTTTGTTCGACAGATTCTTCCTAATACTGAAGGGAAAGTGCGAGAACTTATCGTTCGTCAATCTGCTGGATCCTTCTTGGTATCTCGACTACTTGCCAAAAGCTTCCAAATCTCGAGAGATCCGAGCACATGGTTTAGGCGCCAGTCACAAAACCGCTTGGCGGGCGATGCTTTCAGTCTCTTGAGAAGCCGATTTCAGGAAATGGCCCGCAGAAAGGACCGCCAGACGCTTCTTCTCTTAATGACCTGGGCTTGTTTTTCTATTCGGCCACTCACTCTATCAGAGCTCCGAATAGTCGTCTGCACAAGTGCAACAGCCTCGTTTCCTAGCATTCAGTGGCCGTTTCAAACCAATCACTTTGCTCTTAAAAGCAGCGATAACGATTTCGAGGCTTGGGTGTCTACTCAATCTGAAGGTTTGTTGGAAGTCGTCCAATATCAAGGAAAGAAAACGGTTCAACCTGTTCACGAACTAGTCACGGAGTTCATCATATCCGAGGGCCTGGAATTGCTAGCACCAGGATCCACCTCCGAGTCGGCGCCAGAAGAGACAGTTGCACAAATCCACTACTCTCTAGTCCAGTTTTGCATCAAATACATGGCTCTTGTCACGCAGGAGGTAGACTGGGATACAGCGGTTGAGAAAAGAGCCGAGTTCCAACTGTTGTCGTATGCTGGGCTCGCCTGGACAAAACATGCGGCTCTCAGTTACACCACAGACGAAGAAGCAGCAGAGCTTCTTGAACTTTTGAATTGGCCAAGTCAGCCTGCCTTGGCAGATCTTATCAAGGTCATGGTTCAATATCCACAGAACTCAAAACCCGTGGTGTCAACATGCCCTTATGGAAAGCTTGACGGAATCAGCTGGCTTCATCTACTTGCCGTCTACGGTTTAGATGACTTGCTGCAGGTTGCTGTTCAGAAATCGAGAGCCGATGAGATCGACTTTCGTGACTCGCTCAGAAGAACCCCCTTGTATGCTGCGGTCTGTTGCGGGAACATAGCATGTGTGAAGACGCTGTTGAAGAATGGTGCAGACGTTTCCATTGTATGCAACGGCCAATCTCTGTTGCATATGGCGGCGCTTCAAGGACAAACAGCGATTGAGAAAATACTCATGGCTCAATCCCCCGACCTCGTTTGCTCGATCAACCCTACAGGCCAAACTCCACTCTTCTCTGCCGTTCTTCGAGAACATGTTGCAAGTGTCAAACTACTCCTCCAGAACCATGCCAAGGTCAATTCCTACGATGGAAGCAGTACCCCTGTATTGCTTCGCGCGACCGCTGTGGGGAGTGTGCCCGTTGTTCGCGTTCTTCTTGACGCCGGTGCATTCATCGATCAGCAAGACCAAGGGGGTTTCACAGCCCTACACACAGCCGTCTCCAAAGGACACGACGCCGTCGTTCGTCTCCTTGTAGAGAGAGGGTGTGAAGTTAATATCAAGGATAACTTGGACAGATCAGCCCTCTTACTCAGTGTATCGAAGGCAAATGAAGTGACGACAAAATATCTGCTTCAGCACGGGGCAGATGCTACTGTCATGGGCGAAAAGGGACGCAACTTGCTTCTCATTTCCATTGAGAAAGGCAGATTTGCCATGGCGAAGCTCCTCCTCGACTCCGGCTTCAATCCCGACGCAAAGGATAAGAATGGTCAGACCATGCTGATGGCCGCCATCTCTCAGGTCGATTACAAGCTAGTTAAGCTACTACTGGATTACAAGGCCACCATCACAACTCGTGATAAACAAGGGAAGAGCGTCATATTTTATGTCATGCAAACTTTTGAGGCTGGTAAAACACTCTCCGAGGATCAGGAAGCCATTTGCGCTCTGCTATTCAGACAATATGGCCAGACTGTCGCTTCGTGGGACCCGGACTGGAAACAAAGTCACGAACTATTCCTCACGTCCACTGGGAACTCGGCACCAGCCAAACCACAATTTAAAGAGGTTCAAACACAAATCCCTAAGGACATTCCATTCTTCAACTCTCGATCCAAACCAATTGATGATGAACTCATGTTCGGCGGAGCCAGCGAAAAGACGACTGCCAAAAACCCAGTACCCCATAGCCTGCAACCAGGACGGACTCAGGCAAGGGGCTCAGGGGCTTCAGACTCTATACCGTCGTTTCTTCTACCTGGAGGCGCTCTCGGCTCAAAGAGGCTCAGCCTTCAAGAAACACGGCGTCCAGTCTCTGAGCAAACTCTATCGACAACGTCAAATATTCCTCTTTCGGTTGGCAAGCAAATGGGATGGACACAACGCGTTCGAAGTTGGTCCGATACTCGTCCAACTTCTACCAACGATTCTCATGAATTCGATTCCATCTTCATGAACCCGTCGTCTTCTGCTTCCGGCACGCACTCGTTGCCCGGTTCAGGATCCTCTTCTAGGAGGTCCACCCCAGAACCGCACCCGTTGCAAAGACCAGGTAGCAACCTCCCAATCAAGCCATATACAACACCAGGAGTGATGTCAGCTTCATACAAAACTTCTCCCTTGTCAAAGCCCTATGAGCAAAAGAGAACCAGTAGTCTTCAAGATATTGACCACGACATGATATCCTTGAAGGACAAAGCCGACGCCCACACAACCAACGCAGGTTTTCCCTCGGCTCTCAGACCAGGTTCAACCATTTTCAGTACAGACTCGTCTTCTAGGGGTTCTTCTCCAGCCTCTACGCCCAAAATCAAGCCTTATCCGGGAGCATCGCCACCCGAGATCAAGCCATTCTCTGCCACTTTGAGGCCTGCTTCAACGATGTATTTGGAGAAGCCACCGGTCATCCCTCCTCTGAATCTGGGACCAAAGCAATATACTGATGCTGATAACAACATCGCTCAGGCCACCACCATCAGTGGAGATTGGTTTTCGAAATTCACCGAACCGCCCTCCAGTCAGAATATCACCAAAACTCAAAGCTCAGTACCAAGTCATCCAACAAGAGAGGCGCCTCCAGTTCCGACGGCGCTCCAGCCAGGCAAATCTTCCAGTGTTCATACTCGGAAACTATCCATCACAACCTCGGAGCCAAATTCCGCGATGAAGAAAGCTGCAGTTGCCGGTGGTGCTGGTACAGCAGCTGGTCTCGCAGGTGGTTATTTGCTACAGTCCGAGTTTCTCAGCTCGACCAGCAGTTGTGAAACTACTACGCATGAGGAGTCTTTGACTTTTGAAAAGAAGCGAATTTATTCCAACGACCTCCCGGGCTCTCGTTCTGAACCGCCATTGCGATCAGTAGATGACGATTCCGACTGGGAAAGCGATGGCGAATATGGCCGAAGGGATTTGGATGACGATGACGATGTAAACCACGGGCATGCACTTGTGGACTACTCCCCAGCAGACTACGGCGGCCATTGGGGCGGGCCGAATGACGATGATTACACAAGCCATGTGTCCTCCAGCGACGACGATGATCAAGGTGCCGATCACTCCAACAATTATTATGGGTTCAAGGACCAACGCAATGAAAGGCCTCTGAGCACCAGGTTCGACACTGAGCTTCATTTTGAAGACACCAGCCACGCTCCCTACCAATACGCGGAGAGATTCGAGCATGAGAGCGTGAACAAGACCAGTGGCGGGGGCGAGCATGACAGCGACGGGACCGACAGAGACAACAGCGGCTACGACAATTCCTACCATACTGGAAAGTTTGGGGCGCAATACCGAGTCATGTAAGGGTGGATGCAGTCTTGGACGATAAAGTAGGGAAAAAAGAGATATCGGAGATGTAGATGAAGGTCATTGTGTGAGGAAACATCACGATTTAGTGAATCATGAGGAGTTGTGCGGTCCAGCCAACAAGAGGAATGGGAAAGATTGCCAGTATATATTTCAACTTCAAATACATATTTTCGGGCTTGGTTCATATCTTTTACCTGCATCAAGTCATTAGTGACAGTGTTCTTATAGCTCCAGCTTCATTTTCTAGAGTCGGCCAGTGATGTCATTCATTCAACTTTGCAAGCTGATGATTATGAATATTGAAAATGTGGCAATGTTTTGTCTGCTGTACGCCCGCTCCCTTCGCTCTCAATTCGATATGCGATGCAACATGACCGCTTTCTTAAATGCTATTGTCCTGTATCCCCGTGAATAAATCCCTGTCAATCTCACAGGTCCATCCTCGCTGTCCTTGAAAACCATCCCATAAATAAACACACGCCATCATCACATGTCGATATCGTTCTGATCCAGAACTGGTCTAGATACCTCAAGCCAAGGACTTTTCAACCTTGATCAATACAGCACCATTCGTCAGACGACCGTGGCTATCAAGCAGATGAACGAAACGGTAACCGTTGCTCAGACGGTCCAACCGGACGCAGGCCCAAGCCGCAAGGTGGTCACGGCCAATCTCGTCATCTCGGATAGTGAAGCGAACCCAGGACAATTCGTCGACAACATGCGGGATGGGAGGGAACTCGAGACGCTGGCCAGCGAGGTCGGGGTCACAGCCCTTGTGAGTATGAGAGCGAACCTTGTACTCACCCTCGCGCTCGTGGCCATTGTTGGGGATCTTTCCGCCTTCATACTCCTCTGGGCCTTCAACATGCAGCTCTATCTTGATGTAGGGCTCGAAACCCTTGGCAGACTTGTCGCCGGGGGGCAGGGGAATGTTCTGGGCTGCGAGAAGTGTAACGGCAAGTTTGAGCGACTTGCGAACAACGACGTTGGCTGATTGATCATCCCCATCACGAGCAGGGCGGTAGCCTACGATCTAGTTAGCAAACCTCGAAAATCCAGATCCATACAGATGAGCCTTACCTGGAGGCTTGAGAACATAGCCTTGGGTGCCAGCAAACATGCCCTCGTTCAACATCATCCCCTCGTCCCAATTCTGCCAATTGAGAGCAACAATCTGGATGCCCTTGCGCCAGAACGGAGCAGGGTCGAGGTTGGAGGAGCCGATGCGCAAGCCCCAGGGGTATGTGCGCATGAAGAAGTGGCGGTTGTGGTTAAACAGCTCTGCGGCTTGTTTCTCGTGAACATCCACCACTTTCTTCTCTGAAAGCGAAAAGATGTGCGTGGGCATTCCGGCCTCGGGTTGTGTCAAGCTCTTAAATGAGACGCCACGCGAGTAGAAACCCATGCGACTAAGCTCTTGGATGACCTTGGCAGGCTTCGTGGTTGCTGCTTTAGAGCCAGCGTGTGCTTTGATCATAGCTTGCTCTTCCTCATCCTCAGAGATTGGAGCTGCCTCTGCCCCAGGTGGGACATACTTAACCTTGACAATTAGTTTGTTTCGAAGATCGGCAGGGCTAGGTAGAGCAGTAGGCTCTTCTTTCGGCTCGTCAATGAGGAGGCTGCCCCAGACCTCCTTCATAATTTTGACCATAGCCATTTGCTGTTCAGGGCCACAGTGAACTTCAAGAGAAACAATAACCGGGAGATCGCTGACGACAAAGGCGCTCTTCCCAATCGCAACACATACATCTCGGAAAGGCACCGGGTCGGTAAGTGTGTAGCCGTGAAGTACGCGAGGTTCAACCACAGCGACTTCGGGTTCCTCGCCCGGGGCGGAGTTCTCAGCACCATCCTTGATGGTGGTCTTGCCAAGCTTCTCCTTGAGCACACTAAATGTGCTGCGCTTCTTCTTGCGAGTGACCTTCTTCACCTTTCCATCCTCCTCGTCACTGCTGCTGCTACTGCTGCTCGTTCCCTCGGCATCGGACTCGTCACCATCCCAAACATCAATCTCGATGCAGCGGCAGCCGCGCAGCAGAGTATCTGTGTAGGGCTTGGTGGAGCTGTCGCTTGAAAGCTGGTTGCCCGTCAAATAGGTATTGTGGCTGGAGTTGATGTAATAGCTCGCCATCGGGTAGGAGAGATCCTGGGGCTTTGGAGGTGCTGACGCAGCGCCATTGCGGGACTTCATCCAGGCCAGGAAGCCATCGAGGTCGAGGTGGTCGCGGGCCAGCAGCTCGTCGAGAGCGGGGGAGGCATCCTCGCGCTGTGTGCATTCGAGAAAGGAACGGACCTGGGTGCTGCTCCAAGTGTGGTCGCTTCGATCGGCGAGGGAGTAGTAGAGCTTCTCGAGGCGGTCTTGCATGCCCGCGCTGACCGTGGAAAGAGTACGGGTGAGTTCGCTGGCGCCGCCGCCGGCTTGAGGGACAGCGGAGGAGGGGTTGGCAGCCATGATGCTGGTGGTGGTGGCTATGGCGGGGTAGCGTCGCCAGTGGACGAGGGAAGAGGTGCGAATGCGGTGGGGAAGAAAAAGAAGACGAAGGACGAAGGCGTCGTGAATATGTAAACGGCAGCTTTGTTCACTCTCGGAAACACGAATGCCACTCGTGCTTGCTACATGTCATGGCTTAGACGTTGCATGTTAGGTACACACGAGCCAAGCAGTAAGGACCCCAACCCAGCTGAGCTGGCCTTCAAGTCCCTCCTTGTCCCTGCAACTGGCACCGCACTGCGCCTCCAAATAGAATAGTGGGCGGCGGTCCCTTCGTTCTAGATTCTCGTCCGACTAACGATAAGACATCCACTGCAGATGATTCAGCTCTATTTTTTCCCTGTTTCAAAAAAAAAAAAAAAAAAAGATTAAAAAAAAGGATAAAAAAAAAAGAGAAGCGATGCCACTGCGGAACCAAGTCCCACAAGCCCCTCTCCCCTTTTGCGTCTTTTCATCCGCTAAGCTCCAGGGTAGTTTTCGCTCTCACCGTTTACGCACCACACCTCGCAGGATCGACCTCTCATCCTTGTTTCGCCCTGTCATGAAACCTGCTCCAAAACCTAATTGTCCCAGTTTGCGTCGTCATAGCTTCAGTGCCATGTTTCCCTTGGAGTCGAAATCTTTCACCGCTCATTTTAACACCATGATAGGCATATGCAGGATAGTTAGTATTTTGTGAACCTTCCAATATTTTAGAACAGGATATCTACTCTTCGTAATAAATCACCTTTTTTCATCGCCTCGAATCCTGAACCTGCCTCCTGTCTTTGCGTCTGGTCTCTAGAAATTCTTCCAAGTCCACATGGACCCTGAGCCCCTTTGATGTCATCGTTTCAAACACACCCCTCAGCTGGGCCGATTCCATATCTCGATTTAGTGTTAGGAACGCCTCCATCATGATATCCTTTGACCAAGGGCAGTTCCTCATCCCCCGGAATAAAACATCTTTGGCCTTTTCTCGCAGCTCCCTTTGTGAGCTGCAGAACCTGATAAAGAGAACCCACACAGGCACGCTGCACTTGCACACATCACTCCTCACTGCATGCTCAAATGCAGCCTTTGTCGTATTCACGTTGCCCCGCTGCATCTCGTGTTGAATGGCGAAAAGCCGGCTACTGACCCCGTCGTGCCCAGTCACCAGCACCTTTTCGTCAAGAAGCGACCGAAGCTCGTCAATGACACGAAGACTGGAGTCGGCCCACTCGAATAGAGAAAGAAATATGCTGTTGCGAGGAAAGTAGGCGATAAGCCAACTCAGTTGCTCTAGCATGTATGCTCTTCGGAACGGCCTTTGTGCCTGTCAGAATGGAATTCAAAACAGATTGAAGAGATCTGACTTACCCCCGGGTAGCATTCAAGTATAATATCCTGGCTGCAAACTGGAGAATTTTCTCATGGGCCTTTGAAGTCTCATAGCCCCGAGCCTTGAACTCCGATGACTGTACTCTGAAAACTTCCATGGCTGCAGAGATGTTTCCCTGTGTTGTAGACGCCGGCTCCGAGCCACCATCCGCTGTCAGGTAGGATAACAAACCCAAACATTCGACATAAACAGCTGCCTCTTCAAGGCTTCCTGCAGAGAGTGAATGCATGATGTTGGATGAAAATGTTTGCTGGGCCTTGAGAAGATGGGTTTGTGTGACACCAGCATCCTCCGAGCTTGACCGCAATGCGCCATCTACTGAGGAACATAGCCTTCTGGTGGCTGCATCTTTTTGGCCAAGCTCGAGCTCGATCCATGACCAAAGTCGATAGAGCAAAAAGCAATTCGAGTTCGATGACTTGTGAAAGTGATTAGCATGGCACAATAATGGTATGGGTCGTGTTCTTACCGTTGCCAGTTCCGTGGCCGACGCAAGCACTTTCGTCGCTACGGAGTAGTTGCTATTAGCAAATTCTGCGAGGGCGTATGCACCATAGAGGCTGATGTTAGAAGGATACTGCTTGAGGAGGGCTTTGGCTGGCTTCTTGATTGCCGATCCATCCTTCAATGCGCATAGTCCCATATAATACTGAGCGAGAGCCTCGATCCCACCCGAATGGACCAACTGCCTCGTGACGTTGATCGAAAGCTCTAACCCAGTCTTATTGCTTCGATCATTCGACGATAAATATGGAAACCATTTTGAGCCTGCGAATAGCTCATCAATAGAACAAGCAACTTGCATTCCGATTCGATCAAAAGAAGGAAGTTTCCGAGCGGTGTCCTCAGATAACGGATCGACTTCTATGGTGTTCTCAAACATTGGCAGTTCAATTTCTGTAGTTGGACCTGCTAGGTACTGATCGTTATATGCGTCCTCTGTCCAGGCATTGGACCAGAATGCTGGTGGCAGCCGTGAGAATATTAGGTATGCATCTAGTAACTGTGGTACTAATTTCGGCAAGAGAGCATGAGGGATCACGAAAAGAAGTTGTTCAATATCAGAAAACATGACCACTCTGAATGGATCGTCTTCCGTTCCCTCATCCATGGTCCTGGCAGGAAACTTAGCTTTTTCAGCCCTGTCGTGTTCGATGCTTGCCCAGATCTTGTAATCATCTCTAGACTTGCTGCCTTGGTAGCCTTCATCACGAAGTGGCTCTGGAGCATCTCCTACCCCACCGGATTCAACGAATTTCGCCCAGCCCTGAGCATCGGGCTCTCCGATTCGCGGGACTTCACTCTCCCAAAAATCAGAAAATTCTGAGAGCGCTTCCCTGGAGCTGTCGATCTGGGAAGGTCGGAAAAGGTTCAGCTCCAATACAGCCTGCCATGCTGCCACAGCGAGCTCTTTATACCCTGAATCATGCACGAATCGAGTGAGTCTTAAGAAAACATAGATAGCTTCGCTCAAGTTTTCCATAGCTTCTTCAGATTCCGAACGTTGAAGCGCTTTGTGGAGCCGGTCAAGATGCATCTTCTTGATATCCTCATAATGGAAAGTTGCAATGTTGGACATGGCAAAGTTGAGGTGTGTCTTCCAAAGCAAAAAGCTGGATTCTTCATCTCGTGCCAAGCCTTCCCACTTCTTGGCGGCAGCTTTCCCGCTCCAAACCTTGACTCCTTCATGAACTAGGGGCACCAGAACCCGCAGTCGGTCTTGGGAATTCGTTACATTTTCTAAGGCAGACTCAAGCATAGAAAGCTTGATCTCGGCATAACTGTGTGCTTCGCCTTCTAAGGCCTTGTGATCAATGTCTTCTCCTGCTTTCAATAAAGCATCTTGATGTTTTGCCAGCTCCAACCAAGCATCAATGTCCTCAGGATGATCTTTCACTTGGCGTGAAAGTTGGATTGACTTCCACTTCAATGGGTTGTCATGTTCCGTGTTAATGACTTCGGCAAGCGATTCGGGTTCGGAATCCGAGTCACGCCCCGGAAATTGGCGTGTCTTCGCCTTGCCTTCGATAGATCGGTAATTAGGTCGTTCATCTTCGTCGGAAGAATCTGTATCCCCCTGTACACGTTTTCGTTTTTTGGACGTGTTCAAAGACAGGAAACCATCATCCTCACCCTGGCTTTCATCATCTTTTGCTCGTATCCTTCTAGGAGTTGTGGTCGCTCGCCAAGATTTGGAGCGTAGGCCATCCCGGTCCCGAGAAGCGGATGATCCCTCACCTGGCATGCGAAGACTGAACAGGTCCCGGGGTCCATCACGGTGAATGACAAGGCGCCCCGTCGTACCAAGGACTCTTCCTTGCCCATGCCGATAATAGACAGGGATCTGATACTTATCAGATCCCCCGTACCTTAAAATCAGAGGGTCGCCCTTGGCGTCGATGACATACAGTCTTGAGGTGCCGGTATCCTCGTGCATCAGCTTAGGGGCTGGTGTCTGACGCTCTGGCGTCTCTTGCCAACTAGAAGGCTTGGAGCGATCCCTTTTCCGGTGGCCCGAGTCATTGTGATGGCTTTTAGATTGGTGCCGATGGCGTTGGCTGTCGGCATGACGATCCTCAGAATGACGGCTCCTTTTGCTTCTCGAGTCGCGGTGGCGATCTTCGTCTGCATTCCTCGGCTTCTCGGGCTCCTTTGGCTTGAATGATGAAAACCTGGGTGCCTTTGTTTCTCCAAGAGCTTCCTTGGCCTTGAAGGAAGCAAATTTGGGCACCGTGAGCCTGTTGTCCTCGTCTTTGGCAGACATGGTGGCAGCGTCAAGACGGTTACTCGTCCAAGAATTTCTGCATGATGACTTCGCGCCGTGAGCTGGTGACTCGGTTCCAGCGCCTCAACTTCGTCTTGCTACACAAACGAAGAGACCTCAGAAAATTGGCAGTAGTTTTCTTTTATTAGTGTGGTTGGCTTAGAAGCTGGTTCACTTAGTTGTTATGATGGCGTCTGAATCATGGCCTCCTTAGCGTGTCGCCAGTCAGACTTTCTAGACAGTCTCATTTGTCACCGTGCACTGTGACACACACTGTAAGGTACAATACACAATGGGTGTATTTCTGTGATTAATCCTTAGGGGCTATAAAGCCGGACAGTATTCATTCTATAGATCAAACCAGCCATATGGAATCATTCTGCAACCTTGGCTTTCTCCCTCTTTGTTGACGCCTACTTGCGGACCTTTTCTGTGTCGCGTGTCCGATATCAACTCGACCAGGATACTTAGGCTGCTGGCCAATCTAGCTTTGGGCCCTATGGTCCCCTAAAGCTGAGCCGCCATACTCTTGCGCGGCACTTAATCAGGCGCTGTAAGCACTTGACAGGAGCCTGGTGCTGTGTGTACGACAGAATTACCAAAAGCTGACCACCACAATTTCGCCAGGTGTGATTATCAGGCCACCCTCGTCCAATTGGCGTGTGATTTGCGAGATCCGGTTCCTGAAGGATGAAATTTTTACGTGCCGAGAGCGAGAACCAAGCGAGAATCAGGCGAAATGCCCGACGTCGCTTTAGGTAGCACAGTTCTCTCATTCATCAGCCAAATTGAATTGAATTGCAGCCCATCAGCCCTACGTGGCATATAGCATGTGATGAAGAGCCCCTGAGCCACTAAATAAACGCGACCACAGTGCTGGCGGGGTCCGCAGCCGCGCCCCTAGTGCCGTTTCTTCCGGGCCTCAGCTCTTGCGGGCTCGCATGCATGGGCACGGCAAATAATTTCATACCTAGCGCTCCTCCCATTCAATTACCATACACTCCCGCTCCCACCATGGAGTTGCCTTCGCAGACTCTCCTCACCCCCCTTGCCATTGGTTTTGCGACATTGGTCTTCGCGATAGTCATCATGGGTTTCTTCGGTGGCAACAAGATGCCTGTGGACGGCAAGGTATGTCGATGGCTTGTGCCATTATCATGACCACCACCCCCGCTATCTGACAGCCACTGATACAATGCTTGCAGACAGTTTTGATAACTGGTGCCTCGGAGGGCATGGGACTCAGTGTCGCCAAGCAGCTTGCCGCTAAGGGCGCCAACATTGTCCTCGTCGCCCGCAACGTCGGCAAGCTCGAGAACGCACTCACCGCCGTCAAGGTTCGAACACGCCCTCCATGCCGCCTTAGCTATGGTACATAATGTTCCATCAATGCTGACACTGGCTCAATTTATAGGCCGAAGCCAAGAACCCCCAAACCCAACGATTCCATTACATCTCCTCCGACGTCTCCAAACCCGACTATGCTACTTCTTTGATCGCCGAGGTCACGGCCTGGAACAATGGCCAGTCTCCCGACATCGTGTGGTGCATTGCCGGCTTTTCCACCCCCTCGTTGTTTGTCGACATGGAAATGTCCTCGATGCGAAGCCACATGGATATCAACTTCTACGGAACTGCCGAGATGTCCCACGCAATCCTCCGCGAATGGCTTGCTCCGGATGCTCCCATCGAGAAGGAGCCCAAGCACCTCATCATGACATCGAGTGTCGTTGCATTTTACACCGTCCCCGGATACGCTCCCTACGCTCCGTCCAAGTGGGCCATTCGTGGTCTTGCTGATACTATCTCCCAAGAGGTCATGATGTACCCTCAGAACGTAAAAATCCACGTTGTTCATCCTGGTACCATTCTTTCCCCCGGCTTCGTGACCGAGACCGCCACCAAGCCAGAGATCACAAAGATCCTTGAAGAGAGCGACCCTGAGCAGGAGCCTGATGTGGTGGCAAAAAAGGCTATTGAAGGACTCGAAAGGGGAGAGTACTTTGTTACGGTGGCTTGGCTCGGCACCCTGATGAGATGGGGCGTCTTGGGTGGTTCATTCCGCAATAACTGGATCTTGGATATTCTCGGCGCATGGGTTGTGCAAATCATTTGGATCTTTGTCCAGTTCGACCTTCACAGCAAAATCAGAAACTACGGCAAGAAGCATGGCCACCCCAGCACCTACAGCAAGAATAGTACCGCTTGATGATGCTCGGTAGCATAAAAAGAGGCTGTTCCTCACTTCAGAGATACCCTAATAATTAATAAATGCTCCAATCCCAGTCTATTATTTTTGCATCGCGCGGTTGGGTATCTATCCATATGTCTACATCGTAGCGGCTTACACGCCACTCCACTTCCCAAACCTGGTGTATCGCTTGTACATTTCCCGCAGGATTGCTCTTCCGCTACCATCCATGGCATCGTTCAGAATCTTCCTCACCTCCGGCGGCGTGATATCAAATACTGAGTTCATGCCAGGTTCCAATGCTTCCCTCACTGCACGTGGTACGTCGGCCTCCAGCTGCAACTTGACATACTGCATCAGCACTAGGTACATGTGGCGACCAGCGGAACGCTTGGCAGCGTCTGTTGCCGAGTCCAATGCCCTTTGGTGCTGAGAGCGTGAAACAGCGCCGGCGGTCGGCTCGCAAATGAGAGTTACCAGGCGTGTGTAGAGATGCGCCCTTGACTCCTGAATCCCTTGGTCCTTAGGGTCGGAAGCGGCCTGGTTGATGATAAGATTTCGCAGCAGCGTCTGCATTGTTGTCAGGAGAAGGTGGTGATGTCCTTCTAGACGAAGCCTGTGTTTCTTGATAATGACTTCGACTAGCTTGCACAACCATGCAAAGGGGACTGGCGCCTGGTCGCCCTTCTCAACTGAGCTCAGATTACAAACAGTGCTCAAGGTAAATTCAATGTTCCACTGGGTCATGGATTGCGGCTTCTTCTCCATGATGGTATAGAGTGTTCGGCAGATGCGGGTAGAGACGGATGGCGACTTGACCGATGGCAGTGAGGATGTCAACTCGCCATGGACGTTTGCAAGGCCAAAAGTGTCACTCTTGCCTTGCAAGTCGGGGCATTCTGTTATTTGGTGTAAGCCAGAAGTTGGGACTAATGAATGTAAACTCTTACCTAGCAATTGGTTGACAACCGTTTGGATTGCCGACGCTTGACCACTCGAATCCGAACCTTCAATAAATGCTATCACTAGGTCCTTCAGGTACAAAACCTTGTCACTAGTGTCCATTGTCTGAGTAGTTGAAATGACGTTGCTTGTTAGGAGAGGTTCTCTAAACTTTGATGGCAAATCGTCCAGACTCTGGAAAGTGGTTGGGCGGGCTTCCTCCATTGAAGATGAAAAGTAAGTTCTTAGGAAAGTCTGCATCTTCCATCCCCGCAAGTCCCCAGAAGCCATGGCCGCATGGCTTCGCTTCTCAGCATTTCGGACATCAGACTGTTTCAACTGAGGAACGCCATCGAGAGAGTCAAGAATTCCGGTAGCATCCACAGCTGCCAAAAGTCGCAAGTCTGCAATGACATCATGTCCATCATATGCCTTCTTTTCCTTAATAAAGTAGCCTGTGGCTGTCATGACACATCTTCCGAGAGTACTTTTAGCGCTCTCGGGAAGCGAGCCTAAATCAGGATGGCTTCGACAATTTGGTGATCTAGTTGTCTCAACCACCAATGCTTTCAACAGGGTAAGACGGAAAGGAGAGAGGTCCTCGGTATTGTCGCAGTCTGAGATAAACACTCGACTTCCTTGGAAATACTCGAGACTTCGACCATCGATATGCTCTGCCATTTGGCGAATTGTGGCAGATGCTAAGGCAAAGAAGGCTGCAACAAGGTCGCTCAAAGTACCGTCATCAGTTGAAGTTGAAGAAGGCAAATCCGACATTGTATCAGCGACCTCGACATTGTCAGAGAACCGCATGCCTTCGTAAAATGTTGGCCGGCCCATTAACTTTGTTGACAAACCCAAAACCAGTTTCCAGCCGTCCACGGACACGCGCTTCTTCGCATTTGCTCTATGTTTATTCAAGAGCCCCATGATACGCTCTCGTTGCGGACGGGTGATTGCATCAGTCGGGATACCACTCAAGCTTCGAATCCACACCTGGCTAGCCTCAGCGGGCCAGCGCTTTTCTTTTCCATCTTCTTCCAATGCCTTGGTTAGGCGGTTGATAAGATCTTCCACAAGTTTCGCATCATTCAAGTTATTTTCGTTACCGAGCACAGTTCCCCAAATATTTTCAAGCGGCGCCGCCTGTCTACTTGAAATATCCAAAGAGTTCTCGAGAGTCTTCGGGATTGCTCCTTTTTGACCATAAAACAACCGGTTCAGGCGGCTAGAGCCGCGCAAGAACCAAGACAAATAGTGTTCCAAGGCGGATTCTTCAGTATACTCGGATTCAGTATCCAGGTTGAGATACTTTGACAGATCCTTCTCTTTGACGGCGTTTGGTGTGATCAACTCTGTAGCGAGACGAGTAGTGAAGGCCTCAACTAGCTCAACAGGTTCAGCAATGTGCTCGTCATCTGGGTTCATCGAAATCCAGGCCTGGCAACAACACTTGAAGGCCTCGAACGTTTCTCGTGAAGAAACGGGTGCTTCAGCCAGAATTCTTGACAATTGCTTTTTGACAGTAGCCCAAACCTCGGACCTCTCATGGGAAACGACCCAAGACAGTGTCTTGGATACAACACCCCATTTGAGAGCCGTCAAGGTTGACGAAGACTTGGAAACGTCTTTGACTAGATCAAACATCTTCCTCCCCATAGCATCGCTGTATACTTCAGTACGAATTCCTTGGGCAATAGAATTCAGGAAGAGGCAAAGAGCACGTGAGTGCGATTTTTCAGTTTCCACCCATTGCAAGAGGTCGAGAAGTTGCTGAGGTGACATTTCTTTCTCAATTAACGTGCTAAAAGAGCCATCGCCGTATGTTCTGGATCCCACTAGAAGCCAGGGCGAGGATTTTGACTTTTGCTTCTCGACTTTGCAAAGCTGTTGGAACCACAGCTTCAAGAAGCTGGAGATATCTCGACCAGTCCTGAATCCCTGCGCAATGGAACCGATTACTCTTGACACTTGTTCTTTTTCAGCATCGTCGAGATCTTCTAACGTACTGCGCTGGCATACTTCCTTGAGAAGAACTGCGCCGTCTTCGGAAAGCTGGAAAACGTCGGCATCACAGCTTGAAACATCCGCGACCAATTTCCAGTTTGTGCTGTCTTCATGCAAAGCATACTCGCGACAAACAAATCGGAGGTCATCGTTATCAACAAGCATTGACTGCTTAGCGGCGCGTCCGAGGACAATTTGAATAAGTTTGTTTCGATCGCTTTGCTTCCGAATTGAGGCTTCCACGGCTTTAAATACCTGCTTCATCCAATCACCATTGGCTTTCCGCAATCTTCCCTCGCCCAAGTAGTCAGTGACTCCAGAAGCAAGGAAATAAAAAGCCGGTGCAGTGACGTTGCTTTTCGTGCTTGTGACCTCAAGAGCGGTGGTGACAACATCAAAATTCTGTCGAGCAATGAATACCACTCGAGCAGGAATAATCAGATTGCGATGCATCAACTTCTGAATATCCGATGACCATTTTGCTCGAAGCGATTCACGAACACTGAAACCCTGATTCACCAAAATTCCTTCCAGTTTGCTCACAATGGTAGCGCATGGATGGAACAAGTGTGTAGCAACGTCAATGATGTCGTCATCACCTTGGAGATGAAGATCCCAGATAGATGAGATCGTCTCAATCCATGTCTCGCGTTCTTCCGCCCGATCAGAATCTTGGATTCTCAAGGCTCCGTCACAAACCGAGAGCGCCAAAGAAGCCAGCGCCGCCGCCTCGGCTGCGGTAGTAGAAAACAAAGACCGGATGTGCTCGGCACCAATTCGATCATGCGAGGACTGTGTGGTAGTTGAATCTAGGCGGCCCAGCAAACCTTTGAGAGCATGAAATAGAGAATCCCCAGTCATCAAGCACCCTTCCTGATCTTTTAGCTCATCGAGAGCATAGGCTTTTGTCGTCGATCTCTTTCGTTTTGAAGAGCCCCCTGATGATGACTCCGCGGGTTGTGAGATGTCTTTGAGGGTCTGCTGAAGTACGACAATAAAACGACGGTCGGCCAGAGACTTGGCCAGCGAAAAGAGCGGGATCCTTTGGAAAACGCATTCCAAAATAGTCCAGGTCAGAGGCCATCTCCTCATCGTTTCCGCGTCCGCGGATGAGCCGTTCATGGACTTTAGTAGCCATCTGAGACTGCTTTCCTCCGCTGCATGGAATTTACCATCAGCTGAAGCAGCCAGCTTCTTCCAAAGCTGTTCCAAATTTTCGCCGTTTTCCCCAGGGCCATTTTGGTCAAGGCCTCTCACAGTCTTAATAAGATCCAACTTATTCTTGTCACGTGTAAGCCTTTTAATCCTTAACGTCCGAATGAAATCACTTACCAGAGCTTGAGCGCCCTCATCGGGAAGACCATCCGTCATTGCCACATCCATGGCGACCAGATTTTCCAAGAATTGGCCGTTTGGACAAGGAATGAACGAATCGTCTTTGCGACTTTGCCTGCGATACACCTCGCGACTCTACCCAGGTGCCGCCAAAATTTCCAAAGTTCTGCCACCCCACTAGTCCATTTCTGGCTACCCTGCCTCACCGCTTTCGGACGTCCAACAGCAGGCTTGCCGATTAGTTCTCGTGAAGCTTGACATCACGCCTACCCGAATTCAAGCTCGCCGTAGCTCCGTATTTCGCTCCCTCGTCCGGTTGTTCGCCCTCACGTAGGCCAATTCCTCCCATGACTCTCGGATTCAGCCATTGAGACTAACGCGCCGGGGTTCAGTACATTCACAATGGCCGAAGCCCCCGTCGTCACTCGCCCTCCCCCGAGCGCCATTTCCAGGCCCCTCAGCGAGTCGCTGCTCAACGAGAAGGTATTGACCGGCTCCTGGAAAATGTGGCGCGCCATCAATCCCAGAATATACTAATTGACTGTCCAGTGGGACCGCTGCCTCTCCAACCTCCTCGTCAAGTCGACCCTCGGTCTTGGATTCGGTGTTGTCTTCTCCGTCCTCCTGTTCAAGCGAAGAGCATGGCCCGCGTTTGTCGGCGTCGGTTTCGGTGCCGGCCGAGCCTACGAGGAGTGCAACAACAGCCTCAAGCAGGCTGCACGTGAGCTGAAGAAGCAGCAGGCTTAAATCAAATGGTGGGAATGAATTGAGAAATCCAAGGGGACGAGCGAGGCTTTCGCTGTACAAACACGGCACACGACATGGCGAACAGTTAGAAGGACGATGCAAAACGCTACGTGACGGGCTTTCAAAAGAGCCCATGTCAAAGTAGGACGGTTCTCAGATACAATAGAAGTTCTTATGTACAACACTTTGAAATTTCCATCTTCGAAATTCTCAGCGATGCCCAAAAGATAACGGCCCAACTACAACAAAGCCATAATATTAACCCGGATCATCACACATTACTTTTATGGCGGATACATTAGATCTGACCTGTTCTGAAGAAGATATCCGTTCGCCCGACTGCCGAGATAATAAAACCACACAAGCTCATGCCGCAGGTGTGGTGCATGCGTGCCTCAACCAAATGTACCAAAAATGAGGCCACTAAGGGAAACACACCGGTGTAGCACAACTACACAACCCTCTTTATTGTTGCCTTGCTACTCAGCGCCATTCCCATTTGTGCTCCCACTTCTTCGCCGATCTTGAACCTACAAATCCCCCCGCTCTTGTTGGAGAACGTTGCCCCGGACACTCTGCCGTCTTATTCGGTATCAATTAAGTCTTTGGAGCTGTGTAACATGCACCAATAGCTCTACCACACATGCAGTGTAACAACGATAATGCCATGTTAGTTTTCGAGGTGCAACACTCACACAACACAACCAAGCATAAACCTGCTAAATACTGATACAGAAACAATGATGTGCTGCTATTGAATTGGGTATAGCGAATGGTGGTCTGAAACCTCTGGTCTAGTTTTTCCCTCTTTATCCGTCATCTTCTAATCACATTTCCCCCCAATCTATCTTGATGCGTTAAAGAGACCCTTCGAGCCCTTCTTCTTATGCCCTATTCATCCTCGTCGTTTTTTCTCGTCCCATCAAAGTCATCTCTCTTGTTTCAATCACAGTGGCCAAGATCAACCAGTTTATTTTCCGTAGGCTGGAAAGTTTCAGTAACACCTCAGTAAGTGAGACTCCAGCTTATGTAGCAGCACATTCCAAAGCCCAACAAGCTGCTGGTGTATCTCTAAGGTCGAAGGGGGGAGGCATACTAGGGTCAATGGGCTGGGGATCTTCCTTTCCAGCGTTAATCAATGTGCGCATAGCGACAGACATGTTGCTCGTCGGTGAAGCTTCTCGGTTTGTTTGGCTTAGAGGTGGAAGATTTTTTTTGGTTGGGTTTGTTTCGCGCTCAATCTCGGTCGAGGAGTCTCAGAAATAGACGGCAGTGTTGATGAGATGAGCTGGAGGATGTGCGATGATGGAAGGAATACCTCTTGATTGCGGGCTGTTCCTCACGCTTATATGCCCCGAGATTGCTTGTTCAAC
This sequence comes from Calonectria pteridis, assembly GCA_022837005.1. Lineage (NCBI taxonomy): Eukaryota > Fungi > Ascomycota > Sordariomycetes > Hypocreales > Nectriaceae > Calonectria > Calonectria pteridis. The sequence continues at coordinate 351,716 of JAKZGU010000012.1, read as the reverse complement.
AAAGCAGGGAGGCATCCAAAACAAGTCGATTGAGTCATCTCAAACTTGTGTGTGAATCTTATGGCTTCACAGCCAGGTTATTCCAAGTTCAACGGAGCAGCGCAAACCCTAAGCCGTCCCCGTCAGCCTTGGACAAGGGCTGTGAGTTCAACCACACGGTCACGCCGCCAAGGGTGACTGTCTTCCGCCATGATGTGTAAAAAAAAATAACAGCAAATAACTTTGGGATGGCAAAATTCCAGAGCACGGGTGGTTCCTAAAACTCATAATGGGATTGTTTCACGTAAGCATTCAGTCTGCCATTGTCAGACACTGAAGCCTAACAAAGAAGCCACACCTCACTCACAAGGCAACTAACTCTATGAAAGGCGTAGTCCGCGAACCATTTCGCGGCGATTCCCGTTGAATGTTTGGTTAGGATCTCGTTCACACGGACGCCCAGCCACATAAGTGTAGTTCAATCATGTCTAAGCCTCCAGTTGAACAGTTTCAAGCCCAAGGCCACAGTAGGCAAAACCACGGTGGCGCCTCCCAAAACACAAAGTCTACCACCCAATGAGTTGATTAAAAATATCCGCTCAGCCTCGAAGGATGTCTTTAGCTGCCCAAAGTTGAGGCAATGTATACACACCTGTGGTCCAATAGCATCTAGCATCTGGACAAGGCACAATGGGTTCCGTTGCCCTGTCTATTAGGCCTGAGTGGCCGAGTAATATACAAGGGGGCGGATGTCCATGTCAAGACGCCCTTTCACGCCAAAAGAACCATGACAGGGCCCCCGGCAGGGTCTCCGTGGACTGCAACACCAACCAATACAGCCTCACAGGGAGGGGGGGACGAGCAATACGTACGACGGAGGAACCGTATACCATCGCTATCGTTCGGAAAGGCCTCGCGCAAGCCGACTCGCCGGGGGGGCCAGCGTCTACGGATACACAATTACTCATCCCTGGTCCTCCTCATTCACCAATTATCGACAGGAAACCGGTCGTCGAGTTATACTATGTAGCTACATCGTATGATGATCGAACCAAGGAGATGTCGGAAACCCAACGCCGCTCAGCAAGGCAGGTTGCACCTTGCTGCAACAAGACGATGTAACACGTCTTGGAAGAGTAATCCGTCGCTCTAGCGTGCAAATATGACTGACAGGAAGTTGGCGAGTTCAGGTCAGTTGATTTAATCACGCGTGTTATGAATAGTGTGAAGAGCATCACCAGATTGGAACACGGTCTCAGTATTTATGGCAAAAAAAAAAAAAAAAAAAAAGTCCTCACGTGCAGCAGCGCGTTCGTCATCCACCAATCCCCGTCTCTCCCTTGCAAGCCAAAATTTTGGCATGGGATTTTTTAGCGGGGTTTGGTTGGCGCGACACCAGTAAGGCCTCTGTAAAACCTCCCGCATCCATGAATCAATTAGAAGGGGGCATCTCCGTAGTTTCTTCCTTGTTACGACGCCCAGGGGCGCTCCAATAAACGTGCGTTTATTTCATTTGTTTATTTCATCCATAACATCCTATTTGCCCATTTTAGCGATCTCATCGCAACACACCACAACAACGGCCCCCAGAAGTTGTATTTCTCTTGCCATGATGCCCACGGCACGTTACACGATTCTCGATCACTGCTTGGGCTACCATGCCAGGCCGATGCATAAGCCTTGGCTTTACTTCACGACCCAGACTAGTGTCCCAAAGACCTTGCGAGAAACAGGCGGTCCCAATCTCCTACAAATGATGGCAGATAGTACTCGAAAAGTCAATTGGACCCAATCGCGTGTGCATCTAGGCTCCATTGAGGAATAGCAGCCGAAGCTCTCTGCTGCAGTGGGGAACGATACCAGACCTGGCTGGACTCACAGTGTCGTCACGTGATTATGTCAGACCCAACCTCGTTTAAATTTTCGAATTTTTCCGTACTCAAAGCCCTTCTTTTACCTACCTGCAACAGCTTGATTCTGTCCTCAGCGACAATCGCCACAAAGACACCGCTTAAGCTTTCCCGTGTACAATGGCAACATGGTCAAGGGTATTGCCGAACGGTAGCAACATTTCGCCAGTGCCTTCCGACTGAAATTGGAGTCGGAGATGGCTATTTGTGGCCGTCCCTTGAACCGTCCTGTTGTGATGCACAGGACGGAGGGTTAGGCACTGGCATGGTGCGATAGTCACAGGGAACTGTCGGTTTTGCTTGCTTGTGCTGCTGAAAGACGGCACTGTGAGCGTGTCAGGGTACAAGTGTTCCCTAGGCAGGTGTTGCGATGTCCTCGAGACACCAACAAAGTCCGCTCCCGCGGCACCCACGAATTGCCTACACCTCGCGTTTTCAATGCGCAAGTGTGTCAACTTTATTTTTATCGTTCGAAGTGGGAGAACAATCAGAGGTCTAGACAACCGGTCCGCTCCACCCTGGCGTCACAGAATCAAAGGTGACATCAGGACTAAAATCGGGCAAACATTCCTTCTAGTGATTCAAATTTCCTATAATGATGCTAAATACAATCCTGAGTCTTCCCAAGCACAAAAACGCTCTTTTCACCGTCGTGGCCTCGTCATCCTGTCCTGTAGAGAGATATTCATCCATATTCGCCGCCAATCCGAAGCTTCCCTCGCCATATATCATTACAAAATCTTTGCCTAAGTTACACATAGATCCAGTCCCATGGGGTGTGTGAACAGGGTGCTCAGCTGGACCCTTCCCAGATAACCTTGTCGTCTACAAAAGACTTCAGGAACCTTGCTACGAGACGGCCAGTGTAGTACAACTGCGGATCCCTCGGAAAAGGGTGCTGTTCATCATTCGGGGGGATGGCGTCCCAGCACAGATAATCAATATCTTGTCCTATACACAGATGCGTTAGAATTTTTTATCACTTCATGTTTTATATGCGCTTACCAAGCTCCCCGTAGAAGAATTCCTTCAACTCCGTTACAAAGTTGATAGCTGGCTGATCCATCTCGCCCTGCTCCATGAAACTATTGTCAAACAAGGGATTGAAGCTCTTGGCGTTGGCCTCTTTGGTGTGTGTCTGGTACACTTGGTGGAACTGGTACGCAAACTGCTTGAATGGCATGTTTTCGACCTCCTTGCATGTGCTGAGTGCAACACTCCTCTGGTAACTGGGGCGGGACCCGTTCCTCATGCCAATCTCGTTGCCAGTAATAACAAAGACGTCGGCAGCCGTCTCAATGGCCTCCATGAATAGACACAGTACGAGGAATGCAGCCAAGCAAGGCGCCCATTCCCGCCGAGACTTGGGCTTCAACGACTTAGAAAAGAGCTCGAAGAGCTGCGTGGTTTCCCGCATCATCATTTCGTCGATCATGGACTTGATTTGTCGGGCCAAGACTCGGGAAGTGAGCTGAGTGGCATTCTGAGTAATCATTCCAGTAGCTTGGAGTGAGTTGATACACCTGGTGGTGAGCAAGAGATGGCGGGTCATGATATAGTGCATGCAGTAGATGGAGAGGGCCCTCTTGACGATGAGAGAGTCAGATTCCTGGGCATAGCGCTGAACAACGCTCAAAAGCCTCCTGGGTAGACTAAGATGTCTGAAGGAGTCTGTAACTTGGGTTGCGAAATGGGGTTCGGCCACGACGTCCTGGATATATTTCTTGGTACGCTTCTTGAGCGCATCCCTTTCGGAGCTGTCTTTGAACTCGAGACCAATGGCTGCAGATCCGTTAGACTGCAGATTCATCCTGTCTGAGCTACCAGTCAAGTGCCAGTGTTGTACTACATCGCAGGTCTTTGGGGTGAAGAATTTGGCTTCTACTGAGAGAACTGTTGAGAAAAGGGGGCCAGAGAAGAGTTCGACGGAGCAAGTCTGCTCGATTCCGTCAATCACGAAACCTTCAATGTTCTCGGTAATGAACTTGTTCATCTCATCTTTGCGGAAATGCCCACGAATAAAATCAGGGAACAAGATCGGGATGAAGTCTGCAAACTGCCAGCAGACGACTTGTGGGACCTGAATCATGAGTTTCTTGCAGCTCTTGCAGGGTCGTTCCTTGTCGCACTTGACCTTTCGGCTGTGGCAGCAAAAGCAGGCGCCGAGTCGACGAACCTGGAGGGCGCTCTCTTTTGTAGCATTGGCCAATGGTCCTTTGCGCCCTCGCTGACTTGTTCTCATGGCCTCAAAGCATTCGAAGGGATTGGGCCGGCCAGCATGAGCAGAGATGGAATTGGGTGTAACAATTACAAACTTGCCCGACTGTTCCGCCTTCTTCTTCTCTACCTTGCCTGTCTTGACCTTGCGAATCTGAGCGGGCGGCGACCTGCTACCGCCAGGGCTTGCGCCAGAGCTGGGAGACGATGTAGTCTGCGAGTGCATGCTCCTAGGCGATGAGCCAGAAAAGTCATCCATGACGAACATGCTCGCATCGGTTCCTCGTGGATTGGCAGGGTTCCAAGGCGGCACATTGGCGTCAGCCTGGAGAGGCTGGGGGATATTAAAGTCAGGCTGCGGAGGGAGCTGGGGCATATCGGTTTGGAAAGTGGTCATGAACGGAGCCATCTCTGCTTCATCGTCAGCATCCTGCGGTGAATGAGACCCCGTCCTCTGTACCAGCATACCATTCAGCTCCTGTGTTGATAGATGGCTCGGGTCCTGCTGCGGGAAAAGGTATTGCTGGGGAGTCATAAATCCGGAGGCAGAATCAAAGGTAGCATTTGAGGACACTGGAATCGATGCTGCAGCGAAGACATCGGAGCTGCCTTGGTCCGACGGGGCAGAGAATGCGGAATGGCCAGAGAAGAAGGCAGACTGGTCCATCTCGCCCAGCAGGAGCGGGGATGCGGCCTGTGCCGACGGCGATGGTGTGTTTCCAGCGACATGTCCAATGACTGCGAAGTTGCCCAGGCTGCCACTTGCAGGGTCAGATAGGAAGCCAATAGATGAAGGAGTAGAGCCTGCTCCGTAGTCGATGTATTGCCATGAATCGTCGGTTTCGCCAGCGGAATCGAATTCGTAGGGCGACGACCCATTCGGGGACCGTGATGTTACGGAAGCCATTGCGAGGGTGCTTATCCCGCGATGTCAGCTCAGAATGTAAGATCCAAGCAGAAGATGGCGGGGTGATCGGATGTTGATTAGATGCGATGATAAAGCTGGGCAAATGCGATGATCTGTCGGGCGAGGGAAAGGAGTTGCATTCGATAGAGATAGATTGAATCTCGTTGTTGGTGGTCATGCGACCAGGTTTAATGGAGTTGTCACTGGGCGCTGACTTGGAATTACTTGCGCCTGCGACAAAGTCGTCGCATCAGCAGAGTACGCGCAGTGTGAACTGCAGTGGGAGCCACAGAGGGGCAGTCGCAGCAATCGGCGACTCGTCGTCAAACCCAGGCTCACGCGGCGAGAATTGGGGAAAGATAGGAGGGAGGCGGCAATGGGTCCGTCCCTGGGGCATTTCTGTTTTAAGAAGCGAAAAGCTGAACTCATCAGGATCCCTCTCGGTGACGCTCTTGGTCTTCATCGGCCCTGATGGTGCTGAATGCTGCCGCTAAACCCGAATGGAGACCGAGTGAGGCGTTGCGTCGAATTCACTCGGTCTCATCCAATCAATTTGCACATGTATCCGCCGCATGTGTTTTAATGCATAAATACTTTCATAAATTTCTAGTGGGGTCTTTTGTATTGACCACTACAGAGTTAGACGACTAGATGCCCACCTAATCACAGGCCTGTGCTACAAAGATAGTTAATCTGACATGCGTTGGGTTCTGATACATGCCAAAACACGATGATGGGATGGCCTCAAATGCATATCACCATACCGGTCAAGGACTGCAGCCACTTAGGTTTTGTAATTCCCACACCGGATAAATTCCAGCCTATTTACGTATTATTTCCTGTTTTGCTGAAATCCAATGTCTACCCTACATACGAGACCCACGCGACGGATTCGGCCGAAGACGGACTACATAGGTGCCATTACGTGTCCTCGACGACCACAGGAAGAGGTCCTATGGTCTAACGGTTATGACTGTGGATTTTGATTCCACCAGCGGGGGTTCGACTCCCCCTAGGACCTTTATTTTTGAGCCCCGTCGCGATAATTAACTGAATTGGACTTGGAGATCTGGTTGGGTGTCGGCCCGAGACATTTGCGGCGCGTTGCTGACTTTTTTTGTGGCTGCATTGCCAACATTCTGCAACACTTCCCCGCAAAAGTATGTGGTAGTGAACGGTTGCACACCCGGCAGAGGCCAACGAATGAACACGAGAATTCAATAACCTCGGGTCGGCTCATTGCATCCACAGCTAGGTCTTGCCTACCAGCGAGCGCATTCTCCACGACGAAGTTGTCAGGGCTTTCCGCCTTGGTGCTGCGTATTCTCCGCTGTCTCGACTCTTCCAATCACACAACATCCAGATAATAGCGCAGCGCCGATCGGGCGGGCATTGACCATCACAAGACAAAGAAAGAGGATACCATAGTAGTGCGGGAAAAAATGTCGGCATTTCTCGATTGTCTCAGCTTCAATCTTGTCCAATTTGACTGGCTTGCTCGTCGTACTAATCCTACATCGGGCCCAAGTAAACAAGGCGAATAGAGCCCCCCCCTCTCAAGACAAAGAAACCCATCCCTCATACGGCTACCCCCAAAGCCTTCGTTCCCTTCATCCCATTGCCCAACACCCCCAACCTCGTCGATTCCCAACGCCACCGGTGGACACGACATTTGACATAGCCTGTCGCGCACCTCACCAACAGAGACTCTAACCAAATATCGAATGGTCGCGAGCAATTTTCTTTTTCTCCCTAGGTTGTGAGAGGTTTGTTGGTAAAAAGCAAATGCTGAAAAAACTAGTGTTCAAGACAACAAATCACGTTCGCTAAAGAAAACACAGAAAACAACGCAGCAAAAACAAGCTTCTGGCGCGCTCCAAATGATGGCTTCCCTCCCCAATCAGGGGTCCGTGTTTTTTCTATTTGGTCATCAGCCATTACCCGGCGTGCGTGCCATCCCAATCGTAAGACAAAAAAATTATCATTCAAATTCAACATCGTCATGCCGCCAACGTGTGGGCTCAGGTCCGATCCCTGTTCCTGCATTTGCGCCGTACTGATCGTAGGCTGGTTGCTCATTCCTGTAAACAGGTAATGTAATATAAAACGTGGTTAAAAGTCGTCTTTCGTAGACTCGTATAATGGAAGCGTCGTTTAAGAGCGGTACCGGGTGGCGGAACGCTCTTGGATCTGCTTCTCGGTGGAAACGTATAATCTGTCAAGGTAGTCCATGGCCGAAGCATCCTTCAGAATCTTGGCCACCTGAATACCGGCGGAGATAAGCTGAAGGATGTTTCGGTCATCCTTGAGGGGGCGGCTCTGGTGCTTGGCAGCGTGCCGCATCTCGAGCGAGTTCTCCAGAATGGTAACAAACTGCTTGATTTGTCCATTGTATAATACTCTCGCGGGGATGCGTCGCTTTGTTGCCAACCGCTTCAGGAGGTAGACCCATTCGGTCCACTCTCTATCCTGAGGCCGCTCGACAGGCCTCATGTCCTGCGTCAGTGGGATCGGGAACTGGTACTTGGCGACAAAATCATATGCGCACTGCGAAAGCCGATCGTTGACTTGGCTGAGGACACTGTCCTGTTCTTGAACGTGGAGGTTTGTTGGTAGGTGAGGGAGTTCTCGCTCCTGCATCGCGATCACATCGGGCGGCGGGCGCTGCAAGAATTGATGGGGACCGTCGAACTCGTCTCGGTTCGAGGGTCGTCGCTGTGATCGACCCTTGCCGCCTGTCTTTGACGGTTTTCCTCCCGAAGTTGAGGTGTTCATGCCGTTTTCCAAGGAATAGTCGGATAGGTTGGGCGATGCGATTATGTCGTCGACTGAGTCCGTCGGCGAGTATCTATCTCCGGCCTCCCACCCCTGGGATCCGGAGCTCTTGTAGGAGCCATGGCCTACTGCTCCCTTTCCGAACGAACCTGAGGGAGGACGGGTGCTGTAAGAAGGGCCTGCATGGTACATGGACTCGGGCCGTGATCGATTTGCACTGGTGCCAATGGGTACACCGGTGGCTAGGTTATAAGTGCTAGACGAATAGCTGGCACTTAAGACGGAGGAAATGTTAATAAAGTGCCCAGCTGTGCAGATCAGGGGCTCTTGGATTTGTCATACCTTGGGTTCTGGTAGAAGACATTGTCGAATCCCCCATGTACTTGAGGATCGACGAATGAACTGTCAGGCGATCATCAGCCAAACCGTTTACAATCAAGAGGACGTTGCAGCTGCTGGAAACCTACCTTCGCGACGGGTTCCAAGGGCCAGACATGGCTGCGGATCTGTAGGCAAAATCGGGCTGGGCCATGTCGTACTGGCTCATAATGGTAAAGGCGCAACGTCAACTTTCTGGCAAGACTGACGAGACTTGCGGCTGATAAAGAGAAATCCACAGGAGGGCGAAGGCGCAACGGGTCCGCGCCTTGGGTTCCAAGAAAAAAAAAGAAAAGAAAAGAGAGACTAAACAGTTGCACACTATGGAGCCTCGGGCTGAGATCCTTGATTTTTCCAAAAGGCTGGTTCCAATCACTCCGGGGGAATCCACGGTGACTAGGGTTTCCTGAGATGTCGAGTTCCTGGGTCTTCCTGTCGGCGATTCTAGGCGGTGTGTCCCGGTGGCCCAACCAGGGGACCTGTCACAGCAGTAATACCAGCTGGCTTGTACCAGGCAGGCCTCGCAGGAAGCAATGAAGCACTAGGATGGTGCGCGATGCCTGGAGCGTTTTCAGCGAACCAGTCTGCGGTGCTGGAGAGCCGATTGAGTTGGCACGGGAGGAGACCACGGGGTCAAGCTTGGAGCAGTGACGATTTTATCTTCGTTCGTGAGGCATCAAGGGCGCTGGGCCGCATGCCCAAGAAGGAGGATCCTGGTTGCGATGAGGGTGACAGAGATTCCGTCCGCTAACAGCGGAGTTGACAAGGACTAGCGTTCCAGAATCGAAGCAAAACACCAAGTCCTTTCTGGTAAGATTTGCAGCGAAAGTCGCCCCAGTACCCCAGGTAGTTTGGAAAGATGGATGGTTCCAGAGCCCGCCTGGCAGGAAATGGAGGCGAGGGGCTGCTGGCTATGCAAGCAAGACGAGAGAGCCCGCAGCCATCGGGCGGGCCTGGATCTCGTGAGTCGGGGGTGCGCGCGCTTGAGGATCGAGGGAAACCTAGACTGAGCGAGGATGGCTGGTAGTGTAGCCGAGGGGAAGCGGGACAGGTTTCGTCACAGCGTCAAGGACTACCCTAGATGTTTGTGGTTGAAGGGTGGCAGCTTGGCTCGGGCGAGGCAATTTCCCGGGTATCATTGGGCGCTGGCGTTTTTGCCCAAGACGCGCTGGCAGCATCAGGTAGAGATGACCTCAGGTGAGATAATTGGAGCAGGGAACTACCTGGAACCAGGATGAGCGGTCAATGGGTAGACTGAGATGGGAGTCGGGCACCAAGCGTCTTGGGTCATGCCAGCTAATAGCACCCAACCGCCCCGGATTGATGCCCACCACCACCAATTTGGCACCGCGCTTGACCAACTCAGCGAATATACTGGCTTGCGCAGCACACCATCATGCCCGGATTTGAGCCCCATCCACGCGATGCAACTTGATGAGGTGTGACTGGGAATGAACGGGCACCGACGACGCAAGCACTGGAACTCTGCTTGCCGGTCCAGATAGGCCTTGGGACGGCAGGATGACGCACTAATTAGGGCGAAAGCCTTGAAACTGGATCCATTGGGCCACTATTTTGAGATGGGACAATTGAACCCCTCTCGCGGCCGTGCCCAAGAGGAGAAAGGGAAAAGGAAAGAGGAAAAAAAAAGGGCAGCGTGCTGCAGACGCCGAAAAACCCCTCTGGTAAACTTTGAGGGCATCATCATGTCGACAAAGTCGCAGCGTGGCCTGACGCTGATGCATCAGCAAGCGGCTGGCTACGTGGGTATTGCATCCTGCTCCACCAAGCGTTGGCTCGTGGCATTGCTGGCACATCTATAAGGCCGGAGGACCCTGCTTTTTGCGGTGTTTCATATCCCGCCGCGATTCATCCTTGATTTCAGCTTCAACTTGAGGCGAAGGATTGTGGGCCACGCTGGTGCGGGAGATTCAATGGGAGCGGGTTTAAGTGGATTGGTTGCACCTCCGGGACGTCATCTTGAGGCCAACGAGATGAGGGTAGTTGACCAGAAGCTTTCGCGAATGGCTGGCGAAGCGTCGGCGAAGGGCTGGGAACGCGTTGGCGTGTCGCAAGTGCCAGATCCGAACCCACTCTCTCCCATTAACAAACGCGCGCAGGGTACTAGAGATGGAGATGGCAGGCATATGCTATATGCATGTGACGGGCCACCCGCATAGATCTGCGCAGTGAAGATGTGACACGACTGACAAAAACTGATATGTGCCCTATCTGGGACCCTTCTTAAAAAAACAAGGTTCGACCTCGGGGAGCCATCCCATCGATTCGGGGTTTTCATGCCTTTCTTTTTTTTCGGGAGGCGATGCCAGCAGATTCCTGGCCCTGGGCCTGGGTCGAACGCCACATATTATGGAACACGTGAGGTTACCTCGAGTCGCTTCTAACTGCCACGGGTTAGCGGTGCCGCTGTCTTGCTTGTCGAAGCCGTTGCATTTTCAGCTTTTGCTTCTAGTTCTGAGGTGGCAATAACATGTCGCACACACCCGTCTCGTACTCGCAAAATGAATCCATGCTGGAGACAAAACAAAACAAAACAAAACAAAACAAAAAAACATGTGGCCGTTGTCGATCAGGACAAGTCAACCGAAACTGTTTTGCATCGTGGCTGTTGTGCTCACTGCTGCCCTCCCTTTGACCGATGCTTTGAATCCCGCTTCAATTTGTTGGCAGGCGGGTCAGACGGGACCTAGGCCCGACCGCTGAATAGGACAATGTAACAAAGGTCAGCCGCAGAGAGGCCCAATCGTCATGATCGTCACCGCCACCGTCACCGACCTCGTTGCCATCGTCGTCGTCGTATCCTCCGTACTCGGCCGAGCAGTTATAATCGTCGTCAAGTCTGTTCTCGATCCCATGTCGGAGATCCTCGTTATCAATCGCACGCGACTGGGGCAAGAAGGGCACGACACGAGGCCCCAGGCCCAGACACAACGCCCCTTGACTCACTTGCCTTGTCCAATTCCTCCGACCTTGCTCTAAATCCCTAAATAAAGCCTCTCTCCCCCACACCCGTGCCGACCATCACGTCTTCCGACAGGCTCCACTCGCGGGCCGGACCTCCGCCACGGTAGGGCGGCCGCCCGGAGGCGACATAAACGGGGATTGTTCGGGGTGCATGTCCGACTTTCTTCTTCATTTGGTGGCTAGATCGGCCTATGATGCTTGGCAGTGTGTCGTTGAAGACATCTGTCAGCGATTAGCACAAGCCACACATCATGCCACTTGACTGACACGGCGCTGACAAAGACAAGTCACTCGCCACAACCCCGGACAATGGTCCCTCTTGGGACTGCCGTCGGCGAAATTAGCGCCAATCCTCTGTCGCAGAAGAGGCTCCCGTCCCGGGGTTAAGCCCAGCATGCATGTGTGACGTAGGAGATTTGTGGCTCAAGCCATGAAAATTGTGGCACAGACTGAATTCTTCATATATCAGAACTGGTGATGGCTTCAAACGATCTACAGCCCCGAGGCTCACGAGCGGCCGACTCACCTTAGCAAAACGCCCCGCCAATGGGTCTAAGCGAGTCATGGGCCAGGGGACGGCCGCTTTTGATTGGATGAAATTCTGCATCATTCGTCTAGAGAAACGAATTTGCTCCCTGGCTTCTATTTGGAGCCAAATTTCACCATCGACTTGGTATGTATCCGGCAAGGGCGGGTTTCAATACGAGTTGCAGCATCTCTTGATAGCATTCCTTCTGGGCTCGAGCCTTGTCAGGACGTTGCCTCCTTGGGGCATATTTGCTGCCTGTCCCCGATTCAAAGTCAGAGCTGAAGGTCTCAACAACCTACGAGCATGCGTGTGAGGCGATTTTCACTGAGGGCAAGCCACGATATGCACACGTGAGAAAATGGCTCCCCCCAAAGAGCGCAAGAGAAGATTCCACCGCAGGAGTAAGAATGGTTGCCAGACATGTAAGAGACGTCACGTTCGATGTGACGAGCAGAAGCCATTGTGGTATGTGCTCTCCTGGCACCCTTGACCCGAGGCGGTGGTATACACGAGTCTTGCATCACCGCCGCGTTAGTTGGCCGCGGTCCACGGGCTTTGGTATACGGTACGCGACATCCTCACTGACGTTGATTGGCGATCCAGCACAAACTGTCTCCAAACCGGGAGTGACTGCATCTATCCCGTACCCCAACAAACTCTACCTTCTAGCGAGCCGGGTCCCTCCAGCCGCGGAGGCGGCGATTCCAACGTTGACGCCGGTGTGCAGTTGACGCTGGCCGAGCCACCTTCTCCGTTAATCAACATCCTTAATGACTATGTCGGGGGCTCCTTTGATGCCCTCCCAGAGGTGTCTAAACGGCTATTGCGCCACTGTACGTGCCTTGGCGGACGACGATAACCTATGGCGCAGAGGTACTAACGCATCTGATAATAGTCTCCCAATATGCCGTCTGGGGTCAAAGACCAGTTGCCCGAGAGCTGCAGTCTTCGGCGTGAGTTTCGCCCGTAAATCCGAGCCAGCTTGGCCCCCAAGCACACCGACTGACAAGCGCCCCTTAGAATTCAAAAAGCCTTTGAGAGCCCGGGATACATGCACATGTGTTTGATGCTTTCGGCGACGCAGTGGGCATGGGTGACGGGGTCGATGGATGAGGTTAGGATTCCGTTCCTGTACCACAAAGCGGCTACATATCAATTCGCGAGGGAGCAACTTCAGAGTCCCGAAGCGGCACAGAGCGGAGAGGTCATGTTGGCCATCTCTGCGCTTGCTCTAACCGAGGTGAGATTTGGCATGAATGCTTCAAGGGAGACGACGTTATGTGCTGACAACATGTTCTTGACAGGGCGCGATTGGAGAGTTGGATGCATCATCAAGACACTTGAAAGGTATCCAATCAGCGGTCAGGGGATGGAATACGACGGAACAGACAGCCACGCTGCCGCAGAGGATGTTGAAAATGCAAGTTGTCGGTGTTGGATTCTGGGGTGTAACCACGTTAACACTGCATGCCAGGGTTGGAAACGGACTGCGAACCGGAAAGGCGGATAAACTCGTCAACGAGCCTGGCTTCACACCCACATTCCTCGCACTGCTATTCGCATCGATCTGGGACATCACAGCACTGCCGCCACGCGAAGCACCGAGATACGGATGGTGGAGGGACCAAGACACACAGGCGGCGAGGTTGTGGCAGAATCACACGAACGACCTTAATCTCAACTACGAGATATCCCGAGGCTTTAATGCGACTCATTACATACCACAGATCCTCAACCGGGATCCGAGGAGCAGTCGCACGAGCTTCATCGCCACATTTTTCTACCTGTGCTCCGAGCTGGGCCATCGGTACTTCGACGTGACGCTAGTCGACTGGCTCCTGGAACAATTGATCGACGATGTCAATGCGGGCGAGGAACATCTGAGGACGAGCACATGGACACGTCCGCTCTGGCTCTGGTGTGTCATGTTCGGGGCGGCTATTGCATCGACGGGGCGAGCAACAAATGCTGTCGAGGAGAGACAGTTGGCAAGGTGGCGAGAGGTATACAACGACAAGATGCGACTAGTCAGTCGAGTGCTCAACATTCACAGCTGGGACTCGGCGAAGACCGTGTTGGCGGGGGTTTTGGGGAGCATTGACGAGCAAGCGGAACAGGGACTGAGGGAACTGTGGGAGGAAGGCGTAGTTCGAGGGGGAAGCCCAGGTGAAAACACTATAGATCCAACTGTGATAGAGCTAATGGATCAGGACTAGGGTATGCATGGTGCGTCAATATTGTCAACCCCTCCACCCCCGCTTTCCGGACGAGGAATTTCGTCATTCTGGAGCCATAGCTGCCGGTGCGTGATGTACATAGACCACGTCGACAAAGTGAGAAATGACATTTAGCGAGCGGCAGGCAGGGTTGAAAGAATTCTGCGGCGCTTGAGTAATGCAACGCATGCTGGAGTTGCATAGGCTCAACTTGAAGCTGTTCTCGACCCCGCGTGAGGCTCAAGGCGAACGAACGACTCGCAGACAAGGCTCCAACCACGGTGGAAAACAGTGAGCCGCATCAAGCCATCTGCGGACCAGGGGGGTTCACGAGTTGGTTCAAGAGTTTGCAATTGTCTCAAACACGCGGGCTGCATCGTGCTTCATGTGGATCCGGGCAAGCCAGTGAGCCAGGGAGCATAGGCCACGAAGCGGCTCGGACGTTTCTGGAAAACTTGGAAAGCTAACTCAGGTTTGAGGTGGAACGAACAACGCCAGCAGGCATCAGCCCTCATCGACGTGGCACCTTTCGAACAGGACGACGACGGACTCGGAGGCGCAATGCGATAAGCCCCTCACCTTTCTTTCGTGGCCGTCTCGACGGCTCGCCCACACCACCTTCATATGCCCTCCAACCGTTGACCGCACTTGTGTGTCATCACGCGCGCTGATGCCATTCGCTCGGCGTCGCTTTTGAGGCCCGCTTGCACTTCTGCAATGCGCGAGACGCCGTCTCAATAGAGGACGCCTCCAAGGTGATTACCCCGCCCGCGCTCTGCTGCTGCCATCAATCAGGTGTCGCGAAGCGGGCGCGCTGTCTGTCTTGGTGCAGGCTCGGTGTGCCGCCGGTTGCAAGCCGGTTCGCAGAGCTGAAGATGGTTGGCGATGGGTTTTCCTCACTTGATCCACCGCGCTGACTTGGCCAGGCCAAGCCTAGGCCATGGTGGTGGCCTGGACAGTGGCCGACCTGTCAGCCGCCCGTAAAGTCGTCCGTCAGTCGTCGCAGAGTCGCAGCGCAACCCCGCGAAGACAACGGCTGACTGGCCCGTCTGTGCCGCGCGCTCCCGGCTCCCGCAACTCCCGCCAGGGAATGTCACCCTCTCTCTCTAGGTGCTCCAGGCCAAAAAAAAAAAGGCACTGGTTTGGAAGCGAGCTTGGGATTTCCAGCGCGGTGCGCCAGGCCGGGCCAGCACTAGCCCTCGCTTCAACCTCCTCGCGCACAACATCAACATGGGTTTCTGAAAATGCCTTGCTTTTCGTCGACGCTTGGACTGGGGGCCTCAATGAGGATCGCCGGCAGCAATGCGAACTTGTCGCGCATCCTGCTGGAGTAATTTCGGGGTCAAGCTCCTTTCTCCCCCGCGGGCCCGTCTTGCTTGCTCATGGTGACTTGCTTTTGCACGGGTCTGCTGCAGTGCTGCGTTGTCCAGCAGCCATAATCCCTCCTTCTCACATAATCGGCCCCCGTCGCCAGCACTGATAGGGCGACTAGCTGCGCAGCTCCCCACTCGGCCCCTCCCCAAACCAAGGAAGTTGACCAGTCGCCAGCATGCCTCGCCCTAAATCCCTGCAGGAGACGTCCTTTGCGCTTCGAAATCACATACGCCAACTCACTCCTGCGGCCAGTGTGACGGCCGCTTCGCCTGTGCTTTCATTGGCACTCGTCGCTCCGGGTGGGGGGCTGTTCTGAATGGCGGTCGGCCCACGACAACAATAAAACCCGCAGGGTCCCTCGTTGCCCAACGTCTCATTTCTGCTTCTCTATTTTTCAGCCCAACCAGCCCCTTTCTGCCCAACTCACCACACTTCGGCCTGATCCTACAAAGATCTACCTGCCTTATCTACCTCTTTTGCAACAGCTCTTCTTCTCTCTTGCACACTTGCTCTACCGCTCCCCCAAAAGGAACTCAGAAGCAACCCAATCCATCCAAGGATTACCCTGTCGAGCAACATCTTGACGACATCTCACGACAGTTTTGCCACTGGTAAACTTCCAAGACAACGCCCATCGTTGATCTACTGGATCTCAAGAGTCAATCTACTCTATTGTCCAAGGATATCATGACCGTTGCCCTTGTTGTGCCACATCCGGCCGCTATGCCAGGTTACAATAACGTTGAACTCGACGAAGTTCACTCCCTCTCCAGGTACTGTTTCCTTTACTCAACTCCTCGGAGCCTATCGTTCTTGCACTTCATGTTTTTGCGCGAAATCATGTATTTCATTCAGTTCATTCACTTCCGCCGGAAGCTACACCGAGGATCATTCCGTCGCCCCTGGATTCATGGACCATCAACCCAAGGATGTCTTGCTCTCTTCGACCCATCTGGAACTCTCTCATCATGGACCTGTCCGAGCCGGACTTGAAAAGCAATTATCATTTACTTGGCCTAGTGCCCACAGTAAGTATCGCCCGCAACTTCAGATTCAGACAACAGCTTTTAGACTTGGACCTACTGCCGGATTTCCTTTTCTGCATGGTGCCTGTGGATCCCAAGGATTTAATGGACGAGGACCACATTTCAAAGGATTCATTCATGGATTGTCACCTGGACCTACTTGCCGACTGGACTCTCGCTCCCTTCCTGTACTTTTCAGTTGATGGATCAGGGTAGCTGGTCCAGCAGCCAACG
The DNA here is from genome assembly GCA_022837005.1 of Calonectria pteridis. Lineage (NCBI taxonomy): Eukaryota > Fungi > Ascomycota > Sordariomycetes > Hypocreales > Nectriaceae > Calonectria > Calonectria pteridis. The sequence goes on along the minus strand of JAKZGU010000012.1, from coordinate 335,187 downwards.
CAATCTAATTCGATTGCTGTGCAGCCGCACACTGGAAACCAAAAGATCTCGACATGACCCCTGTTGCCTGGAACCAGAACAGACCACTTGTACGCCCCTGAACTCTGCCAATGGACAGACTGGACTACGAACCCTGGTGCCTGCTTTTCCACACATCTGACATGTTTACCCGCTTCAACCCTTCCAACTTCCCAGTCACACGGTCTTATGTAGTCGCTCAACCCTAGGAACACACAACATGACGCCACTGCCACCCACAATGATGAACAACCCCTGAAAGGCAACACTCAAACACGACCCACATGGACACGACCCAGCTTGAATGGATGTCAACCCAGCCTCTTCCCCGCGACTTGCTTTTGATTCACTCGACCCACATGGACACTGCTTTGCTCAAACGACCCAATGGATCTTTTCGACATGCACTGCCATATCTTCTTGGAGACACTACACTCTCTGTCTGGCATGGTCTGTATTCATCCAACGTAGCCCCTTCGCAGCGATGATTGAGCTAACCCCAGTGATAGATCAAAGTTGACTCGGGCCAAGACTTCACTGTCTTTTTTGTTCTGCTTTTTCTTCTCAAACTTATGTACTCGTGAATGACACTAACACTTGTTCGCTCTGCAGCTTCCCTCAGTCTACTATGGCTTCTACCACATCCGGAATGTTTTCTTTTTCTCAAACAGAACCATCAGCGGACCTTTTGTCGGGTTCGTCATGGGCTGCGACAGCTGAAGGACCACAGAACTTTCAAGATTTCTCAGACAATGGATCTGCCCACTCCGGAGAAGCCGAGGAGTACATTTTCACATCTGGCCAAGCCACCCCAAGAGGAGCCCGTGTCCACTCCCAAGGACGCCCGGAAATTCAGAACACATGGACCTCAAGGACTGCTCCCTCTATGACCCAAGGTGGACAAGCCATGTCCAGGGTTAGCTCGAGCAGATCCAGCGGCTCTTCACTGTCGCACAGTTCACAACTGTCCTCTCTGGACGTAACAGGTAATGCTTCCGCTTTCCGGAATGGATCTCAAACTGGTTCTGTTGCCGGAATTGACTCCTGCCTTCTTCTTGAATCCGAGCCCTACTGGCCCGGATACACCCTCGACATGGGACTGAGTGCCGATGCTACCTTTACTATCCCGGATGCCAGCCCACTCCACGTGGTTCCTGCCCACATGCAGCTCGGCCCTGATGTCAGCCTGTCTGGCAACTCTCCCACAAACTGGGACTGCTTCTCAAGCTCCATCTCCCGATCTTCCTCCCCAGCCACCATTGATGATGTGTGGAACCTTGCCCAGAGCCCCAACTCTTCCCCCGAGCTCGCCTGCCAGTCGCCCAGGTATGTATTGCCCAGCTGTGCCGAAACGCCTGAGTCGGTCTCTTACCAAGTCCATCTCTACAGCAGTGACCACAAAGTTACCATTGTTTCCGAGGACGTTGCTTCTATGCCCGCCCCCGTCACCATGCCCAAGATCGAGGAGCCCCTTTCTCTCCCCCCTGCCCAGGCTTTCACCGGACCCCGCCGCCAGGGCTCAGACGGTGAGTCCGCAAGGGACCACGACCTTTACAAGAAGGCTGCCCCCATGGAGGATGGCCTGTACCACTGCCCCTGGGAGGGTACCTCCAGCTGCAACCACAAGCCCGAGAAGCTCAAGTGCAACTATGAGTAAGAATAGCTTCCCCTTTTGAATGATCCGCCCCGCGCCAAGTGACTAACACCCCCCTGTAGCAAGTTCGTTGACTCTCACCTGAAGCCCTACCGCTGCAAGGCTGAGTCTTGCGAGGGTGCTCGCTTCTCTTCCACTGCGTGCCTTCTCCGCCATGAGCGTGAGGCTCACGGCCTTCACGGCCACGGCGACAAGCCCTTCCTCTGCATCTACGAGGGTTGTGAGCGTGCCGTCCCCGGCAATGGATTCCCCCGCCAGTGGAACCTCCGTGACCACATGAAGCGTGTCCACAACGACCACGGAAGCGCCGGTGGCTCCCCTCCCTCCGGTGCCGCCACCCAGATCAAGGGCCGTAAGCGCAAGACGGATGTTCCCGAGACCCAGACCAGCAGCCGCAAGGCGGCCGTCAAGTCGATGCCCGCCGCGGAGCCCAAGGATACTTCCCGCCCCCTTCTTGACCAGTGGATGGAGCACCGCAAGGCCGTGGAGAGCATGATCCAGGGACTTGTTCAGCCCGAGGATACTGGCAACATCAAGCAGATCCAGAACGTGCAGGAGCGCCTTTCTGTTATGCTCAAGCTCACCAACGACCTCAACGCCCCCAAGGTCGCCACCAACTTCAACGGCACCGGTTGAACAAATTGTAAGTACTGCTGCACTACCTGGACGAACATGATCAGAAGCTAACCGAATTGGTCTGTAGGTGAAGGACATTATCTGCTACCGGGATATAAACGCATGAGACCGTGCAAGTGCACATTTCACCAAAAAAAGACATCATTTTATGTCTACACTAAACCAAACCTGGACCTTCCTAGGACCTGGCGGGCGGAAAACAAGACGCCTACGGTTCGCCGGCAGAGACAAATATGTCCTGCCTAATGGAGGAACTCCCCGAGAGGACTTGAAAATTATCTTTCCGGAGCCCAGGATGCCACAGCCCATGATTCAGAGGATAACAGCACCGGCAGTTGATCGGCTTGCAACCTCGCTTGGAGGACCATGGGCGCCAGCCCTTGAGAGGGATTGGATAAGGCAATACGACCTAGCGTCGATGGAGGAAGTCGAGGAATTACACTTTCACTTCATTCACATAAACATAACAACAAACCAACAACAGTATCTTGAACCAGTCAAACAGATGGGTAGCAGATAGGGATTTATGATAACGGAGGAAAAGGTCTTTTTTGTGCTCTCTTCTTTGTTCTTATTTCACATCAGATGTACCTACAAAACAAACAAAAACAAAAACAAAAACAAAAAAAAATAGATGGAAAACTACGTACGAGAAGCAAAAAAAAACTTGATTTTAGCATACCTGGAATGTGCACTTCGCAATTGAAACGGGTGAATGGAATAAATTATGCAATACGGTGACAGGGCATGATGACAACAAGGAGGGCGATATGGTCCGATCAACGACGTGATCCTGGTTCGGTCAAATACGGCCTGTGCTGGTTTAACTGCGGCCGTGTCGCAAGTGTATATCACGCTCGTACGAACAACATCACCTGAGATTCACCCATCCAAGGATGGCGACATTTTTTCCCCCCTCTCTGCCTCATTCTCGCCCCTCGGAGCGGATACGGAAATGCGGGTACACGCACATGCACAACGGAACAAAGGAGATGTCATCTTTTTTCTTCTTTCGAGATGTTTAGGCTTTTGGCAGCGGTCAAATGGGGGGCGGCTAGAAATCGGGAGAAGCAGGAACGGAAAGATTGCGAGGCGAGAACGCTGCGGGATCGTGGAGAGGAAACGTGGAGGTGGATTGGAGAAAGGCATTGAAGTGTCATGCAGGCGCCGGGATCGAAGGCGACGGGTGCTGCACGGGCTGGGCTGACAGATGCAAGCATTGTGGCAGGCGGGGACTCTTGGCCGGCTCACCGAAGGCTTAACCATGGCCTTGTTGGTTGACCATGCCATGTTGTCGTGCTGCCGGCTCCTATTTACGCCCGCATCTCCATCTCACACGCACACCTGGGCTTGCTGTGCGTGTGTAATTGCATGCTCAGCCATGAAACCATCAAACCATGAGGCCGTGGGCTGAGCGGTGTGATACGACGCGATGCCCCCCAGCCCATGTATAAGCTCGGTCAGGATGAGGGACCATGGTGGTGAGCAAAGACAACCCTCCACCCTGGGTCTCAGGAGACGGCTCAGTACTCAATGTGAGAGCGAGCGAGGCTGGGTGATAGCTCGAGGAGACTAGTTGACTCGGAGGAGGGGGTGGTATAGCAAGTTGACTCGAGAGTAGCATTGGGCTTGACTAGCGGAGCTCAGCAGTGTGCGTGTGTGTGTGATGTGTATGTTAGAGCTGGCTTGTCTCGCAGCACTAAGAGGCACCGGAGAAACATGGCTTATCGTTGTCGTCGGTGTCTGGCCCTGGGCCAACGGGTCAATGCAACGCAGCGGCGGCGGCGGCAGCAAATAGCCTGTCGTGCTCTGCTGGACTAGATGGATCTGGGCTGAGGCATGGCTTGTCCTTGGTGCCAGGCTCACCTTAGTTTCATCTGCCATCTGCCCCGGGGCCTCGGGTAACTAAGAGAGAAGCACTCGGGCCCCCTCTGCGCCTAGCCAAGGCGAGCAACGGAGGCGGGAGGCTCGGGGACGGGTAGGTGACTTTGTGCCCTACAAATCCGGACTCGGCCGCCCGCTGCCCAAGCGCTGGGGACGCCGCGGCGAGCTGCCCTTTGCCTGTTCGAGGGATTGGAGATTTGGCGCCGTATCTCACCAGCCAGGGCGCAGGCTCGGTGTCCTTAAGCTTCGGTGGCGGCTGCGTGCGAAATGAGAGCTAGCCCCCGAATGCCCTCTCCCATGTGGTTCTGGGCCGCATCTGGCTGTCGAACTACGGAGATAGTGTGGCTGCTCGAGGGCATTGGTCCCCGCCACAGGGGTTATAGTGGTTACGTAGTGGAAGGTGAGGTGTCAGGAGCGCCAGGAGGTTAAGGAGGGGTAGCTTCATGACCTGACCTTACTGGGCCTGGTCTGGTCTGGGTCTGGTCCGAGCCAAAGAGAACCGCAGTCACTAATGAGAAATTGCTCCGAACCACCACGCTTCTTACACCACCTATTTACATACTTCCCCATCCTCCTCCTCCAACCGTACTTTACTTTCCACCTACATCTCTCTCTCGCACTTCATCTGCACCCTCCTTTTCGATACCTCTCCTTGGCACCACTTCTCTCTAGCACTTTTTCCTCACACCCAATTGCCCATCATGTCGCGCAGGTTCTTTGTCGGCGGTAATTTCAAGATGTAAGTTCCCTCCACCCCCCACCATCCCACCATAGCTCCCCTCCCCCTCTCCAACCAAGAATTGAAGCAAAAAGCCTCACAGTGATGTCCGCCAACATGTGCTCACAATTTTGCTCACCATAGGAACGGCTCTGTCGATAAGATCAGAGAGATCGTCGAAGGCATCAACCACTTCTCCAACCGCGACCACGACACTGGTAAGCATTCGAGCCCCAAGCACCTGATACCCCGCCATCGCGCGCCTCAACAACACTTTGGCGAACCCCTCATGTCATCGCGCGCCCCATCCCCATCGCCTCCTAATTTTTTTCCCCTTCGGTTTCGTTCCATACTAACCGCAATCGCAGAGGTCGTCGTCGCCCCTCCTTACCTCTACCTCCGAGAAGTTCGTGAGCGACTTCCCTCAGACATTGGGGTCGCCGCCCAGAACGTCTCCGAGAAGCCCAACGGCGCTCTTACTGGCGAGATCTCCGCTGAAATGCTCCTCGATAGCAACATCAACTGGGTCATCCTCGGACACTCTGAGCGCCGCACCATCCTCGGCGAGTCTGACGACCTTGTCACCGCCAAGACCAAGAATGCCATCGACAAGGGCCTCAGTGTCATCTGGTGCTGTGGAGAGTCCCTTGAGGAGCGCGAGGCTGGCAAGACCATCGAGGTCGTTACCAAGCAGCTCGACAACCTCAAGAGCAAGCTCGAGCAGAAGGACTGGAAGAAGATTGTCATTGCCTACGAGCCTATCTGGGCCATTGGCACCGGCAAGGTCGCTACCACTGAGCAAGCCCAGGAGGTCCACAAGGCCATCCGCAACATCCTCCGTGCCCTCAGCTCCCAGGTCGCTGACGAGACCCGCATCCTGTACGGAGGCAGTGTTACCGAAAAGAACTGCACCGAGCTCGGCAAGGAGGAGGACATTGACGGTTTCCTCGTTGGTGGTGCTTCGCTCAAGCCTGCCTGTAAGTCATCTTTGAATAATAGCCTTGTTGAACAGTGTGCTAACTCGCATTTTCCAGTCCACGACATTATTAACGCCAAGATCGGTGCTTAGAATATCAAACTTGAAAAGAAAGAGAAAGGTGTCCAGGATAAACTTGCTTTGGTAGGACATTTGAGTCCCCTAAAAGCAAATAGATGATGAACGAGCAGACAAATAACAAACAAATAATACCCACTACCATCATGCTTCTGTACCAAATTAGTGCATGCATACTAGCCCCTTCGTAGCTTATCCAGCCAACTTTGTTTTTGGTGCCAGCCTAAGTAGAACCAGCAAATGCTGGCGACTAATCACCCGATCTTGCACAATGACATTATGCACAAAAGTCTCGTATTTTGGCATACCCAATTCAGCGGCTTTTCTTGGAACATAACCCGATCGATGACAATCGCTCCCCTCGTAGCACATTGGGTAATAGTTGAACAATGACTTGATTCCTGGACTGATGTTTCAATTGAGGCATTTGCCCTCTTTCATTGTTTATGCAGTCGTTTATGCAGTGATATTCCTCAAGCTTTTATCGTCCAAAAAGGTGTCGTAGTCGTTATGCAGTTTTGAGATTCTTGACTCTAAATCGTACAATGTCCTCGCAACCAATGCTTCGTGACGCCCCCCTCCCAAAATTGATACATATATACGTACAAAGATGCCCAAGCCCTCCGAGAAAGCCTTTTTACACCACCATTCCCTTGCCGTGGTAGGGAGACCATACACCTCGCACACTGGGCTTGGTGCTGGTGACGGCCCTGTTGTGGCGCTTCAGCTTCTCTCCGCTGGCATCACGTAGCAGCTCCACCTTCTTGAGAATCTCGTAGGGCGATAGGTTTCGGACGCAGATGGGCTTTGTTAGGCCGTTGATGTAGTGGCCAATGACCACGGGGTGTTTGCCTGGTCGAGGGGAGACGGCAAACTCGATCTGGGGGTTGACGGATGCGAACTTGGGGAGGAGGGACTTGATGAAGCCGCTGTAGTAGGGTTAGAGAAGAAGTTTAGGGTCTAATTGGGGCGGTAGTCACTTGCTTCATGCCCTTGGAGCTTCCGGCCCAGTCACAGTAGTGGAAATCCAACTTCTTGCACTGCAGAATGAAGGAACCGACGCCATTCTGCAACATGTCAGTCTTGTGGATCCAGGCTGAAAAGATTGCTGGAAAGTGGACTCACCTGGCCGGTCGAGACTGCTCTTATCGCCTTGATCGTCATCTTTGTGAAGCCGTGTCAATCGATATCTTCATGATCCGACCGCTCGAGAAGTTTTGGAATAGCGGCGCGCAGGCCCATGGCCGAAAATCAGCACTCGAGGGGTGCCCAAAGGGGTATAGCGCCACAACGGTAGAACACCGGCAAACCATAACCTTTCGTGGATAATTTCACGACCGGCGCGACAGCCTGGAGCTTGCCCTCACCATAACCTCTCTTCTCGTCATCTGCTAATTCCGGCGGCTTCCTGTGCCGCCCAATTTCATTTCGCTCATTTGTTCTTGATATCTTCTTCCTGTTTTTAATTCTCCCCGGAGCACTCGACCGAGCCCTGCGCCATGACCGACAAGCTTCCCCCCAACCTGCTTGCGCTTTTCGCGCCGCGCCCACCCCTGCGATGGGTCGAGGCTCCTGATTATGCGCCCCAGAACCGCAGGACGGCGCCCATCACGGGCGTCGCGGCTTTCCTGCCAGAACTCCAGAAGTACAAGGAGACAGACAACTACAACCCCACCGAGAGCTGGCTGCAGCAGCGCGATCGCAAGAAGGAGGAGAAGAAGGAGGCCGCTAAGAAGCACCTCGCGGATGCGCCCAAACTTTGTGAGACAAACCCTACTGTACCTGCCTGCTGATGCGTCGTTGCTAACTTGTCTTCCCCTACAGTCAAGCCTCACGAGGATCCCAATATTCGCGGCGACGCCTTCAAGACGCTAGTTGTCGCTCGTCTTAGTTACGATGCCGACGAGCGAGACTTAGAGAAGGAGTTCGGCCGTTTCGGACCCATCGAGCGCGTATGTGCACTCCCCCCCTCTTAAGGCCATTGCGCGACCAAAGCTAACCTCGCACTCAGATTCGAATCATCACCGATACACATGCGCACGAGAAGCCGAGGAAAAAGAAGAAGCCTCATCGAGGATATGCATTCGTGGTTTTCGAGGTCGAGAAGGACATGAGAGGTAACTATCCCCCTGAATCCCCCTTCCCATCCTGACATATTTTTCTTCCTTCTTTGGATGTACCTTTTGAGATGTGGCCCTCAGGCTTGCCCTTCTCTTGGCGTATTCTGCGAGACACAAAAAGGGCCCTCAAGCTTGCCCGTCTCGGCATCATGTTTTCTTTTGTTTTGGACTCACTCAACACCACAGGTGTTTTATGGTAAGATTTACTGACACCCGCGCCCTTGGGCGCAATTGCGAGTAGCTGCTCTGGAATCTTGCGATGGAATCCGAATCAAGGATCGACGTATCAAGGTAGACGTCGAACGAGGTAGAACCGTGAAGGGTTGGAAACCCCGCCGATTTGGTGGTGGCCTGGGCGGCCGAGGGTACACCAGGTCTATGCCTTCCCGTCCCATGGGCCCTGGAAGCTTCGGCGGCGGCGGCGGCGGCTTCCGCGGAGGTTTCAAGGGCTTTGAAGGCGGCGGACGTGGACGAGGTGGGTTCCGTGGAGGCTTCGGTGGCCGAGGAGGCGGATTCCGAAGCGGCTTCGACGGACCCCGCGGTGATCGCAACGGCTTTGGAGCCCCCAGCGGCGCACCATCCGGACCCGGCTCCGACCGAAGGAATGGTTATGACCGCGACCGTGGAGACCGAGGCGATCGTGGCGACCGCGGCGATCGTGGCGACCGTGGAGATCGAGACCGAGACAGGGACCGTGGAGACCGTGGTGGGTATGATCGAGGCGGTCGCTCATATGACGACAGACACGGCGGCGGCAACTACCGTGACGGCGGCCGATACGGAGATCGTGAAGGCCGTAGGACGGGCAGCAACATGGAACCCATCGGCCGCAGGGAAGGTGGGTATCGCGATAGGGACTACGACCGACCCCGAGACGACGACGGCGGCCGAAAGCGCGGCTACGAAGGCGGCGGCCACGAAGACCCCCGGAAGTTGCGCCGATACTAAACTGCAGTCGTTGGGCTTCTGGTGGGTTGTCGACCATGTCACTTTGTCACTGACTCATACCCCTTTTTCAACTCCCAAACATGTGTGACACCTTACAACCCACAACAGATAGCCCGCTGGCATCTTTCAATCGCCTATTTCACCAGTGGCCTGGATTTCCTGGCTTTCCGCACACATATATGTATTGCTCCTGATTGGTACTCAACTGCGCAGACTCTCCCCAAGCCTTGTTGATGCTCAATTGCAGCAAGAATATACAACTTCTCGGGCGGATCAAGGAGGCAGGTAACGAGAAAACAGAAAAAACATGTATTCTAATATGAATCGGAAGGATGGATCGGAGGGGGTGTCAGTACTCGAATTGACTGTAGCTTACAACAGTGGCTACGAACCGAGGTAAGGTCAAGAGGTAAGCACTTCGTGACCTGCTTACCGCGAAGCCTCTCATGCCTGCCGACCTCTAGTCGGCTTAGTAGGGTGATTTTGTATTATTTTGAAATTTCAGTGGTTTAGCAATGACTAAGGCTCATTGAGCAAAATGTTGATGTTGATAGTTGTGTCTTTTTTATTGTCTTTGTATCATCCAAGGGCGTGTCTAGTCAACATGATGCCCTCGTATCCCTTGGCCCTCAACGCCGAGATCCCATAAAAATGTCATGCTGGTATCAGTCATATGAACAGAAGATGTGTCGAACCCAATCTTTGGCACCCTTTTTCTTGTTTTTTCCCCCTTTTTTGCTAGCCTTGATTCTAAGCATCATCCGGAGAGCCGACCTGAGTCACCTCTGAGGTAGCAGAGGTCCAGTAGCTGAATTCATTGTTAGCTCCTACTGTAAACACTGAAAAAAGAACTTGGGAAATGAACTTACGCTTCCACCTTGACCTTGAACTCGCTCAAGCACACGCCAAACAGCTTGAGCAGCCTCGTTTGCCGTGAGTCCAAAATCTGACCCTCCTTGCAGACGACGTACTCCTCGCCCTGGCCAGACTCGTCGCCGAGGACGACGCGACCCTTGACCATGCGGGTAGGGACGCCAAGGCGACGCAGCTCGGGCTCAATGGTGTGCTCGAGGGGCACATCGTGCTCAGCGGGCACCTCGCCGGCGGTAGCGTAGACAACACCCGTAGGGATGGAGAAGTCGCGGGAGGCGGCGACACCGGCGCGGGCAAAGTCGACGGGTGCGAGGTTCTCAAAGTAGGACAGGATTGTCTCGACGGGGCGGTTGGTGAGGATCAAGCCGACGGTGCCTGTGAGGTAGCGGGCAAGTTCGTCGATGCCCGGAGCGATGGCCTCGGCGGGGGTCTGGCCGAGAGCCTTGGCCATGAGCTTGGTCTTGCCAAAGAAGAGGCTATCGAATTGTGCTTGTTAGTTTTTGGTTTCATGCCTGCGAACTCGCAAAGCGACAAGCAGAGGGAGGGAAAAAAAGAGGTTGGAGAAGAAGACATACCGGGAGTCGGAGAGTTCGCGCCTCACATCCTTGAGGTGGCTGTTGCGCATGTTGTCGACGCTGAAGACCAGGCAGGTCTGGTACTCGGGGACGGCATCGCGAATGTTTTGGAAGAGCTTGTCTTTGTCCTCGCGGGTCTTCTTGTTGACCTGGCTGAGGTGGACGACCTTGTTGCGCTTCGACTTGGGCATCTTGACGAATTCTCAAAACTGTCGACCTTCTTCTTTGTTTTTTTCCACTGCTTAGAAACAAGAGAACAAATTTCCCTTTTCCCAAGTTTGATAACCTTTTTCCCCTTCAAGATAGAAACAGAAACGGCGGGCGTGGATGTGGAATTGTCGACACGGCGCGAGGAAAAGAAAGAACAAAAAGTCGAGAAACCAAAATTTTGTGCTCCGATAAGATTAGAGAAAAAAAATCCGAGGCAGGCCAATGAGTGAGTGGCGGGGTCGTTCCTGTGAATAAAAGCGGGGCCCCACTGGCTTCACCGCGATGCCAGGAAGAGCGGGCTCCTCAGTCCGGGGCTCTCACTAAACGAGTCTCCCGTAGGATCAAGCAAAATTCTGCCTTGATTTGGCCATTGATTCGCGAATACAATATAAACTGAAGAAAAATACCCCCAGAAAAGTAGCAGAGCATTATCCAACACTCTTAGTTTCATCGCGGATGTGTCATGGGCTTAGGTTTGACGTCGCCGCATGATTACCTCTTCTGATTTATATCAAGGGAAAAGGTATTTGCGATAAAAGCAGTCCATGACTCGTGTTTTTATTCATCCTCTCGATAGAGCCTATATTCCAATGGTAGCGCACCGTCGAACTTCCCAGGTTGGGTTCCCGCCTTGTTAGTGCTCTTGAGTGACATTTGGGCTACGAGCATCGAGATATCGCCGATTGAACCGTAGAAATAAAAAATCGAGCAAAAAATTCATTCCCAGTAACCCCTATGGATTTAATCTCAATTAATTAGTGGTGACTCATGTTGTGTAACCGGTGTTCTCATTGTGCCTACCAATCTTGTTCAAACGATTGAATAAGTAAAAGATTCTCATCGCTTACAAACAACACATCTACTTAGGTATATGCGAAAATTATAGCGAATATACGGCATAAGAAGATTAAATAGAGAGGACATGGGTCTATGGGCTGCTTGCCATGTTTGATGCGGGCTAAAGGCTGATGCCATACCCAGGACGAAAAGGTCGAAACGATAGACATGGAATGCAGAGAAAATACATTAAAAGAAAAAACTGCCCATTTTACAAGAAATATCTATACAGATATAGGGTACCGTCTTGGTGTTTTATGATATGTTGATACCAAAGCCTCGGCCCTTCTGCCGACGTCCAAGTCAACGAATCTCGGCCTCTCCTGGAGACACCCATGGTCATCCCTAGTTCCTCGGGTCCTCGTACTATTGTGGCCAGATCTATCTAAGAACGGAGTCACTGCATGATACATAGCCTTAAGCGCTCTCATTAGGTTTAAACCCTGCAATGCAATAGCAATTTTGCGTGCGGAATCCTCTGCACCGTGGAACGGCCGCTCCACAACAATGAGCCTATAATGACCGCAGAATCTCTGGTCTTTCCCTGAAGGCGAATAACTTCTAAGCGGACTGGCAGCTGGTGAAAATACACCACTACGCAAACTCCCAATCCTCCTCGAGGATAGGAATCCTTCGCGGCCCTCATTTTGGGTCCGAATGTCGGACATCCCCCGCCGTTATCAGGCTGTCAATCGTACAGCGGCCAATGCGCTAATGGCATGCGGGGCGCTTCCCGCGGGAAACCCCTCTATTTGGCAGCCGATCTGCTTTTGATAGCTCTTCGTGGCCGTGGCCAGCAAATAAAGACCTTCTGTAAATGTCAAATGGCGGGGTCCAAGATCCCACAGCCAAGGCCAAATATGCCACTATGGTGTGGGCCTCAATCCCTCGAATTGACTTCTCAGTCGTAAACGGCTAGGCCATGTCCTTTGAGTTTAGCAATGCTCCATTTAAATAGCTTTATAGGCCGGTGGTGTTTTCCTAGACAACCACTTCTTCTTTTCGGATCTGGCAGTTCTCATTGCCTTCCAACGAGACCATGACTATCACAACCTCCAACGAAACCGTCTTCGCGCCTGCCATCAAGGCGAAATGGACCGCGGCGGCCGACAAGGCCTCGCGAGACTTTCGCTCCGATGTCATGACGGTGCCCACGGAAACCATGATGCAGGTACTGTGAGAAGCAATTCGAAGCTGTAAGAGGATTGGCCCGCTAAGTCTTGCTACCCAGGCCATCTTGGAAGCTTCCGTTCAGGATGATATTTACGACGACGATGGAGACCCATGTGTCAAGGCTCTGGAAGCTAGGCTCATGGAATTGACCGGCAAAGAGGCTGCTCTTTGGGTGGTTTCTGGTACCCAAGGCAACCAGGTTTGCCTGCGTACTCACCTCACTCAGCCACCGCACACTGTCTTGCTCGATCACAGAGCTCATGTGCATTGCTGGGAGTCTGGTGCTCTTCCTGTCATGTCCCAGGCCTCTGTGACAACCGTTCACCCAAAGAATGGCGTCTACCTGACCCTCGAGGATGTGAAGGCCAACATGATCGCAGATGGAAACAGTGAGGCTATTCTAAACCTGATTTCCCAGACCTGCTAATCACATGTTTTCCCAGTCCATTTCCCACCCACGCGTGTTGTTGCACTGGAGAACACCATGAGCGGCACCATTCTGCCGCTTGCCGATGCCCAGGCCATTTCCCAATTTGTTCGATCTTTCCCGGTGCCGGAAGGTCAAAAGCCTATCGCGATGCACCTGGATGCCGCCCGTGTCTTTGATGGCGTCGCCGGAGAGGGCGTCAGCCTCAAGGACTATGCGGCCTGCTTCGACAGCATGTCCATCTGCCTCGCTAAAGGCCTGGGTGCGCCCATGGGCAGCGTCATCCTGGGCAGCAAACAGTTCATCGACCGTGCCAAGTGGTACCGAAAGATGTTTGGCGGGGGCACGAGACAGCCCGGAATGATGGCTGCAGCAGCGCATGCGGCGCTAGAATACACCATGCCCCGTCTCCCGCTGGTGCATGCGTTGACCAAGGCCACGGCGGAGAAGATTGAACAGCTGGGCTATAAATTCACGCTGCCCGTGCAGACGAACATGATTGTCATCGACTTGGAGGTGGCGGACATTCCTCCAGCTGCCTTTGTGCAGTACTGCACAGAACAGAAGCTGGGCGTGTTCCCGAACGGGAGGTTGGTGTTCCACCACCAAACATCACAGGATGCGGCAGACGCACTAGTGATTGCTCTATCAAAACTGATGGAGGCTAAAAAGAGCGGTGTTGCACTGAGCACTGGGGAGGTACATGGTGGATATTCCTAAGTACCTTATGTTTGACGTGGTAACTATCAGTAGCTCGTAGCTTAATGCTGTGCAGCCTATGGTTCCAAACAGAAATACTTTTTCAAAATCCCACTTATCAGTGCACAAACAAATCTCTCCATTAATCCTTCAATTCGGCACATATTCTATTTTCCGCAGTCGCACCATTTAGGGTTCTGTTTCTTGACCAAAAAAACACATCTTGGCACACACACAAAACCGCCACGCCCGGCATATTCGATGCAACTGCGGGGGGATAGTCTTGCATATGGCTAGCAACGCCCGACCCACAGGACAGCTGATTAAGGGCGGTTCGCTTCGGGGCAGTCCGCCTCGAATATCCGCGGGAAACCACTGTCATCGCCATGGCCTGCCTGGGTAGCATCGGGCATATATCGACTTGACTAATTCCCGGCCCTTGTTGCCGACTGGAGTATGTTTCGGGGGTAAAGTACACACCGATCATAGGGAGCCGATCTCGCAGAAGCGAGATAAGAGATAACTAGACGGCACTTAAAAGAGGGGAGCGGCATGCTTCTACGTGCGAGCCATTGATCATCGGATGAGACCAAAGGTCGGCTTTGACAAATTTTTCTAGTTAAAATATTATAAACATCTGAAAAACAAAAGCAATAAATAAAAAATCATGGCAGAAAAGAGTATCGTTGTTGTTGGGTAAGAATATAATTGTTTCGGGCCTCTTGCCGAGACAAAAGCTAATCCTTGTATAGAGCGGGTGTGACAGGTTAGAAACAAACGAAAAGGCAAGCTTGACCAAAGCTAACGGGTCAGGTCTCACCACGGCACTGCTTCTGTCTAAAAACTCGACATACAAGATCACTGTCATTGCAAAGCACATGCCAGGCGACTATGATATCCAATATGCATCTCCTTTGGCGGGTGCCTGCGTCATGCCGTAGGATCCTTGCCCTATCCTAGTCTCTCGACATCACGAAACTAACAAGCATAGGATGTCTATCGCCGGCTCTGAGGCTGAGGAATGGGAGCGAAATACTTGGATCGCTTTAGAGGAGATTACAAAAAATCAGCCTGATGCCGGAATCTGCTTTCAGAGTACCTCGAACCCACTTTAGTCGCGAATCGCTTAGTCGCTAATGCAATCCAGAGGCAACTGTCTACAACCGCAAAAAGGATGCCGGAACAGCTACGGCCACATGGTTTTCGGAGCTTCTCTCGGATAACCCTTGGTGGAAATCCCTGCTCCCCAACGTCAGTTTACCTATTTGCTATATCTGCACCATCTAGAAGGAACCCGCTAAATCAGACAAATAGGTCAAAAACGTCCCGAAGGAAGAGCTCCCCCCTGGTGCGGATAGCGGGCGGAGCTTTACATCCGTCTGCATTAATACAGCCATCTATATGCCTTGGCTAGTCTCACAATGTCTCAAGAATGGCGTAGTATTCAGGCGCGCCAACATATCACACATTGCCGATGCTGCAGCTCAGGGTGTCCACCACAGCGGCAAGAAAGCTGACGTTGTCTTGAACTGCACTGCCCTGGGATCTCGCGGTCTCGGAGGGGTTGCAGACGGGCTAGTCTACCCGGCCCGAGCCCAAGTAGTCGTTGTCAGGAACGAAGTGGACGAGATGATATCCGTTTCCGGCACAGACGACGGACCAGACGAGGCCATGTACATCATGGGCCGGGCTGCTGGTGGAGGGACCATTCTGGGAGGCTGCTATCAAAAGGACAACTGGGAGTCGCAGCCAGACGCAAACCTGGCGAGCAGAATCATGAGCCGGTGCGTCAAGGCCTACCCCAAGCTGACCAATGGGCGGGGGGTTGAACACTTGGACGTGGTCCGACACGGTGTCGGTTTGCGGCCTGCCAGAGAGGGCGGCCCACGAATTGAAGCAGAAAAAATTGAAGGCACCTGGGTCGTGCACAACTACGGGCACGGAGGCGCAGGATATCAGCTCTCATACGGGTGTGCGCAGGTGGCGACCAAGCTAGTTGACGACGTTTGTCAGCAACTCGCAAGTCGGCTTTGAGAGGGGTGGGAAAGAGAGTGCAAAGTCAATTGAATGCGCCAATACTGTAATTCTGATCACGATCAAGCAGGGCAGCTGCCAATTGTCCGCAGGGCGCCATCAATCACAGATGCCCTTTTTTGCTATGCCGTCACAGCGTGTCAGTAGGTCCAAGCGATGGTTTGAGTTGTAAGCTGTAGCTGGAGCTAGGTACCCAGCAAGTCTTGCGTCTTGCGTCTTGCGCACGGGCCAAGTGTCCCTCGCGCCGAAAATGCCAGCAAACTAATCCTTGTGCGTTGTGTTTTTTTTTGACCTCGCCGCACAAACCACTGCACAATCAAACTTCCCATCACATCTCCTCCCGCCGAGTCCCTCGCAAACATCCGCCTTTGTCCTCCCTCTCCCTCCTCCATCTTCATCTCCCGTCCTTCATCGTCTTCTCTGTCGCATCGAGGTTTTTCTTTGTTCCGTCTCATTCTCCCTCCCGATCCGTCCGCCACCTCTGGTCGCCCCTCATCCCACTTCGCCAAACCCGGTCTCTCGCCTCCGATTCTTGCCATCGGGCCTCTCTACCTCCGCGCCGACACAGCCCGACCGGAATCCTCATTTCATCTCTCGACATTCTCTAGGAGTCTTTTGAGCTTCCTTTTTTTCTACGTCCTTCCTTATCCCGCCGACGATTTATTCCCGCGACCGCCCCTCCCCTCCCAGCGCTCGCACATCTGCTCCAATTTTAGCTCCGACACTACCTCATCGACGTCGCCCACTTTCTCCAGCTCCACACAGTAGCCATCATGGCCTCCAACGGTAACCTCAACTCCCAACACCACTATCAGGACTTTTCAAACCAACACGAAGCAGCTCCTCCCGCCCCTGCCGCCGACGCCGCCGCTACACCTGCCGCCAACAACAACCTTTCCAAGGATGAGGTCGGCTGGTACTTCGTCGAGCAATACTACACCACTCTGAGCAAGTCCCCCGAGAAGCTTCACGTATGCGATTTTCCCCCTCTTCTTGCTCCATTATCGACCCGCTGACACTTTTCCTACAGCTTTTTTACGGCAAGCGCTCTCAATTCGTCTACGGTCTCGAGGCTGAGGTCGCCAACGTCTCGGTTGGCCGACAGGTACATTGAAACCCACCATCTGATATCGGCGATAGGCTTTCCGAACTAACCACTCATACTCCACGCAGGCTATCCAGGAACGCATCAAGGCTCTCGACTTCCAAGACTGTAAGGTCCGAGTGTCCAACGTCGACTCCCAGGCCTCATTTGACAACATTGTCATCCAAGTTATCGGCGAAACATCCAACAAGGCCGGCGAGCCCAAGAAGTTTGTTCAGACCTTTGTTCTCGCACAACAGCCCTCCGGTTACTTTGTTCTCAACGACATCTTCCGATACATTGACGAGGAGAACGACGAGGAGCCCGCCCCTGCCGTCGAGGAGACCGCTGAGGAGCCCGAGGTTGCCGCTGAGGAGCCCGAGGTTCCCGTCGAGGTTGAGGCCGCTGAACCTGTTGAGGAAACCCAGGAGGCGCCCGTTGAGCTCGACACAACAGTTGTCGATGAGAAGCTTGAGGAAGCTGCCGCTAAGGACAGCGCTGCTCTGAACGGTAGCTCAACTGAGCCCGCCCCTGAGGAAGTCAAGGCTCCCGAGCCCGAGCCTGAGGCTGAGGCCCCGGCCGCTGATGCCGAGTCAACCGTTAAGGAGCTTGCCGAGGAAGACGCCAAGGTGCCTGAGAAGCCCAAGGACCCCAGCCCTACTCCCGTGGCCAAGCCTGTCGCTGCTCCTGCTGAGCCTGCCGGTCCTCCCAAGCCTATGACCTGGGCCAGCCGTGCTGCTGCCGCTGCCGGTCCCAAGCCCGTGGTCCCTCTTGCTAAGACTCCTACTCCTCCTGTTTCCGCCCAGAACCGTGCTCCTGCTCCCGCTGCTCCCACCTCGCAACCTGCTCCTGCTGCTGCTGCCGCTGCCGCCCCCGCCGCTGCTACACCCGCTGAGGCCCCTGCCAAGGACAACTCCGGCTGGCAAACCGCCGGCGCCGACTCGAAGCGCCAGAACCGTCCCCAGTCCATCTCAAACGCCCCTGCCGAGAAGGAGGGCACCCTTGGTTACGTTAAGTATGTGACGGAGAAGGTTCAGGAGGCTGACCTTCGCGCTGCTCTTGCTGCTCACGGCGAGTTGACCTACTTTGACATCAACCGTCAGAAGGTATGTGCTTTGAAACACACATACATATATATAGCGAGAGACAATTGCTAACAAGGATGTAGAACTGCGCTTTTGTCGAGTACAAGACAACCGAGGGTTACCAGGCCGCTGTCGCTGCCAACCCTCACATCGTGAACGGCGAGAACATTGTTGTCGAGCCCCGCCGACCCAAGGCCAACGCCTACGGCGGCGCCAGCTACGGATCTGGCCGCGGTGGTACCCCCAACCGTGGCCGTGGCGGCTTCGATGGCAACCGCTCTGGTAGCCAGGGCCCCCGTGGCAACTTCTCCGGCCAGAACCGTGGCCGTGGTGGTGCCCGAGGCCGTGGCGGTGCCCAGGCCAACAACGCTTAAAGTATTTAACTTATAGTACCGCTCACCCATGGTTTGCGGTACAGTCGGCTCTCGACGAAATTCGGGCGAGGTGCTGGCAGTGGAGGAAAGAAACTGGATGAACCAAGTCACGGATGTGATGATCACCGGCCATGTCGATTCGCCGGCAAGGCTATGAAACCCCAAAAACACACAAACACCGAAAGAACTCAGGGAGGATTATTCTGGCGGGTAGGGTGGAGCGGAGTTGGGCATTCCCTTTGGAGGGTTAAGTCGGAGTTGGAGCCGGAGTCATAATTGTTCATTTTTCGTTTTCAGTTTTCGCTGCTTTGCGCGCTGCATCTGCATCTAATCCTCCCCGACCAACGATTTGGCTCATGGATTCAGCAAAAAAGGGAAAAGAAAAAAGGTCCTTGGCTGGGAGCTCGGATTTTGGCGTCATTCTTACACCTAATGGTCGTGTACATTTTCACACAAAAAGCAATAGGGGGCGGGGAATAGAGACCGGAGTCGGATGGTGCACACACAGGGCGGAGGATGTGATGACGGACAGGAACATGGACATAGGGAACTCAGGATGACGAGAGAATATGGACAGGCCTGGCTGGAAGCACGGCGGAAGAGGCCATATCTGTACGTTCTACTGTTGCGAAAGAAAAATAATCATCAGCGTTTCTGGTCTAAGGGAGTTTGGCAGGGGAGCGAGGGATAGTGGGCAAAACTGATACCAAGACACAACAAAGTTGAATGAAGAAAACATGAATTGTACAAAGGCACGTGTCATGACATGAAGCAAGGCCGGGCCAGACTGAGCAATGGGAAGCCGCGCAATGGCAACGTGACAAAGAACCCGGAAACACGATCATAAGCAGAAGGTAATGAGTTGGTGCATGACGCTTCAAGACAGACGTGGATCAGTTCATAATCATGACAAGACGAAACCGGGATGGAGGTACGAGGTTGCTTGGCTTCGGAACTCGGTTAGTTTGCTGGGGTTGGTTCCTCTTGGCCTCGCATGCTTGGCATTCAGCAACGGCGGGGGACCTCACCGCATGTCAGTTGGGCCAAGAACTTTTGGATTTTGCGGAGGAATACGAAATTGAAGTTTCATTCTTGGTCCCCGGTTGTCGCTCGGGCGAGTCGGATGATCGGGAGAGCAGCTTGGGGCCCCTCGATGTCGACGGGGATCTCGGAGGGCGTGTACGGGCACCCACACCCCCGGGACGCGTACCGAGAGGGAAGATGGAGAGGACAAAAGGGTTGAACGGGTTGAGCAAAGAGAGAAGGGAAAAAAAAAGAAAAAAGTTCCGCTACGACCTTCTCAAAGCAGGTAAAATTAAAGGAAGCCAAGGAGGGAAGCGGTTTTGCATGCTAAGCATGTCATGCAGCGAGTCGGCGAGCGAACTTCGGCCAAGACCTCAGGTCTGAGCCCTTTGGGGACGATGATGATTATGATGATGATGTATGGTGCGGAGAGAGGGAACAAAAGGGCGTCGTTCTTGGACGAATCCCATGCAGCGAATGAGTCAGACGACGAATACCATTGCTAGGTCTGCCATGTGCCGGAGACCCGGGGGAATGGAGGGGAGGGGGGACGATTCCACGATCGGCTTCTTGCCATGAAAGTGAAAGTGAAAGGGGGGGGGGACCAGAGGCTCTAAGGCAATGTAGAATAAGAATTGAGAGCGGGCGCAACCACGAGGATGATCGTTTTTTTTTCTCCTGTGACATGGGGGGCTGTGATGGGCGTACACGACGGTAGACGGCAAAGGTGGTGGGAAACGGTACATGGGGAATGGCGATCGGCATCTAAGCAGCATGGCGTTGTGATGGCCTCCTCACTGGGCAGAATGTGACGGCTAGTTCCATGAGCGATCGCCGACCGCATGAGAAATCAAAACTGACCGGGCTACGTGGTATGGGATGGGATGCATGGATGGGCGTGTTATAATGCGGTGTGCAGCGACGGACCGATGTCTTTCTTGTAGGCAAGGGTGTTGTTTATGGCCATGGCGTCTCTCCATGATGAATCGTGGAGGGGAGGGCCAAGGAGTCAATCATGCTGTGCAACGATGTCCGCGGAGGTTTTTTTTAGTCAACACCAAACACCAGGTTCCTCCCCGCCCCCCTCCCCCTTCCACAGATGGTAGCCGCGCAGGCCATGCGGACAATCCATCATGCCTTTTTTTTTTTTTCCTTTTACACGAGGCAAGGTCCGGGGGATGGCCCCAGTGGAGGGTTGCATCCGAGCTGATAATCGCGTATTATTGTTGGCAAGCTTAGGTGTCGGTAGTTTGATCCGTAGGAATAGGATTTTTTTTTAGTTTGGGATTGGGATTGGGAACCGTCAGACCAGGAAGACCTTTTGTTAGTTCTAGCGCACTTTTTTCTATTGTTGGTTGCTTTAACAAGAAAACTAGTTGACGGGGAAGAGACGGAAATGAAAGCGTCCCCAATTGGCCCCTTCGCCTGTCTCTCTGGCACAAAACTGTTGGCGGTCCTTAGTATGCGGTTCGCCAACCGGGCCAAGCGAAGGCGCCGCGAAGCGCCAACGGGCAGGATGCAAAAGGGCCCCCACTAACCCTTAAATCCGATCCTTGTTGCAGCGTCGGGAGACACAAAAAACAAGGCGAAAGAAGGGTCTTTCTGTCTTTGTGCTTGGACAATAACGACGACGGCGCAGATGCACGTGTGTTACAGGGCAGGGTATCATGTATGGTATGGTATGTTCTGTGCGTACATGTACGCGGCGTTGAACAAATCATCGAGCATGGAGAAAAACTCGTACACGCACACACATTTCTGCGCCTTTATTAAGCAGCACGAACCGTCGCGGGCGCTTGCTGTAGCTTGAGCATGGGATGTGGGGGGGTGTGGCAGAGCCGAGAAAAAAAAAATTAAGACATAGAACAATTCAGCAGATGCTAATTGACCAAACCAGTAATGGCTCGCCAGAGACTGGCCGATGCAACTGGCTGGATTTTGGGGAACCGGGGGTGTGGGTTGGCCGATTTTCAAAGGTGCCAAGGGCCCGGGCAAAAGTTCCTTACCCAGCTGCTTGGGCCCTCGTCGGGTGCCCAGACGAGAGCGAAGGCGAGCGGGAGAGATGCGACACGACAGTTGACGACACTATTGGTCATCAGGGATTCACAACCCAAGCGGTGGTGCATGCGTGTGTCAGAGATTCTCCCGGAACCTTTGGGAAGAGAGAAGGCCCGTCCGCGCGCCGGCGTGTGTTGTGTTGCTGCTCGTGTTTGGTGGAGATGACGACGGTAATATTGTGATACAGCGTGGTGCAGATCCCTCAACAGAAGGGATGCCCGTTGCATGTGCGAAAGTATGTGCTAACAATTTGGTCCTTTTTTGTCTTTTTTTTCTCTCGCTTTGCGCGAGGCTCCAGCGGTCCCTTTGAAAGGGGGGGCGTGGCGGAAAAAACCCATTTGTGACCATGCTGATCCGACAGAGACATTGAGAGACATTGAGAGAGAGAGAGATTCGAACAAGAGGGATCTAGACCCAGGGACCAGCCTCCCACGCCGCCAGATGACTTGCAGCATCAATGTTTAATTTTTTTAGAGGCCAAGAAGCGCTCGGTGGTGCCAAGTCGAGCCTCCCGGCCGAGAGCACGACAAAGGGACCGGAGGAGCTGCGGCAAAACTGCTGTCGCGGAAATAGTGTCTGCTGTGCAATGACGCGTCCCCGGTGCCAATAATGGTTCAGAACCCTTCCCTCCTCCCCAGGTCACTTCGGAATATCACCCAATACCTAATTATATCGGGATCCGTGTACGGTACCCTTTTTTGGGGGTTGGGAACCCTGGGCCTGGCCTGCAGTGTGAAATGCGGATGTGAAATATGTGAATAAACATGGTGGTGCGTGACCCGGAGTGCGCGTATACAAGCAGCAGAAGGCTCGTGCTATGTAATGGTTGTTAATCAATCAATCAATCAATCTCGGGCACAGTGGCCCAGCGTCACTAAATGTCCGGTGCCGTCAGCGGGTGCCGCAACATCCGTTAAGGCGCTCACCTACTCGTTTGGGCATGGCGCCGCATCTTCCTCATGGCCCCCCGGAGCACCCCTTTCCCTCTGGCCTATTTTCCCTTCCCCACAACACCAACAGAAGGTACGGCCGACCCAACTCGTGCCCTGGCATGCCCCGGCAGGGCCCTTCCTCGGTGGTGCACCCGGTGGGTCGAGGCTTCCCTCTGCGGTTCTGTGGGCCCGTGGAACCTCGCCCGGGGGACCTTTTGGCGGGAATGGGGCCGGGGGTCGGGCTTGCCAGGTCAAGCCATCCCAGGCTACTGCTATGCTTGTTGCGTGCTAGCTACTTGCTGGCCCTGTTTGTGTGTGCGTGTGTGTGTGTGTGGTGTGTGCCTTCCTCCGTGTCCGCCGCCGCCATCGCCTCACCTCTGAACGACTGAACTGTGCTGCACTGCGCTGTATTTTGCGAGGCTTCCTTTTTCGCCTGTAATCCACACGGGGTCAATACGTCCGAACTCAATTCCCGCCCTGTCTTTGAGCACATTATCCGTGTCTCTCAAGGTGCTCAGTTGCGCAGCATCGCAGGGCACGCGCGTCACATCGCATCGCTGCCACCGCACCTTCGGCCGGCGGGCGACTTATCCTTTTCACCACTCTCGCCCGTCCGCAAAGACGTGCTTGTCGCCCAAAAACCTCATAGCCTCGAGATCCTCGCCGGCACATGCCCGCCCGCGTGCTCCAGCTTTTGAGACTTGACTTTCCGTTAGGGGATTGATCGACAGCCACATTTTCCCCGGTGTACCAAGATTCGCTCACCCCCGACCTCGAAACGATACGTACTGCCCTGCTATAATCCGTACGCCTGCCCTGCTGCAATAGCAGCAAGGCCCGTCCCTTCATCCCTGGTCTCCAATGTCGATGCCAATGCAAATGCCAACGCCAATGTCACAGCCTTTTTGAGTGCGGCTCGCAGCCCAAGCCCCGGCCAGCTGCTCCCGTCGCATCGGATCCCGTCTTTGGCGACCAGGACTAAAAAGTACATTGCCCAGACACACGAAACAAAGGCACCCGCCGCCACCTTTCGGCCAACCGATCTCGCCACTTCCGAGCCACAATACACACCCAAGACACCATCACCCGTCTGCTCCAGTTGCCGCATCCTGCACCAGAATCGTCTGCTGTCTTCTTCTTGTCCTTCTTCCCCAGTCTCCAGGCTCGATCCATCTTTGTACGCAATTCCGTTTGCTCTCCACTCCCTTGTTCCGCGCCCCGGACGTGGGTCCCTCGGTCTACGGTCCTTGCGTCTGTCTGGTCGTTGAGGCCCTGACCCTGCGATTCTAGTTTCGAGCAAAAGAGCCGCCGTGTTCCACGCCCCTTCCATCCCCCATCCCCATCCCCATCTTCTCTCCTCATCAAACACCCACTGCGGTGCCCGGGGCCGGTAGCAACTGCGACTGGTTCAGAGAGTTACCCGTCGTCCATCCCTCCGCTCGGCTCACGCCCCCCCTTCACCCAACGCCCCCGTGCTGGTGCTGGTGCCTTTCCTTCAATGACGGACGGCCCTCGTCTTGGCTCCACGCTGACTGTCGTCTCATCGTACTGGCTTCTCCGTTGGCTCGCTCGTTTTCTTGCTCCTCTACCTCTCTCCACCATTACACTCCAGTGCGGGTCGTTATGATCACTCTCCTCAGCCATCCGCGCTCTATGGAGACTCCTGCGGCAACGGTTCCTTGAGTCGCACCCCCCCAGATCCATTGGACTCCTCCCGTACTTTCCGCACCGCTTCAACCGGTTGTCAGACTCTCTAGAGGCCCTCTTATATAAGTCTCACAGTCCCCCATGGACCCCCGCAGGGTCCCGGCCGAGGACCATGGACCATCGCCGACTTCGCCTTCATCGCCGCCTGAGAGGCGGCGTGTCTCGATGGAAGAGGACATGCGCTATCGGCAAATCATGACGGGCCCTCGCCGTCCCTCACTGCCGCCTCCGTACCAGCGCGAGCCGTCTACGCCCTCTGCCTCGCATCATGGAAAGACCACCAGCAAGGGAAAAGAGGTCGCGACTGCCGGGGGCGGTCACAACAAGAACCGCCCCTCGTCCATTCACCTGGAAGAGGGGGATGAACAGCTACCAACATACAACACGTCAATAGCAATGGAAGGCGTATTCTGCAAAAAGCACGAAATTGAGAACACCATAAAGAGGGCCGAAGATCGTCAATGGCGCAACGTATACGTCACGCTCCAAGGAACAGCACTCAACATTCATGAAGTCAAAAAGGCTTGGAGCTGGGGGAGAAACCGTGACGATGGCCCATCTATTGATCCCGACAACCCTCCTTGGATAAAGAAGGGAAAGCTTGAAAAGTCTTACAGTCTCCTCTATGCCGATGCTGGCATCGCTGCTGACTATAAGAAGTAAGTCAAACTCATACACGCTTATTTGTAATAGCGCAACGCTAGCACATAAGAGTCGTTTACTGACACGGTGGTACCTTGTGTGTAGGCGTCGCTATGTTATTCGTATTCGCGCAGAGACGGACCAGTTTCTGATTTCATGCGTTGAGCTGAGCACTTTTATCAAGTGGCTCGAGGCTTTGTTCGCGGCCATTGATGTCGCCACACCACTTGATGATCGAGACTTCCCCCGTGACATGTCGATTCCCCGGGTTCAACGTATTCGATGGTTCCGCGGCCAGGACCCTACTCCCACCACACTCGATCTTTCGGAACTTGAAGTACAAGACCAACGAGAAGAAGCCACCTCATCTATGGTTGAACGCAGGGCATCCAGCGCCTCTGCCGTTCCACCCTCAGAACCCCAGCCAGAGGCAGAGCAGGACGAGGCACAACCAGCAATAAATCCATACTCAATACCTCCACTCCGCATCGAGCCTGCCCGTCGTCTCAGCACCGCGTCATGTCCCACCCATGAAATAGACCCCAGTTCAGGCAAATGGTTTCCGGAGCATCGATGGTCAAGCGCCCACGATATGCTGTATGCCAAGTTATGCTACAGCAACCTCCTCTTCCGAAGTCCTCGCAAGTCCAACTACATTATTTGCAAGGGCAAGCAATGGTACGTGGACTGGTCAACAGGTCGCATGGTCCGAGTGCTACCACCAGAGTACGGAGAAATCGACTACTTTGGGGCTTGGCAGGTTGTCCACACGGACAATAGGAGGATATAAAGTTACACAG
The DNA here is from genome assembly GCA_022837005.1 of Calonectria pteridis. NCBI lineage: Eukaryota > Fungi > Ascomycota > Sordariomycetes > Hypocreales > Nectriaceae > Calonectria > Calonectria pteridis. The sequence goes on along the minus strand of JAKZGU010000012.1, from coordinate 309,622 downwards.
CTCCCGGAAACACGCAGCTACCGGGACCACCTCATTAACGATTCACCATTTCTTACAACTCATATCGGAGCATCCATCACGGTACTGGGAGCATTCCATTCCGGAAAACAGCATCAAACTGGGCATCAAACTCATCATCATTCACGCATCATCTCACCAACACTATATTCGGGGATCATAACGTCCCTTGAAACGTCAACCACCACGTACCAAAGACCCCCAACACCCTCCAAGGGGTCATTGGATAAGATCTTCATTTGAGAAAAATACAACAATCTCACGAATACGACTTTTGCATACAATATCAATGGCAGCTATTTCTACGATTTCCCGATTGGGTTGGTGCATTGCATATCTGGCGCATTTGGGGTGCATAAGCCATGGGGGCGCGAAATCCGGGGTACATGGGCCGGAGTTAACTATTTCTGTTTTTTTTTTTTTAGTCTATGCTTCAAAACTCGTTTCGAATGACGGCGTGTATGGGAAGGGGTGGCAGGGTTCCCACCCCCCTTCAAGCTTTGTTTTGTACCTCTCTGCATCTTGGCATGCTTGGCATTGCTTGTATATAGGAATCAACGAATGGAAAGATGTATACCAAGAAAACATCAACTTTAAGGTTCTATGTGAATCATGTGATATTACGCCAATACTCTTGGCGGAGCATTCTTAGATCATCAGAGTATAGCCTCGTTAAATAAAAGCAAAGTGGTATCATCAACATTTCCGGTTCATTTTTCCAAGCCCATTCTTCCCACAGGGAGCATTATCTAATCCCTTACTTCCAGAGCACCCGAGAATCATACAAGTTTAGCAGAAAAAAACAAAGGAAGAAATTAACGCCGTGTATGGATTGTGGTGCGTCGCATCACGATTTCTGCGCCCCCGCGGCCTCGACAGCGGCAAGGCCTTCTCTCGTCTCGGCGGCGATTTCGTCGGCAATGGGTCGCAGGGCGTCGTTTGCGCCGCGGACGTCTGCGACGACGGCTTCGAGGCGGTCCAGCAGCGCGGCAATCTCCTCCCGTTGGCGGACGACCTCATCGTAGAGCAGCGCGTTTTGCGACTGCGTCGTCTGCAGGCGGGCGTTGAGCTGCGACTGGTGGGCGGTGAGGGCTGGGTGCAGATGAGCAGATAGGATGGCGTCGGGGGGGAGCAGGTGAGGACTGAACATTGGGTAATTCATGTTAGCTATGCGATTACTTTGGAGGAAGCCGCAAAATAAGACGTACGGTATTGGTGTTGTGGTTTGAGCGGTTTCTGAGGTTTCTGCTTCGGCGCGCCGGCGCGCAGCATCGTGAATGAGGCTTTCAAGGTCGTTTAGTTTGGGAACAACCTGTCTCGCGACCATGATGTTTTCGAATTCTTTCTGTTGCGCCTTTGGTTAGCACATGGTTCTTGTCGAGTATCATTTTCCATTCCCTCATGATCGACCACCCCATCCCGGCATGTTTGCGCCTTCTCACAACACAGTATAATATAATATATTCCCCCCTCTTCTCCCCCGCCTACCACACCTAAACAACCCAATTGCGCCTCCAGTAAAAGGGACCGAGGTAGAAAAAGAACAGTCCAGAGACTCACCTCGCACTTTGCGCCCAGCTTTTCCACCATCTGCCCCTGCACCTGCTTGAGCACGTTCTCGGCCTTCTTGGACACGGTCGGGTAGCAGCCGGCAAAGTTGCCCCAGGCCAGCTTGGCCAGCGTGCGCTTCAGGCGCTGGGCGTAGAGCTCCTGCAGACGCGATGCGCGCGGGCCCGGAGCGACGGGCGTGTGACGCTCCGGCAGCGGCGGGGACGCAGGCGGGTCGGCAGCTTGCTCGCCGTTGGTGCCATTGTCGTTGTTCTGAGGAGGAGCGGTGGCGGCGGCGGCGGCGGCAGTAGCAGCGGCGGCGTCTTCGTTGCCATTGCCGTTGACGGTCTCCTCCGATTCCGTCTGCTGGGCGGGGGGTTCCGCGGCCGCGGGGTTGTCGCTTTGCGATTGGGACGCCATTTGTCGACGGCGACCTTTGGAAGGGGGGGGAAATGGCGATGTCTTGGTCGTGGTGGGCGTGGTGGTGTGGCACGAGAGGACGCGACGTTGGAGACGAGGCGCGTGGGGTATCTTATCGCACGTGTGTGTTTCGTGGCGGTGCGAGGGGTAAAATAAGGTGTGCTGCTAGCTGGCGGGTGTGGCTTGCAGCTTGCAGCCATGATATCCCGACACAGGGGATCAGGATCGAGATTAGGATCCATCAGCAGATTTTCACAGGGGTTAGATCTCAAACGGCTGCGATAGTGGTCCAAGTATGAATTCTTAGCGTCGTATTCTCTGTTTTACATTGTCAAACCTAGGAAATTGGCTTGGCTAAGCCCGCGTCGGTGTGTCTATCTGTTTTCGTATCGTTTCGACTTCTTTTTGTTTCTTTCGATGCCAATCGACCTCCCACCAATTGTATCCAAAGAGGCTGGGCCCTCGTATATACTATTAAACCCAGGTGTTGTCCAGGAAGTGCATATTCCACCCGCCGGCTGCGTACGCACAGCAGCGTCAGCACACAGTCCCTCCCAAGAAAAATCTATAGGGTATCAGTATCAAAGAAAAATAAGAAAACCCAACCAAATCTCGTCTCTCATCGTGATCTCATACCAGCTCAGTTGGCTGCTAGAATTGCCGCTGCATCTGCGGCTATGCTATGGTCTTTCTTTCCACCATTTCGTCTTATCTCTTCTTCTTGTTTCTTCTCTAGTTCCGCCTCCTTTTGTCTCTCGTGGCTCACATATGTGGCATATCGTAGAGTGCCCAAGGTGAGCACAGCCATGAAAAGGATACCTAGGACAGATCTTCGAATGAGAACCCACCGAACCTCTTCGATATCTGATTTAGCATCACTGCTGAGCATGATGCTAATCTTGTAGTTAATTTGTTGAACCTGTGTCATGGTCAGGTTGAGATGTCGCCATTACCATCGATGATAACCACTCACAGCGCTCTCGGCCGCCTTTTGCTCCTCTCGAACAGCCATCTTACGGTCATTGAACATGCCTCGGACGTTATCATTGAGAGTCAATAACTCTTGGTTCAGCGATTGGTTCAGAATGTCCACTTCATGCTGCAGGTGAGTCCGTTGCTGCCTGAGTTGCTCTTCTTCCAGTCTTCGGTTGTTCTTAATCTCGGTGGCTAGCTCTGAGCAAGCTGCCTTGAAGAGATATGTCTCCTGGTGAAATAGTTAGCTGCCGTGTGCAAGGCGACCAATTCCAGTATTGTACATACGTTCTCCACGTCACTTTTGCTAACCAGAGTCGACTGCGCGACCTGCAGGTTCTGCGCCAATGCTGCCCGAATAGCCTTCATAGCCAACGTAGCTTGTTCCAGGGTATAGCCTCCATCCTGAAGCTGTTTTACGAGAGAGTATGTATCGAAGTGGTGAATATACGGTGGTGGTGATAGGGTCGGGCCTGGTTTGGCCATGCTCTCCGGTGGCTGCATGTGAAGGACCGCCTCGAGAGGCCCGCTCTGCTTGGCTTCCTCTCTTGCGAGCCGAGCTCGCTCCGGCCCGGAAGCTGGGTCTGCATTCGCCTGCGGTGACGGTTTGTCGGGTGCCTCGCCGGGGCCAACGGGGCCGTTGGCATTGGCGTCGGCCGCGGTCGATCCGGAATCGGAGGGCTGGGTCGATAGCTGGGGGGAGCTCTGGTCAGGGGCGATAGCCGAGGGCGCGGCGGCCTCAATCACATTGGGCAACGGGTCGTCGGCCTTTGGCTTCGTCGCATGCAGCAGGGAGGGCTCGACAGCCTTGCCCCGGCGGCCAGCAAAGGTGCCGCGTTGTCGGGCAAGGCCGGCGGCGGCGGCGGCGGCGCGAGACGGTCCCCCCGCCCGAACGGCGCGCAGCAGCCGGGGATTGAGAAAGGTCAAGCGGGCGGCGGCCGTCATGGCATCGGCAGCCGGAATGCGGTGGCTCTAGCAGGGGAGAGAGGAATTGGTAAAAAGGGGGGAGGAGGGGGGAAAAGAGGGAAAGGAATGTGATGCAGTTGGGACAGCTATCGGTCTCGAGTTGGGCGAACCATAGGGACGGCGGCGACGGTGGAGCGGCTGGTGTCGGTGTCTAACGATGATGACAATGTTCCTCCAAATTCCAAGCTTCCACGTCAGGGCGAGGGACAAGTCGTTTCGGAAGGCGGAGCCGGTTTGTCTCGATCTGCACGTGGCGTCATCCCGACCAGGGAAAGGGGTCCTCTGGGACTAGAGTGCTGACAGTGCCCAACCCTACCGATGTTAGCCGACCAGCGGGATGGGCTTGAACGAGTGCTAGCAATTGGGGGGATAAAATGAAAAATGACCAGTAGGCAATGAATAAATCTCAGGAAACGCCGAGTTTTTTGTGCCACCCAAGTGTTGCATTCTCATGCCTTGTCCTTCCGTTCATGTCAATCTTCCTCTCCAACTGCCCTACCCATGAACTGGGCTGCAAGAGCCGCTACCCTAAACCCCACCATGTCAAAGGGGTGGAGAGTTGAGATCTGTAAATCCATCCAAGAACCCATTGGCGGTTGCCATTTGAGTGATCGTGTTCTTTTTTTTTTTTTTTTTCCTTTATCCTGTTGAGGTTCTTATTTTCGGGTTCTTATTTTCGGGTGAGAATGTCGTATTAGTAACCCCCGTGACAGTTACTCGATGATATCTCAACGCTACCCACTTATGTATCACATTCATTCTCTCTTTCAATCCTTGACTCAACTCAATATCAACACCTACCCCTCTGGCTACTCCCAACCACGTGTGCGAGGGCTGCTATCAGATTGCCACCGCTAAAAGTAGTGTTGGCCCTATGCCACAAAGTATATTTCTGCCATGTCTAAGCCAGAGTAGAAAGATTCTAGATCAAGACCGTAAAGCCCAGAGTGGGACATCACATGTCACACAGCCTTTCAAAAGCCGGCTAAAACATTGAATTCCATTTTTGGAAGCAAAACATCGCATTGCTTTTCTCCCTGCTGGCCACCGAGAAATTGGCCGCGGTCCAATGCCAGTCTTGCCTCGACCTGCACCCCAACAACATCATGCGTCTGGTCTTTTCTTCTCGCCACTCCACAAGAATTTTTTTTTTTCATGAACAATCTCCCATTCTCCCAGAAACTCTATGGACAAGCCGCACCCCCCTTGTTCTAGGCCTCACCCCACACCATTCCTATTCCATACCATTCCAGTCATAACGACACCCGCTGAATGCTACGTTTCCCATGATTCCATAAAACCCCCTCCAATTGGCCGTAGTCTAGTACCATATAGCCTCCTCTGCCTAAACTGAACCCCCCCAATTGCCTGCCTGCTGCATTACTCACGACCCTGGGAACCCAGTACTGTAAAACAATAAAACACCTTGAAAAGAAAGAAAAAAGAAGTAACGAAGTGAAAAATAATAATACCCGTAATCGCCCCCGCCTATGTGGTTTGTTTCTGCCTTTCCCCACTAATGAGACCCGTCCAATCATGAGAAAAGAATCTGCCTTCTCGGGATGCCCTGACCCACCGCCGGCTGCCCGATGAGAATATCCAGAATCGAGGCTTTGTGCATGTGCACCCATATCTCCCAGAAAAGGGCAGGGCTTGGGGCTGATCTACCTGGCCCCATACCCTACCGTGTTGTATTATTGAACCATGTAACGATGCCATATATTCCATGTGAAGAAGGTGTGCGTAGTGTGCCTGGGTGCTTTTTTTATGTTGATTCCCGCGGGGGGCCGTTGAGCTTTTTGTGCCTTTTCCAACCGTCCAATGATCCCGGGTTAACGTCATAATACAAGTTGTGAAATAAACCGCCGGTCCAAATGGACCACGCAGTTTGTTATGCGCGCAAATGTGGGCAATTAGGCCTCGTTGTCCTGCACCTGAGGCGTGACACCGTCCTTGGCGGAGGCCTTGATCGATCCATCGTCAGCAGGGGATCCCACGGCGCTTGCGCTCGCGCTGGGAGGACCGCTGCTCTGGGGGCTGTTGGTCTCGTCCGTGAGCCCGGGTGTGGGAGCCGACGACTCAGACTGGAGGCCATTCTTGGTGGGCGTGCCGTTGGCGCCGAGACCGAGCAGCTTCTCGAGAGCCTGAAGCTGGCGCGAGGTGCCGCTCTTCTTCAGGCTGAAGTACTGCGGCTTGATCTCCTCAACCAGCAGCTCCCTCTCAGTGCCTTCAAGCTGTCCAAGGAGTTTTTCTACCCAAATTGTTAGCGCCACAGTCTTTAGCGATGGCACCGTTGTACTTACGAATGACATAATTGCCATACTGGTCCCTCATCATTTGCTGGAGAGGGCTGGTTCCGTCACTTCCGACAGCCGTAAGCTGCTCCCGGATTTCCGATCGCTGCTCGGCCGACCCGTATTCTATACACTTCTCGACCACGTTGGATGCAAACTTGTGCTTGGACAGGGTCAAGAGTTGGGACATGACCAGCTGGATGATCTTGGCTCGGTCCTCGGGCTTTCCGTTTTGGATAACGTGCTGCGTGACGTAATTGCCGTACTGGTCGGTAATAAGGATCTGAATGGAACTGTGAAGCTCCGCCATAATCTTGGCCTTGTCCTCCTCGGTACCATGCTCGAGCATGCGTTGGATGACCCGGCACCCGTATGCGTGGGAGGCGAAGCCTGTCACATGGCCCTTGAAAGCGGCCATGATAAAATCAAGGTGCTGGCGAGGAACAAGCTCGATGATTTTCTGGACGACATGGTTACCGTTCTGGTCTCGAATGACCCTGACAATCTCAGGCTCGAGTTCCTTGGTCAGCTCCGCCTGCTGTTCCACCAAAACATGCTCCAAAGCCTACATGGAAAAGTTAGCAGGGAAGCCAGACAAGTAAAAAAGTTTATAAACTTGGACGAACCTTTTGGACCACGCGGCAAGCATAGACTTGTACCGACAAGTCGACAACCTTGCCCTTCATCTTCTCAGCCAGAACCTTCTTCTGAACCTGGTTGCCGTGCTCAAAGAACTTTTGGATGACGTAGTTTCCAAACACGTCCTTCATCAGCTGAATGGCGTTGGGCTCGATCTCCCGGAATACCTGGTCCTTCTCGTCGCTGTTGGCAGTCTCGAGCTTCTGCTGGATGAACCTCGAGCCGTGCTGGTCGCCGCTGAACTCAACAACGTAGTTATAAATATCCTTGAGCTCATATCGCTTGTTTGATTTTGAGCTGAGCCGGAACTCGTCGAGGAGGACGCTGCGGACGCCCTTGCCAGGGTCCTGATCCCGAGCTGGTCGGATAGGCACGTTTGCACCAATCGCATAACCGGCGTGCAAGGGAGGAAGTCCGTAGCCGGGAATCATGGGGTGGCGGAAACCTTGAGTGTAAGGGTCAAGGAAGTTGGGAGGGTACTGGGAAGCAAAGTTGGCGTAGGCATACTGGTTGGGGTAGTACGACGGGAAGGGAGGGGCGTACTGGGCCTGCGCCCTCCTGTCGTGCTCTGCGGACCTGGGATCTCGAGATGAAGGGCGGCCGTTCCATGGATCGGGGGTTGGCGCGTAGCTCCGGGGGCTGTTGCCTTGCTCGAGACGATAGCTTGGTCCAGGCGAGATGCGGTCGACCGAACCCCGCTTCATGGCCTGAAACTGGGCGCCCAGTGGATCCGAACCTAGATCGATGCTGTTGCTGAACCGAGAGGAACCGCCCTCGTTTGCCCATGACTGCGAGCCGGCGTTGTTCATCTGGAAAGGCTGAGAGGCAGGGTTGAATGTTGAGGTTCCAGGGGCTGTGCTTCCGCCGTCCAGAGTGACACGTCGGGCGAATTGGAGCGACATATCCTCGTCCATCTGCTTGTTGTTGAAGTTGAAGGCGCGCTGGTTCGCAGACTGGTTCTGAAACGACGATGAGTGCGTGGGCCGCTGGGACTGGATCGAGTTGCTGGGAGTGTGGCCGCGTCCATGGCCGTAGAGGTCAGAGAAGGCCGGCGAGCCCTGGGACTGGCGCGAGGGAGGCACATTGGAGTCGCGAGCAGAGCCGTAGCCGGCAATCGAGTCCATGTATGAAGCCTCCTGGGGGCTTCGCTTCTGGGAGGGGAATGCTGCATTGTGTCCGTTCGCTTCGTCCTGGAAGGCCTTGCCGTTGAAGGCACCCTTCTTCAATCCGATCGCAGGGTGCGTGGGGTCGAAAAAGCCCGATCCATCTCGCGTTCTGTTGGGAGATGTGCTCGTCGATCGAGGAGGGTTCTCTGTGTTCCAGGGACTAGGGCCCCAGACGTCGACTTCAGAGTTTGCGTTGAGGGCGCTCGATCCAGTGGGGTTCTCTTCGGCGTCTGCGTTGTTGCGGGTGAGCATTAGGGGTGCGCGAGAGAGGGAGATGGGAGCGCTGGACTGACCTTTGGAGGCGATGGAGCGGTCTCTGGCGTTGGATATGGATGATGACCAGATGTTCTTGTTGGGGTAGAGGTTGGAGCCTGGGAAGGCTGAGGTGATGGGCTGCTGCTGCTGCGACTTGTCGCTCGAACTCGCGGGCATGGCGAAGTTTGGGAATCCCCTCGACCGCGTCTACAAGGTAAAGGAATGATTGATCAGCTTGCAGTTGAGAAAAAGATGGAAATTGTCGCGCTGCGTCGTGATTTCGTGGATTTTTTTTTTTTGTGAGGGCTTGCAGAGCACGATAGCAAGTGCTGTCGTTAACGTGGGCTTCAGAGGCCGGGGCGAATCAAGCCTTCGGCCGATTGTGCGCTAGTTTGGCGCATGGTTGAGACACACGAGCACTGTGACGTCGCATTCCGAGCTCTGAGCCGTGGGCAGGGGGACGGGGCGAAGGGGCTGGAATCGGGCGACAGGGTCGAAAAGAGGAAGACTTACCGCAGTCGTCATGATTGGGGATGAAAAAAAAAAAATTGTCGTCTCGTCTCTTCGTCGTCGGGCGCAGAGGGCGTTGGTGGACGAGGACAGTTTTCAGCGGTGTCGGACCCAGGTTTGACTGGGGCTGGGTGCACTTTTTGTCGAGTTGAGGGTCGAGGAACAAGGGCGGCGTCGGCGCTGGCTTTGGCTTTTTTGGCAGTGGCACTGGCGCTCACGCAAGGGAGAGTTTGTGTTTTAGAGCGGCAGATGGGGCCTAACACTACCTTGGCTCGGCAGTGGGACACACACACAGACCGGGGTGGCAAGGCCAGTTGGCGGCCACTGAATGAGACACGCTATCGATGCTGGGCGACGGAGTGATGCGGCTGCTCTGCTGCTGCGATCCGCGGTTGACGGGGGCGAGGATCTGGGGCGAGAGCAGAAGATCGGAAAATGGTACCGAGTATGGCTGCTGTATGTGAGAAGTAGGTGAAGATGGTAGGAGATGGTGCGGCAGTTGTTTATCGACAAAAAGGAACCTTATATGGGTCTAAAGAGGCAAAAGCCGAAGCAGGCGTCCGTCAGCACACATCTAACACCTGGATGAGCGATGAGCGCCAGTAGGGTGAAGGCAGCTCACAAGCCATCAGCGCGCTGCGGAGGCCGGGAAAAAAAAAGACGGGGTAACCTTGGGGGGTTCCGGGTTGGGTTGGTAAGGCTGTCCAATGTCCAGCCGGACCAGGGGGGGGCCAGTCAACTTAAAAACACACAGCGACCGGACCTTTGGAAGCCGGCGAATTTTGTGTCTGTTCGTGTATGGACCAGCTTTGACAGCAGGGTCAGCGGGAAGGAAGAGCTACTCACAAGCTGGATGTACTGGAGGCGTAGCTGGAGCGGGAACCGTCGCAGTCGCAGTTTGTAGGCGCAGGAGGCGCTGGCAAGGATTCTGTACCAACCCACCGACTGGGGTAAGGGGCCTTTTTCGCAAGATCGGCCTTTGGGTTGTTTTAGATGCCGAAACGTGGAGATTCTGAGCTGCACGAACCTGGGCCAACACAATCGAATGGACCGAAAGAAGATTTAAATTTGGGGTGTGGGTGTGGCAGGGTGCGCGCGATGGGTGCTGAAGCGACTGCGGCGTGTCGCGTGCGTGAGTCTCCGTATGTGTATGGTAGATGTTTAGGAATGTAGCAGGATCCTGGTTGTCCTTTGCAAAGAAGATTATGCGACGGGGATACCTGGAACCGAGCCGATCTGCAGGATAGGATTTTCTTCTCTTAAGTGCGGGACTGTGACGGCATGTACAAAAGAAACGATGAAAAAAATCGAATCCGCAAGTGGCTGTAAAAAAAAAAAAGGTAAAAAAAAAGGACGACAGGGTAGGTACGGTGAGCTGAAGATACGAAAAGTAACCAGTCGGAAAGAATAGTTTGAGGTAATCGATAACAACGTCCTAGCTCAACAGACCTTGTCGACAGTGGGAATGTATATGTCGAGACAGAATTGTTCTATTCCACAAGATCTGGGCTGAGACGAAGAACAAAAAAGGAAATAATGTAGGAGGAAGATACCGGTAGAGAGGGTGAGTGAGGAGAACGAAAGAGAAGCGAGGGAGAGAGAGAGAGAGAGAGAGAGAGAAGAGAGAGAGCGCGCAAGTGGAGGCGACAGGTGAATGGGGATGGTTGAACAGAAGGTGGGCGCAGTAGTTTAGATGTAGTAGGTCGCGGCCAAAACAAGGGCAAGTCGCCAGGTCGCACCCCGGGGCCGGAATGCGCGGGTGCGGTCAGAGGTCAAGATGGGCTTGCGCGGGTTTCCCCTCGAGGCAAAGGGATAGCTCATATGCGCCGGGAGAGGAATGATGGGCGAGACAAGACCGATAGTAGCGGGTGCGTGCTACCGTATCCAGTGTGCGAGGATGTGTGATTGTGCTCGCGTGTGTGAGGGCGAGTGTGACCGACTAGCTAGCGGCGGAGGAGTAGCAGAAGCAGCAGCAGCAGCTGGAGTGGTAAGGCGAGCTTGTATAGCGAGGAGAGGACGAGAAACGGGATGGAGGTGAGGGTCCAGGGAGAGAGAGATGGCAGATGAGGGCGGAAGAGAAGACGGTGGAGCCGCAGCAGCAGCAGCAATAACGAGGAGGAGCAGGAGGGAAAAAAAGGCCAAGGATAACGGGCGTAGAGGGATGAGCAGAGACGAAGGCGGCAGCTACGGGTAGCTGTAAATCCAAAGTATCAAGGCAATAGTGTCAGATGCTGACGGGTTCATTGAATGTGAGGCTCCTCCGATCAGGGCGTGGCCGCGAGGGGTGGTCGCGATGGGGGGAGAGGAGGGAGACTGAGGGCGAGTTGAGGAGGAGAAAGAGAGGGCGGAAAGCCAAGGCATCCGGCTACCAAGGATCGAACATGGAGCGGAGAGGAGGCGGTGATGACAGAGGAGACGACGAGGTGATTGGAGGTGAGTCCCAAGCAGAGCAAAGCAAAGCAACGAAAGGGCCTGCAATGGGATATCTACTTGCAGCCTACATACGGAGTGGACTAAACGGGACCCTCTGATGGACCACAGGATCAGAGCAGCTTGTTGCGCATCTCTGCATGCACGCACGCACGCACGTACGCGCACGCGCGCACACATACACACACACACATGGACACACACGAAGGGCATGATGAATTACTGCTACGCTGGGTCGTATGTGGGCGACGTTTCCATCCCTTCCCTTCCCGTCGTGGTTGATGGAACGAATGCATCACATCGCATCGCATCGTCGCACACACCTGGTACCCTCCCGCCGGCAGAAGACCTGCAGCAGGGTGCTTTGCCGATGATGGCCCGCAGCATCATCCAGCCCTGTAATCGCCGACGTACATACAGGAGCAGCGTGGACGGCAACAATGGGCCAATCCTGCCGAGCCAGTGAATTTTTTTTTCTTTTTACCTATTTCGTTTTTTTTGTGCGCATCAGAGAGGGCAGGCCAGGCCAGACGAGACTGGACATGGCATCTTCCGAGGGTTGCACCACGACATGACGTCCATACGACAGCGATTGCTTGATTGGGGAGGGGGAGTGGGTGTGTGAGGGCGACATACGTCCGTATACCGGCCGGCCTGCGCTGCCAGAGGAGGGGTTGGGCTGGCAGAGTCTGTGCTCTGCCTCTGCAAAGCTTCAATCGCAACGGACCTGGGGTTCGGCCTCTGCTGGGGCCACTGCCGCCGGAGCCTCTGCTGGGCGCTGTATTTCCAACAGGCGCGCTGCCGTAGAATGCACCGCCTGCCAGGCAAAAGCCGGCTGGCATTGCAGCGACTCGCCCCTCGGCCTCGATAATCTGTCTCCGTACCGACCAGAACTTCGGTCCAACTGCCCGCAAGCCAAGCCCAAAAAGCCAAGCCGGCGCGGGACCCCCTGCTCCGGCCCAGATCGCGGCTCTAGCTCCCCCCTCACCAGCCCTAAGCAGGCTTAGCGACGGCCCCCACCCGCCCGCCGTCAATCCTAATCAGGGAGTCCCCAAGTTTAGGTTCCCTTCTTCTCCCTTATTTCGACCCCGACGAGATGGAATATGGATGAGGACAATGCCGCAAGACAGCCCTCAATGGGCATCCCAAAGTGCCCGCGAAATCCCCGCATGCCATCTACATGGCACTGACATGCGATGTTGCCCCGGGATTTCCATGTCCAGCCGAAAAACGCGCCGTTCCCTACCTACACCTCCCTCGCATTGGGCGTTGCTTGCGATTGCACCCGTCTCGGCCGTTTCCCGTGGTCTCTCTCTTTCTCTCTATCCCATCTCCGCATCCTCAAACCGTGGGCTCTTCTCCTTGCTGCCTACTGCTGGTCTTCCATAACTCGCCAGCATCGCACTCGTGTTGTAAAATGGTGGAACCTCCGCTGTCTCGGCCCCTCGAGCGAGGGCGAGAATGAAGACGCGACTCGCAGGATGCAATGGGGGAACGGTTCGCAGGAGGTTCGCTTGAAAGCGCCACTTTGGCAATCTGCATCATCCATCCGTCTGGGAATCGCGCCCTTTGCTGAGTAGATTGTAGCATCCCTCACGCCCTGTTTGTGCTCCCAGCTTGTCCATGATACGAGACACATGCTGCAGTTGGCGCCTGTGCTCTGCAAGCAGTCTGCTAGTGTCGAATGCCTGCGACAAGTAACAAGGCATTCAACATGTCTGACGTGGTGAAATGTTACTCGCCTTGCCAAAAAGGAAGACATGATAGGGAAGCCATCACTGTCCGCTTTCTGACTGTGCCATCATATCACATTGCTACTGCTAAATGACTACTTTTGTCAACCGCTGGGCAACGCGTCCTCAACTAAATGAGCTTTGAAATCCAAAGGGTTCGGAAATTACTGTCTTCTTTTTTCACAATCCATGTAGGGCGGAATCATTGACTGTAGTTCGTCATTGAAGGGAGGAGACTGCAGCTTGTGAAGCAAGTGAGACAGGCCCCCGTCTCCCCGCCAAATGCCATCAGAATCCACCTTGTGTTACCGTCACTAATTTGTTTCCAAGGTGACAAAAAGACATCTAGTAGCTATTGGAACGTTGGGTTTGACTTGAACCTGCAAACCTGAACAAGGGATCTTTCGGTGGTATGTGGACTGCGCTTGACGAGCAGACCCAATAACAAAATGAGGCGACCGCCACCGTCAAGACTCCCAATCAACATCCACCATACCGACGACGACCTACTTTGCGATTCGCTCATCGTCTAGATTCACGCGAGGATGTTGCCTCTGGGAACCTTCTTCCGCCGGGTTCACGGTTCGCTCATCCGCAGGATCCGGGTTTACTCTCATTGGTCATGCTCATGGTCAGATGGTCCTCATGTCCGACGAAATGAAACGGTCGGCTATTGAAGACGCTTGGTGACTTGGTCACCGACTCGATGCACAAGTAACCGGTATCCGTCGGGAGTCTGCAGCTACGCTTGACTGCATGAACAGGTTTCACCCTCAAAGCGTTGCCCGGGGATGGATAGAATATCCTTGGAGGGAAATTCAAAACATGTTGACCCGTTGATTTCAGAGCTCAGGCAACGTTACAACCGCCAGGACTACATCATAGTGGATTGCGAGAAGGCTGGATCCACACCGCATACATCAACATTCAACTAACTGGAGCCCCTGGATGCTAATAAGCTTCAGTGCAAGTCTTTCTACGTCTAAATGCTTGCCATTCATGGGCAACGCCACTGAATCACCACTTGCAATGATCAACCATGACACTGGTGGGTAACAATCTTTGCGGCTCCGACGCTAGTCAATATAGACTCTTTTGTTTTTGGATTATACTGTGATGACACGTGGTGATGTGTTTTTGGGATCAATCGAGTGCACAGTAATTCTCGGATCAAATGCTCCGTCAAGATGGGTTGATCTTGGTCCGAGACTGTCCAAGCCGCCGATGAGATATATTACACGCCAGGACTTGGCTGCACAGAAGCTTCTGGATTAACAGAGGGAGGCGGACAAACCTCGAGGGCAGTTGCATTGAAGAACGCGTATGTTATTTATAAGTGTGGTTTCCCACCTTGCTCCTCGCCACTGTAGACGTATAGGAGAAGTTTGCATTTTGTACCATGTTTACTTTCACCTGAGACAGGGCAGCTGTATTGGGAATCCCATGACGACTGACACGCAGCTCTCGGTCAGTTGGTCGAAATGAGTTGATCCGATGCCAGCCCTGTAGAACCAACAGACATGGCGTTCCCAAACAAACACTTGTTTGCTTGCCATGTTTTGGGCACCTGATTGTGATCTGCTAGCCCGGTGCCATCATCTCAGCGCCAGCTCGGCAACGCAACCATGACAGGTCGCTTCAGTCACGGGCTGACGCAAAACACACATTTAGGAGACTTGGCGCGGGCGAGGCGAGCACGGAGGGACAAAGCGCCGAGTTTGGAATACCAACGCTGGCCTGGCCCGGCGTGATGGTGTCACTCAGAGCAATCCGCTTGGATCAGGCGACCGAGTCTCGCTGGGGGATGACATGCTGGCTTGACGAGAAGGGAAACACGACGACGCACAAGGCCGGGCGCGGGCAAACGGCGACGAGGTAGGGCCGAGGGCTGGAGAAAGAAGAAAGGAGAGTGGCAAGATGCAAGGCGGGTGGCGGAGGAGCATAGTCGTCAGTGGCTCATTGGGGTTGCCAGAATCGGCTGTTGGTCAATTTAGAGGCGACGAATCTGATTGACGAACGTGGGTGGAGGCTGGAACGGTTAGAGGGGGAAAAAGCAATGAGCATCCGGCAGATCTGGGCAGATGACAGCTGGATGATGACGGTGGGATGGGTGCGCGTGCCAATCACCACGGGTGGTGACAGAGACAGAACACTCGGCCCTGAGAAGAGCCAAAGACGTACTGCCTCACCGCTTGGCAGGTTGATCAGATTCGCCCTGTATTGGGATACTAATACTGTTGTGCACAAGGCAATACCAGGTGCCTGGTGGAGCCGTGTGTGCTGGCGTCACCAAAAGGCGAGCAAGCGAGCTCCTTAGTCAGTCGAGACAGGCGAGACAGGCTGGGGGGGCAGCAAGAAAAGAGCCGACACAAGCAAATGCCTGATCAAGAAGGAAGGAATCGAATAGACGCAATCGCGAAGTGAAAACGGAAAAAGGTTGCTTGGCCGCGTGTGTATTGGTGCAGAGGTGAAAGGCTGGTCCTTGCTGCTCAGCCACGTTCCGGCTGACGACATATCTCCGGCTGCTGCGGCCGAGTTTGGAACCTCCAGTCTGCACGCAGTATGTAGGGATGGTGGACTCGGCGAGTCCCCTACTTAGACCAAAGATCCAAAGAGAGGCGAAGAAAAACAACAACAAAAATAAAACTAAGACTAAGGAAAGAAAAAAAACAAAAAAACAAAGAAAAACAAAGAAGAAAAAAAGGAACATGGATCATGTCACTGGCAGCTAAGATCTCGCGATTCAGGCGGAAAATGAAGGAAAGGGAGCCGTAATGAGTAGTAAGCATGCTATAGCCTGGGTGCGAGTAAGCATGGCGCGGATACCAGACCGAGACCGAGACCATTAGAAACGAGATGAAGCTACGACCTCGCTAAGCCGGTGGATTTCGCTCCGGCGCCTCGACCTCCGGGTCGGGGGCAGATGCAGGTACAATGCAGACTGCGGACTGCGCTGCCGAAAAATTCCTCGCAGCATAACATAATCCATCCATGAGATTATTCCACCGTCTAAAGGCCTCATGCAGGCCGGCTGGACTGTGCTAGCGGTGACTATGGGCCGCGCGTGTGTGGATGTTGTGGGCTCCATCCTTTTTACCACTTTTATCCTCACCTATTCCAGACGATGTTCCCCGCTCCTTTGTGTGGACCGGAGCGAACGGACCAGAGACATAATAATGTCTAAAATAGCATCTGGCGCCAAGTTGCTTCAGCGATAAATTGGGTGCAATAAACAACCGGTGGAGGTGTTTGTTTGGGTTTGAGGATTGGTATGCCGGCTTTGATGGCCAATTCTGCACGGAGCCAACCATGTGAGTGAATCTGAAGCGGCGGCGGACCATCACATCACCAGCCCATCACTAGCCCATCACCAGCACATCATTATGCTGGTGCTCGGATCCAACCGCCCGCCTGCAGTCACAGTCACAGCGACTTTCGCGCGCGCTCTGTAAAGCAGGGAACGGTCCAATCACCGGCCACATGCAGCCTGAGCCTTTTTTCTTCGCTTCCCGGTTCTCTCGCTTTCGTGCCCTGGTAAAAGATTCACGCCACGCCGTACGGCACTGGCAACAAGTTGAGTCGTCGTCTACATGGCCCATGGCAAAATGGAGGCACATGTTTCCCCACCCGATGGGCCTCAAGGACCCCCCCTTTTGGATGTCTTGGCAGGGGAAAACACTCGGCGGCCAATCAGAGGCCTAAATCGGGTGATCCGGTCCAGGGGGCTTGGGCGGAGCGAGTGGGGTGCAGACAACCCGGCTGGCGCATTCCATTGGCCCTAGCAACTGCCCACGAGTCCCCCCTGCTGGCGCCGTTGCCAGCGGCTTGGTCAGCGGCCAATTGCAGCGGCTGCGCCCCTGAAGGAACCGCCAGGTTTAGCCCACCCGCTGGGGCCCTTACTCACTTGGGCGATCCCCAAAACGAACACAGGACCGCCGCCGCGACCAAGGACCGCTCAATGGCCCAGGCGGACTCGCCCCAGGCCCCTGCCGGACAGGGCTTACGACCGCTGGCCACCCGCCAGCGCCCACCCCAAGCACCGGCCAGTGCCCACCGATGTGCCTGTGAGGAACACCAATGCATAACCAAACACAACCAAACAACTGGCGCTGGCCACCACGGCGCGCCGCTCGCTGGCTCGCACCCTGGCAAACCTTCATTTCCCGCTGGAGCACCCAATCTCCTCCCCCCTAGGCACCCCTGTCGCCCCCCGGTTCGTCCTGTTTTTTCTACCCCGTCCCCCCCCCGATCGCCGCCCGTTCCTTTTCTGTTTCTCTTGCTCGTCCTTCCTTCAACCGTCGCGGTCAATGCCTTCGTGATCGACCTCAAGGCGCACCTTCAAGCTTGCTGCTGTACCTCTTTTCGCTCCCTCAACACCCCTTCCTTTGGAATCACCAGCTTCACTCTTTCAGCTGTGTTCCGTCCAGTCTTTCGACATCCAACTCTAACGACCCTCCCTTTGCGTATCACCAACCCCCTCGTTTTCTCCCTCCAAGCCAGCCGGACATTCATTCTCTCGAGATTATTGGCGATACTGCTTCCTGGCGTACGTGATCATCTGGATCCCCCAGCCTCCCTCATTTTTATACCTCCTACAAGTTGCTTCTTCTGCAACAATGCATTGCGCGCACCCGACGAGTGGGTGGGAGACTCTCGCCTGGGGTTGGTCCGGGACCATCGCCGGGACCACGTCTGCGCTTTGCGCTTGTGGGTGGAATTGTTTCGAACATGTATTGGATAATGCGTTTCTGCGCTGCGCATGCTATTCAAAGCTGGCGAAGCCTCCGCAGCCTCCTGACGGCATCTGCATCGCCCTCCTTGAGCTCCTTGCTAACATGGCACTCCCAATTATAGAACATTCGACCCTACAGTCATTACCCACTCGTACAGAGCAACCCTTGATCTTGACGACCATCGCTACCCTTCACACCAACCTTCTTTCGCGAATCCACCATGCCTTCAATTCACCACCTCCTCGCTCGGGACTCCGACCAGTCCGAAGACGACAGCTCCGACCACATGATCAACCTCATGCTCATCGTTCTCGGCATCGTCTTCTTCGCCCTGATCCTCATCTGCGTCCTGTTCTTCTTCCGTCGTGCCCGCCGCCTGCAGATGTCGCGCGCACAGTCCATGAACGACGACGGTCTCCCCTCGTACTACGAGACAAAGCACAACAACCCCCGTGGCCTCACCATCGAGACCAAGCACAATGGCCGCTCCAGCATCCTCGTCATCAACCGTGACGGCCACCCCATGCTGGCCAACCCCAACTCCCCTCCCCACTCTCCTGACAACGTTCCTGAGATCCACATCACCTTCCCTGATGAGCACGACGACAGCGGTCGCCCCAAGAGCGGCCGTGTCCTGGTTGTTCGTGTCGGTGACAACTCCGCTGTCGGCCTGGAGCCCATGCACGACGAGCAGCTTCCTGCCTATGAGAAGGAGGCCAAGGGCCAGTTCTACTCCATTGACATGGACTCGATTGGCGGCCTCAAGGAGAAGGATCGCTCCCAGTTCCAATAAGCGATCACTCGTCCACTTCTCTTTTTCTCCATCTCTGTCGTCGCAGGCGATGCTTTCCTGACAGCGTCTCGACGACATGTCATGACCTCCCGCGAGCCTTTGCGCTCCTGGGGATTTTTTGAATAAAAATCAAAAGTCAAAACTTACTAACACTTTTGGCACCCCCTCCGTGCCCTCGTTGCGGACGGGAACCAAAAAGACATTTCACGACCCGTTATTATATACCCATTATGCTGCGGTTTCCTATTCGCACAGCTACTATCAACGGCCATTTCCCCATCTCTCTTTCCTTGTTCTCTACTCCCTTCTCCGGACTCTCACACAGGTCGGCAGCTACCACAGAATTCAAGGTCCCCCAGGAGGTAGATCAAAAGCCGGGGATGGGCTGGGTGGGAGAGGGCTGCATGCTACGTGCTCCTCGATGGGAAAACCGTAGGAAACAAACACAAAAAGGCGGGACCTTGATCTTCCGTGGTAGCTGGGGTGAACGGGGGCGGGGGGCATGGAGAGCCTCAAACAACACTTTCGTACATATTGCCATCTGTCGTGAGGACGCTTTTCTTGGGACATGACACATATGGGCCCTTTTGGTATAGCTCGATCTATCTATATTCGATAGTGTATAATTTCTTATCTCAAAGCTTTGAAGCTTTTTATGACTTGAACACGGTTTTACGAATCCTCTTTGTGTCCTTCTTGTTTAATAGTGGTATGTGTGAGTGTGAAATGAAGTCAACATTTACATTGTTTGCAAACTCTTGCTGCCAGTGCGTCACTTTTTGCATCGTTCTGAAACCCATTGTGTTGGATCATCATCCGGGAAATGTTTCCGGAGGCATGTTTCTCATTGCCCCCCCTATGCCTTGCACATATAAACGCATATAAACGCACTGTAAACACGCTAACGTCTCGCAATTCCCGTCAAGTTGTTTGCGCCTCCTCCCCCCCCTCTCCCTCCCTTCTTTTTTTTTTCTCTTTGTTAAAAACATTATCATCCGATATTCGTAACAGACGTATCCCTCCACCCCTCTCTCCTGACAGCCTAGAAGAAAAAAAAGACCCGGTGGAGGGAGGGGGGTCTCTACCCATTATTTCTACATCGACCAACGCCGGGTTGGGATGGACGTATTAAAAATCTCAAGGCACCTCATCTATTAATATCCGCTACGATGAAGGTATGCTGGTTGCTGTTGGTCATTTTCGTACTGCGCCGGGTACATGCCCTGCGGCGGCTGCTGTTGCTGCCGATGACTGCTGCTGTGTGGTTGTGGTGGCGGTATCATGGGTTGTGCTGGGGACTGGAACATGTTCATGCTGTTGCTCTCGTAGTGCTCAATCGACGGCCCGTCCGTCTTGAAAACCGAGGGGTTGTCGGGCGGTCGGAGGTCGTTGATGCCCGGCATCTGCATCATTTTGTTTTGAATGAGCAGCAGGTCATCAGTGGCATCGAGCGTGTCGACATCGTCTGTCGGAGTGGGGGACACCCCCTGGGCCTCGGCGAGGAACATGGGAAGCCCTGGCGGACCGTATTCGACGTCGAAGCCCCCTTCCTGCACTGGCTCGGTCATTTTGGGCACGGGCTGAGGGGCCCCGAACCACCTTGCACTCGCAGCCTCGGCGGCTTCGTTAGCCCGTCTTTCCTGGGGCTCTTCAACGGGCGGCACAAAGACGTTTTCGAGAATGTGCTGTGGGCCTGGTAGCCGCGTGTGCCCTGTTATCTGCATCATGGGCAGATAGCCGTCCGGCTTCTGGTCGGCGTACGTGCGAGTTCTGTAAAACTGCTCCACTGCCGTCTTGTTGCGCTCATACTGAAAATCAAGAATTAAAAAGAATTCACAAGGGACAAGGGGGGTGGGGGGAAGTCTTACAGTCTGCTGGTTCCTGGGGATAACTTGGCACCACGATTTGCTAATCTGGAGAAGACTGTCAATCAGCCCACGAATGTGAGGCTCATCTGCTGGCTCAACTCTCCAGCGCGGCGCAGTCGTCTCCTCGTACATATCCCGGTAGAGGTTGTGCTGCAGCGCCGTCAAGAGCACCCGTATACACTGCGTTGTGAACTTGACCATGGATGAGCATCCGACGAGCTTCAGTTTGTCAGTCGCTGGCTGCTCGTCTAATCTGCGCTGGAGCAGTTGGAGAAAGCGCCCTAGACAGAGAGCGTGTGCCACGGCCTGCTTCCGGGACTTGATGACAAACTCGGAGGGCAGCTTGTGAAGCAATTCCAGAGAGGCCTGCTCTCGTAGTCCAGGCAAGCTGAAGCTGTAGAGATCGATGTGAACAGAGGCTAGACATGTGTGGATGAAGACGTAGCCGGTGGCATATTCTGATGCCATGGCCCGGGCTATGTGCTCATCGCCGAGTCGAAGGTAGTATGGGAGAGAAGCATTGATCTGGGAGAGCTCGTTCTGGAATCCATTAATGTAGGACATGACTTTTGATGGCTCCAAACGGCACTTTTGGATGGCGTGGCCATTTCCCATTTTTCTCGTCGTCCTGCAATGATGATTAGTACTAGTGTTAATCCGGTGGCACGATATGACAACACTTACACCATGATGCGGTGTTTTACATCAATCAGGCGAAGTTGGTATCCGTGAATACCCATGCTTGCCTTGGACTTTGCCGACTTTTCATGTAGTCGTTCCACCACGACAGGACGATCCTCGTTGAAGGCCTCCTCGTTGCATGGCAAACGGATCTTCATGATTTCTTCGCGGCATCCAATGTACTCATCGTAGCCACCCGCTAGCAACCGGTCCAGGTAGAAGAAGTGCCAGACGATTCGGCGCATCTTCTCCTGATCCGCAAAGGAGCGGTCCCGCGGGCGGACGTCCCAGTTCACCTGCAGTCCGATCATGAGTCTCGTGGCCAGGCCGAAGCACTGCCAGACCTTGGCCAGGTGGCCATGTAGAAAGTTGTGGTAGCAGTTCAGGGCGTATAGAATCATGTCCTCCTCGCCGAACCTAAAGATGCCGCGGAAGCAGTGCAGCTCCACATCGTCACTGCACTTCATGGAGAAAACTCGACCGGCCTCGCACGGGTTGACGAAGAGACTTGTAATAGCGCACATGGCGGCGGCGGTTGGCGGGTCGAAGGTGCCATCCTGACAGGGCCGTCAGCTCAGGGGGGGTGCTCCGAGGGGCCGATGTGGTTGCGCGAAATGAACTCACCTGAATTTCCTGGTAGACCTTGTTCCGGCGGAAGAATCCCATGCACGGCATGTAGTATATGTACTCGAAGTAGGCATCCATGTGTTTCATGATGATGTCCTTGCGGAATAATAGTTCCCTATATGCAAATGGCACTAGGTTAGAGGGCGAGCTAGCAAAAACAAAAAGCCTGTTATTCCCGTGCTTATACGTACTCGGCGGTTAGGCTGGCGACGTCGATGGCCAGGACATGGTTGCTGCCGGCGTTTGTCACGGCCACGCTGGTGGTCTCCGGCGGGCTGGAGCCCGACTGGGGCGAGGTCTGGTCGTGGCCCTTTGCTGTGACGCAGACATTGGTAAACTTGCGCTTGGCCGGGGTGTATTCACAGGGCAGGTCGGAGGCTTCACATCTCCGACACCTGGGCAGGTCGCCGGAACACTTTGTCTTGTGGGTATGGCACTGGTTGCACGCTCTCTGGGCCCGTTTCCTCAGGGTGCCCGCCTCGGTGTGACTGTGGGATGGTGTAGTTCTCGAGACTTTGCCTGTGTGTGTGGGTTAGTCCGGAACTTGGCTCGATTCCGATTCCGAGAAATCTGAATCTCTATATTTTTCTTTTCATTTCTTCCTCTTACCAGCGGTAGACTCTGCGGGCGAGTCGGGGTCGGCAAAGGTGCACGAGAGATCAAGCCTAGCACAGTTGGAACACGGCCCGTTTCCTGGGTTGCCAGTGCATTTTACCTCGGGAACCATGTTAGCATCTGCCGAGGCCTCTGGACGAGCTTCTTCTCCCTGGGTACCTTGCGCAGTCTACAGGTCCGGCAACAGTCAGCAAGCGACGCGGCGGTACGGCGACGCTTGGTCGTGGGAGCGGGCAGCGGCGTCGATATCAGGTAGTCATTCCTGGAGTCGGGCGAGGATGAGCCATTATCTTTGGCCGGGTCTGGAGGAGGTGGTTCCATGTTGGCAGGATGGATGGCCCAGCCCTGGCCGAGGCGAGAGGGCACCCGTTAGATGTAGGTGGGCAGAAGCACGGCCGTGGTAAACCGAGGGGGAGAGGGGGGAGGGGAAGAGATGGCTATGGGGCAGCGAAAGCCAGTCAATGTCTTCTTTACTCAAAAGACGTCCGGCGGGAGGAGGGGTTTTTTTTCTTCTTGTCTCTTGTTTCTTTCCTGGGCCACCTCGGGCCCCGAGACGAACAGGCTGATGGGCGTTTTTTTGCGAGAGACTAGAAAGCCCAGATTAGAAATATTAAGAGGTGAACGGGGGGGGCAGCGAGAGAAAAGGGAAGGGCGCAGGGTAGCACGGCAGGGGTGCCAACAATCAAATAAATAAGAGCCCCGTTGGCTGCGCGTGGAGTTGTGTAGCCTAACTGCAACAAGGTGCGAATATCCTGCCCGCCGAGCTTTAGCTAGCCATTCACAGCGGCTTCCTTGGGCCTTGAATTAGTGAACACAATGGCCTGCCAAGCAGCGCGCGCCATCCATGTTTGCCGCCTGTCAGCTGCGTGCCATGCTGTGACCGGTGGACCGTGGGCCCGGCTGATTTCGGCGTCTCCGCCTTCGGATTCGATATCCACCCCGACCGAGCCTGCTTGTTGACCTTGGACCAGAGCTCGAGGAAACGCTGGGGAAATGCTGGCAGAGGAGAGAGAGGGTGGGCGGTGGTACGTGGCGGATTCGTCATGAGGAGAATGGACGGAGGTTAACGGTGGTGATTTCCTTTTTTCTGCTTTTTCTGCTAGCTTCTCGTTTCTCAAGCGTTTAGTTGGCATGGTTTTGCGAGTTTATTTCGACCGTCCGCAAGCCCGTGTTCCTAGCCGCCGGCTTCGTTGGTTGGCGAAGGGGGGGGAAGTAAGGCGAAAAGAGAGAAAAAAAAAAAAGGACACAACCCTGGTCCATGCTTGCCAACTCCTGTCGTGAGATCCAAAAATCGATAAGCACTATCGGGGACCAACGCTGCAAGTCTACAGCAGCTACCAGGGCCTCTCGATTCTGACTGGTGGCGAGAGCCGAGTAGTTTCGCCTGTCGGGC
Source organism: Calonectria pteridis (assembly GCA_022837005.1). Taxonomy (NCBI): domain Eukaryota; kingdom Fungi; phylum Ascomycota; class Sordariomycetes; order Hypocreales; family Nectriaceae; genus Calonectria; species Calonectria pteridis. Next base: position 285,961 of record JAKZGU010000012.1, on the reverse strand, counting down.
CATGGCATTTGCGATATCCAGAAAATCGAACTAGGGGGGATTGGGGGGCATTATTTCCTAATTGCGTGCGTGAATGGAGATATTCCACTCCCTCCATTGACTGGGCGGGAACACTGCCCACACGGCACGGCAAAGGACCAACGACGACATGGCTTGCTTCGACCATACTATAGAAACACACAGAGAGTGAGAGAGATGCGGAGGCACGAAAACGAAGATACACAGAGATAGGCACGCACGGCAGCAATGTGGCGGTCAATACGATGAATCGTGGGTTTGGGGTTGCACAATGGTGATGCTTGAAATCGAGCTAATGTATGGTAAAAGCTTTTCAACCCCTTGGCCGAGGCCCAGGAGCTGTTGGCGATGGGTTAAGGCAAAATCGGGGCACAGGTGCATGCTTTTCTCCATTATTTTCATCAGCTAACTTGCCTGACCTAGGCCCAATCCAGGCGTGGAGATCTGGGGCTCTGCCTCTCGGGGCTAGATAGGGCGGGCCACCTTTTGACTAAAAGAGAAAACAAGGGCAAAACAGAGAGAGAGAGAGAAAGAGAGATCGGGAGGGTGGAGCGCGAAAACGGAATGCCGTCTTGACGAGATTCGCATCGTTTTGGTGGAAAACTCCAGAGGCTTCAGGAACACACACGCACACCGGCGACCGCCGCCCGCTCGCTCGCCAGAGTTTCGCTACTCCGCCCCGGATTTCGCGTCGTCCAAAGTCTAACTCCATGATCTACATAGCCGAGTACCGCTCTCATCGACGGAGCATTCAAGCAGTCAGATTCGTCTCGTCCATAACTGGCTCGTCGTTTAAGCGATATCGAGGCCCGGGCCAGGACCCTGGTACTCCAGGTTTCACCTGGCTCCGAAAGTCTAACCAGCAGACTATGTAACACACACGCCGCGGCTATTTCATGTCGTCGTCGCGTTCGGGATTCGGCGAACTTGTCGACCACGACCACGAACACGCGAAGTCGGCAACTCGTTGTCATCTCCCCACCGGGGGGGAATAGGACAGAACAAAAGAGAAAACCAGCCATCCACACCCCTCTTGGCCGTATAATGACTTTTGGTCTTGCATGCAAGGATCTACGCTTCCCGAGAGTCAATGTGATTAACTTTCCGACTCGCCCTCTAGAAATCACCGGAAGCTCGACAGAGTATCCTTGTGTTGTGCCTGACTTTTATCGACCCTGGGCCTCATCGGCTCTCGCTACTCGGCCGATTTTACCGGACCATGTTGTTCAAAGTTGTTTTTTTTCTCTTTTTTTTTTCGTTTTTTTTCTGACCCTCTCATTAGCTGGTGTGGGGAGGGACCAAGACGGACGAATGCTGAGCCCGTCCTACTCCGCTGACACATCCATGCCCTCCCCCGGGTCTTCTAGATAACGCAGCAAAGCTTCTAGCCGCCGACCTGCTCGATACCGCTAGACGGAGCACACACGGCTTGCGCAAGCGCACACACGGCCACAAAGCCAGAGCGATACCACTCGGATATATCCTCCCTCGGGTTCGGTCTCGGTCTCGGCGTTTAACGCGGGGCTTTTTATTCTCGCATCATTTCTTGGATTTTTAGTGCATCTAGAAGTATTCTACGGAGTATCGTGATCGAAACATTGAACCATCGGGGTCATTCGGACTATGGCGTATATGGGTCCCACTCACGTGGAACAGGGCTGCAACCTCAACGTTCAATTGCATCGTTCCTTTCCATGCGAGGCTGCCGCGGCAGGCTAACGGGACCGCTTTTGTGCACTGGGGTCAATTGAGGGCAGATGGCTCGTAGTGGGCTCACTAGGTGCAGGCTGGCCGGGCGAAAGCATCCGTATGCGTGGAGGAGGGGGGTTCTCAAGGCTCGTATTAAGGAGTGTTTGCAGGGCAACTTCCTACGAGATCGTCTGTTCGATTTGCTCCACTTGCCGTGACTTTTATTAAATCTTATAACTGTGAAGATTAATAATCCTGGTCTTCTTGTTTGGGGAGTCTGGCTTGAGCTGCGTTGTACTCTTAAACGGCCAAGTGCTCCTCCTGGCGATGCAAACTGCCACCAATAGCGATGAGATTCCTGGATGCGGGTTTTGTATATTCCAACATTGCAGGCATACTCATTGCTCGTTTCCCGCAAGGAGATGATACAGATACAGCAATTGCGATACCCGGAATGGTGGCTGAAACTTATAGACGCTTCCAACATTCAGCGAAACAGGCACTGCGGTCGAGGCGCTCGAAAGGCAAGAGAAATAATCCCATGTACTTTGATAAATATGGACAGCAGCAAAAAGGAAAACTAATGAGGGGGGGGGGGGGGGGGGGGGGGGGGGGGGGGGGGGGGGGGGGGGGGGGGGGGGGGGGGGGGGGGGGGGGGGGGGGGGGGGGGGGGGGGGGGGGGGGGGGGGGGGGGGGGGGGGGGGGGGGGGGGNCAAAAAGTAAAAATAATCAAACCCCCCCCCCCCCCCCCCCAAAAAAAAAAAAAAAAAATCTTGATCCATTCCGCAAGCAGAAAGCGAGCAAACGCCTCCGCCCTTCAACCGACGCCACCGTTCTCCGGTCCGATTTCCATCAGACCTTCGTTTCTCTATTCCGGTTTCCGTTTTTTGTGTGAGGTTTTTTTTTCTTCTTGTTCATATCCCCCATGGTTCCTCCCCCTTTCCCTCTTTCTCCGTGACAAAGCCCAGAATTCTGGTACTAGAGCTTTCCCATGAACTGGATAGCTCTGGACTTACACGTAGATGGTCTCGAAGATGCAGTTGTCGATCTTGGGGTAAGGGCACTGCTTGGATTGAGTGCAGATGTTCTGCCTCGCCACAAAGTCGCAGTGGCAGCACTCATCGGCGGACTCGACGTCCCGCTCGTGGTGCTCGTTGGCTCCAAAGTAGTCGATATACTCCTCGTCACGCTCGTGGTGCTCGGTGTAGGCGTCAGGGTCGGAGTAATCATCGGAGCCGTTGTCGTCCCTGATGACAATGGGGCCGACCAAGGGGTGGGCCTTCGGGGGCGGGGTCGGAGTGGCCGAGGCTCCGGCGCCGGCGTGGATGGTCGGGGCGCCATCGGGGCACTTGTCGCTGGAGCAGCTGCAGTTGTTGGCGTCGAGCGTGTTGGTGCAGACGATGGAGCCCAGATTGGCGTTGCAGCAGCAGCACTGCGGGTGGACCTCGGTATCGACGTCAACCTGCCGCTTGGCCTTGACCTTGGCATTTGTTTGAGTGGCCGCTGCGTACTCGGAGGTGAGGCTGGCGGGCACCACGGTCGTGGCTCCAGGAGCACCCGAGGCGTAGACGGTCGGGGCGTTGCTAGGACACATGACCTGGGCACATATGCACTCGTTAGGCTTGGCCTGGGCAACACAGACGACCTGCTGGGCGAGGATGTCGCAGCAGCAGCACTGGTTCTGCTGCTCGGTGGCCGGGGCGGCGAGCACAGCGGAGCTGCTGGCGAGGAGAGCGGAAGCAAGAGTAAAGAAACGCATTGTGGATGTGGCGTCGTAGAATGTGAAAAAAAGAAAAGATCTCCTAGGTGAGTTGCTTCTTTTCAAAAGTTTACGGGTTCTGCGTGTCCAAGTACGGGCGAGTGTTGGAAAGAGAAGTGAGGCTGGATTGAGCTGTTCAGATGATAATGAGCTGTTTGGACTGACTGGAGTTGGATTCTGTGGATGCTTCAGGTGAAGGCAATCCGATTCAATGAAGGAGTGTCAAAAAAGGAGTGGTTCGAAACTGGACGTTTCTAGGGGTGATTCAGAGAGAGTGAATTGGCCTGGACGAAGAGCTATCTGACTTGATGGAGGAGAGTGATGGCGGCATATATACTCCCGCTTGCTCGCACCAAGCCCAAGCCTCACACAGATACTCAATCTAGAATCAATTGTCCGGTGTAACCGAGCTCATTCCTCTTTCGCTCGGCGCTATTCCCCCCATACGTCAGTTCTCATCGGATCGACGCTTATGGAAATCGAGTTTGGGTTGTAAGGCTCAAGTTGTGGAGCTCCTAGGCCGGTTTTCGAAGGCCACACGCTAGCCCCCTGGTGCTATACCCAAACCAACATGTTCAAGACAAATCCTTCAGCCACGCAGCCATCTTTCCCATGCCTCCTCGTGGCTCTGCCATCCAAACATGGCCTGACTTGCTGCAGCAATCCCCTCGCCACCACTGGTACCGCAAATCTTACTCCGTCACATGTCGCATCTTTCATTTTCGCCGAGTGACATCCCATTGCCTTTGTCTGTTAATCCAGATATCCAAGGATTTACACATGAACCATCCAGCGCAGCACCATACCTGTCATACCCGACCATGCTCGCACCGCATCCCTTCTTGGCCCCCTTCCCACGCGTCCGCCACGCTTCAGCTCGACTATCCCAAGCCACCGTCCTTCATGGTTCAGACTACAAGAGTCTATTCCGGTCCAAGTCACGCCGCCAAACCGACGCCGTGTGGGCCGTGGAACCAACCGAAAGTCCATGCCCGCGATCTGGACCGAAAGCCTGATGACTTCCGCCAGCTGTCGGAGCCCCAGGTAAACCCAAGGTTTGGTTTGGTCGAGGCCGACGCACCGAGATGGGTGGATGCATTTGTCCACTGTCCATTCCGCCATCGCTTTGACCAAACGGCTATCGCCGGTGGCGTCGCTGTTTCTTCCTGCTCGCCCGCATCAGCTCCTCCAGCTTTTCCACGATCGGTCTCAGCACAGTTTCAGGTTGGCTAGATGGAAGGCAAAAGATCGAAAATGGTACAAGACAAAAGGCAATCCTCTCTCGTACAAGCAGCTCCATCGGACCGTCGGCGGCTGTCGCACAGAACTTTTGCCTCTCCGTCACCACCTGAAGGCTGCCCCTTGGCACCATGGCAGTAACCACCACCTGCCTGATTGCGACCGTCGTCGCATCTCACCGTGAGCTGTGACAGCAATGGCTGAAAAAGAGATCCAGAACATGGTCTGGAACAGGTACTAGATCTTTATTTGAAATAATACACACTAGATTCATGTCAAATGCGTCAATCGAGCCTTCCCGCACACGCGGCGCCGGACGGAGGCTGCCTAGTTTAATCAGGACAGTCTTGTCAGCAGGTGGTTCTAACCCTTTTGAACCACTCGCACACACGCCTTCTAGTCACAGCGAACACACATAAAGACGGAGGGAGCATTCATTTGAACGAAATGAAAATATTTTATTCCAGTCATATCATACCAAAATTGTACCTTCAGTCAAAGGCGCAAGTTCCCAACAACACTCCATCAAAAATCATATTTTCAACCTTCCCGCAATAATGGTTCCCCGCACAGCAAGTAACTACCATAAAAGTGCGAATAAATGTGAGAAATCATGAACACGTTTGGCCAAATCAGATAGCCACAATTGCCTCCCTGGGCATCCCAACCAAGAACAGAATGAAATTCGTACAATTACACTCAGTGACAAAAACGCTGCTCAAGCACCAGTCATGCGTAGAATAGGATAGAGGGAACCGCCCTCTCGGTCGGCGCTAATGGGAGGGAGCTCTCTTGAAGGGCTCTCGGGGCTCTTGGGGTCCACATCCATAGCATCACTATCGCCAGAAGGCCGGCGCTCTGTATCTTCGCTAACATACTCCTTGCGGTCCAGACGGCCACGGACATACTCTCGTAGCGTCTCAATGACACGCATGTTCTCGAGCCAGCGGTCGTACTGCTCCTCGCGCTCGCGCGTGGCATCACTGACATCGGACTCGGAAGAAGGAGAGCCAACAGAGAGTGCAGACTCGGTGCCCTTGGGCGTGGTAGCGCCGGGAGCATCCTCCTGGAGAGGAGGAAGAGGGCCACGTGCCCGCTGAAGCATACCACCAGAGTAGCGGCGGCGCTCGTTGCTCTCGAAGCTAGGGCCGAGAGTGGTGGTGGTGGAGTGGCCAAAGCCCTGGTTAACAGCAGGGAGGCTCGTTGGCAGTGTAGGGTACATGACCGAGCTCGATGCTGAACCGTGGCGTGACTGGGGAGACATGGCCGAAGAGGATGGGCTGGGAGAGTGGCCAGAGGTGTATGACATGGAGCTAGATGGAGGAGTAACGGCAGGAGTTCCCGTGGAGGAGATTGCCGTCAGAGGCGAGGCCATGCTGGCAGCAGACACGGAGTGGTAGTTGTCAGCCGTCACAGGGATGCCACCAGGGGAGCGGTGGGAAGTGGGAGGCGAAGGTGTGTTGCGGTAGCCGTTGAAGTGGTGCTGCTCTCCGCTGTGGATGTGGACGCCGGCAGTAGCGTGGCTGGAGTTCTCGTAGATGGTATCCTGCATCTGACCGAGAATGTTATCGATCTGAATAAGATCCTTTTGAGTGCGGGCGTTGGGCATGGGCAGGTAGTACTGCTGGGCCAACGGGTTCTGGCTGGGAGCAGGAGCTCCGTGGACAACAGCTGAACCAGCGTGCTGGGGCATATATTGCTCCGTGGCGGCCATAGGTCCGTTGGGAATGGAGAGAGCACCGTGCAGAGGCATCAGCGAGCGACCAATCTGGGCGTAGGATGAGGGGTCGATCTGTCGACGCTTGGTGTTTGCGAAGAAGTCGTCAACCATGTCAAAGGTGCGCTTGCGGTCATAGCCTCCGGATGCGGCAGCGTAGCCGATGTGTTCAGAGCGAGCAGTGTTGATAGCAGGCTGGCTAAAGTACAAACCATAGTTTGTGGAAGGCTGAGGCGCATAGTAACCTCCCGGGGGCGCAGGCTGGTAGCCAGAAGGATTGGGTCGCATAGATGTGCTGTGGTCGTAGTAACCGCCAGCGCCTGAAGATCAGTTAGCATCACGAAGATCCAGAAAGAAAAAACCAAACTCATGCGAGAACTGCAACTTACCCTTGGGGGGCTGTGGTCTGTAGTTGAGTCCGCCCTGATCCTGGCCAGGTCGGACCAAAACCGACTCATCGGCGTGGGTTTTGACATGCTTCTTCAAGTCCTGAGGACGCTTGAAGGACTTGCCGCAGAACTCACACTTGTGAGGCTTGAGCGGCACATGGACACGGATGTGAGAGGTAATGTGGTCTCGCTTGACGGTGGTGGTACGGCAAGAGTTCCACTGGCAAGTCAAGTTCAGGTTGTTTGTGCTCTTGCGGCCAACATGGCGCTCACAAATGTGCTCCTGAAGTGTGGTGTAAGTATACGCTCGGTTCCTTCCTTTTTTAGGTTCATTGACTTACATAGAGCAGTTCGGGTGTACCGAACTTCTGGTTGCAGGCATTCCAGCGGCAGATAAGATTGTCATCAGCGGAGGATGAGGGCGTGGTGCTGCCCTGTGAAGCGTTGGAGGCGGCGCTGGGCGCAGGAGTAGCAGACTTGGAGTCGCCGTTGTTGCTGCTAGTCGACGCCGATGGGGTCGTCGACTGCTGCTGCTGGTCTTCGACTGGGGCAGACATGGTGGGCGGAGTTTTTGTTTAGCCGAGAGGGAGGGCGCCGCGGGAATGGCGAATGACGAATGACGCGGGCGCAGGTGCGCACGTAAATGTAAAAGCCGAGCCCAGCGATTTTTTGAGACAAGTGGCGGTGGTTGCAGGCGACGCAGACAATCGATGGTATTCAACAACCACCTTCAAGACGCAGAGCCTGGATCGATTCAACAAACAAGAGGCGCGACAGACGTGTGTCTAGATGTTCAGAAGAGAGGAAAGGCTCGTCCTAAAGGCTCCGGGGGCGAGAGCTCCCTTTACATTTACGCAAAAGTCTGGGCAAGAGGGCAAGAGTGAGCGGAAAGTCTTGGCGGTCTTGGCATTCTTGGCGATGATTACAAAGTACCAGGCCTGGAAAGGTACCTTTCTAGAGAGTCGGGATAGCCCATGCGCGAGGTACTGATTGCCGCAGGTACCACAAGCCTGTGGGCGGAGAGAACGGTGCCAAGAACGCCAAGTCTTGGCAGTCTGGGCACTGCCCCTCATCGGGGCGCTTCGATTGGCCTCGCTCATCTCGGGGCCTCACACAGGCTGGCCACGACTGCGTCAAGCGTTTTATTCGGCCACCCAACGTCACCTGAGCCATTCCCCGTCCCCCATTCATTCATTCCCTCCCCCTCATTGCCTCCTGGTCATCTTGGCCTAGGTTGTTCCTTTTCTTTTTTCAGCCGCCCAGGAGCCATCTACCCGTGACTGTATGTAGAAACCGTGCCACACCCACCAACCCTACCAAACCTCGGGGGGGCTTCATTTGCCTCAACTCGGTCGGGCTAGGTGACACTCGTTTAGGCTCAAAATTTTTGCTTGTCACCACCGTCAAAGAAAAAGAAAACCCACCACCGGAGCCCCGGCCAGAGAACATGTTCCGGGAGGTGGGGCTGACCCTGCCGCCTGCCGGGTGCCATCCGGTACGTACCCTATCTCATTAATAACGTGCGGAGTACAGATGGAGCAGGTATAGAGTGAAGTGACAACATTGCCCAGCGCGCACCACAAGCCACCCTTGGGCTTGGTTCCCTCTCTCGGCGCCAGGCTCCGAGCCGGGTGGGAGAGAGAGAGCCAGCTACGGCACATATAACTGAGGCAACATGCGGTGCTGTAGTCGTGGCCTGACCGTGGCCCGAAACCGAGGCCACGTCTGGGTATCTCTTCCCACAGCCTTGCCAAACATGAGACTCTGGGCGGCCACGAGGACAGGCCCGGCGACTGGGCAAGGAACGAGCCGAGACGCACAATGGAACGAAGCTCGGCGGGCAATTCTTTTGACTTGACATTCGCAGGACGGGAAAAGCCAAGTCTCCGGCTACGCGTACCGCGCCGCATCGCACCCGTCGCGACAAAACGCAATACGTCGACTCGGACTCGGGAAGACTGAGCGCACAGGAATAACCTTCTCTTTAGGCTATTAGCCAAGACGGGCTACCACACACTGCCACACGACTCAAGCGCTCCCTGCGTCTTGGCTTCTTGGCCCCAATCCTGTCGAGCGAGTACCAAGCATCGCCCAAGAAACGAACGGCCAGCCGCTGCTATCCATCATAATAAAAAATCAAGCTTTCCATGCGTGCCAAGAAACGCCCATTCGCCCCTTTCCGCATCAACTCTACCTACATAACATCATCTGGGGGCCGCCAAGCTCATGCCCAGACGCTTGCCGAGTCCTTTTGTCCCCATCATGTCACAGCGTCTTATTTCTCCCCCTTCCTTCCGCGCTCTCGTCTTCCCCTTCTGTATCTCGGGGCCAAGCCTCTTGGCACCTGCATTTTCTCTTGGCCTCTCCGTCCTTGGCGTCTTGGCATATCTTCTTTTCTTGGCTCCAGCCCGCCAAGCCCCGCAAGCCCCAGGCCAAGAGAAAAATAAGCCCCCCACTCACCACGCAACGCCGTCGAAGGGGCGAGCAGGGAGAGGCGCGGCAGGACAAAGTAGGCAATACGTATCTCCTCCCCCAATCCCGTGGCGGCAGTGAGTTACTCTGCCTATGAGGTGCCGTGTTGCTTCGGGACGTGACTCCCCAAACGTCAAAAGTACGAGATTGCGTCAAATGGCGTCGGGAGCTAAACGCACAATGCAATACATACGACACAACCACGTCGAAATCGCCCAGTCACGTTCTGCCCACCATCTATTATTCTTTTCTTTCGTCGCACCGTGGCGGTCCAAGTTGCCATGTACGTAATAAGATATCGCGCGCCCCGACGTGAGTTGAAGCCAGAGGGTCATGGCCCGATGACGGCATCGGCTGTCGCTGTTTGTGTGTAGATCCAACAGATGCCACGGCTGCATCGGCGCCGTATCTACATCTACCTCACGCGCGCACTGGGTGCAAGTCGCCCTGCAGATGCACTCACTGCGCCTCTCCGCCTCTCCGCAAAGGTCCGAGCAGGTCGCTCCCGTTGTCGCCGTCGGATACTCTAGAATGAGACACAGTCCGGTGCCATATTGGGCCGCCTTGCGAAGGTTTGTTCGTATATACGTTAGTCCCCTCGTCTTGACCTCCGACAGGTCCGAGCATGATGACAAAACACACTGCTCACATAGTCTGGAGCGATGCAGTGTGCCGCGACGCCTCGGAGCTGCGTAATTGAAGGAGATTCCGGAGTAGGCAATAGATTGTGGGACGGAATCCCGCACCGTCTCATCAATGCGAGCCTATCACGTAAATCGTCTCCGCATCCCGAGGGCTCCGAGCGAGCAGCCCGCGCACCCCATTCGCTTTCCCCCATCGCGAATCGCTGTCACTTTCCCCATGCTGTTGTAAAGAATTCCACGATGGCTTCCAACATTCTACCGAGTCCCGCGATTTGGGAAAAGTCCAGCCCGCTTCTCCATATTCTTTTTTTCCATACTTTCCCACTGCATGTCGCAACCATCCCTGTCAGCTTCCTTTCCTGCCAAGCGCCGGGCAAATGTTCGGCCAAGACCAGGCCAAGATAGGAGTTATTTGGCAGCGCGATCGCATCGATCCCCTGGCGCCAAGGTCTTGGTATGGGATGCAGTGCGGCAGTGCAAACCCCAATTCCCCCCCCTTCTCAATCCAAAAAAACTCACAGAGATGGGCGGGAGTATGGTTCCCTTGGCTTTCTTCTGTCCCCCGGGTCCCTGGGGCCACTAATCAAAGTAAATTAAGCTTCTTCTCTCAAGCTTTCGTAGCCAAGACGATGAGCGTCTCATCCCGGTTTCCGTGCTAGGAGTCGCCGAGCCATCGCAAAGCTTGTCCTGTGTCTCTATCTTACTTGCCTCTCTTTGTGATCCGTCCTTCCGTGTTCCGTAGCCCGCTTGTCTGTTGTTGTCCGTTGACGCCGTGTCCGAAAATGTGACCTAGGCCAGGCCCGGCCGGGGTGCGAGGCAAGAGTTGAAGAGTTACTTCCTCACTCGGCAGCCAAGCCGTCGCCCACGCGGCATGACCTCAGTCCTCCGCGATTGCCTGATAATGATGTTCCCCCCCCCCCTCGCATCTCCGCAAAGGATTCTTATCATCATCAACTCTCCCGAAGAACGGGCTATCCTTATCCATACCAATTTCTGCTTGCGTCCCACCAGTTCCTCCTTCCTACCCACTTTGATCCTCCCTTCGAGAATAATAATATACTGGAGCATATCCAACCTAGCTAGCATATCCATCCATTCAACCATTACCCAATACGGCATTATAGGAAAGGTTGCCGAGCTGGCATCTATCTACTGGCGTAAAAACATTCACACGTGTGCACGTGACTTTTATTGTCTGCGCTACGGCAAAAAAAAATGAAAATGAAACGGAAAAACAAGGATACTGTCCAAACTGCTGCATCCACTTCAAATCGTCTTCGAGTTAATAATTCAATGAATCATTCCAATTCTCCTGTGCACCTGGAAGCATAAATGCTCATTTTAATGTCTACTTTTCCTTTTTGGACTTCATGATCCCAACCCAGCTTCAGGCTAAACCAAATCTTTGCCGCAACCATCACTTCTCCCATCCAGCCATAAATTCCCACATCTTCGTCGCGTTTAACCCACAACATGGCCTGCATCATGGAAAATACCCTAATGCAAGAAGCCCTAACATCACTTGCTACGCTGAAAATTTGTGTGGGACAGAAAGATCAAGGCTTCCATTTGCAGAGCTGGCAGGGCTTTAACAATAACCGTGACGACCAGGAAGCTACCTAATCCTCCCAATAACCCAATAATTTTACTCCTTTTTTGTGTTGCCCTCTTGGTGTCTATGACGCACCAAGCAATTAAGAGATGCTCATCGTATCTCTTCCTCAATGTTCCGTCTCGTCATATCCATATCATATTTTTCAGGGTCCACCTAGTAGGACCCATATCCGGCATATCCTCCGCTCTATATAACGATGCTGTTCCGCCAATATGCCCAAAAACAAGATTAAAAAGGAGTTGAGAAGGTATCAAGACAGGCTCACGGTGAGCCGAGACTTCCAGTGTCGTAACAATCCCCCCACAGGTAGTGTTGAAGTGGTGGTTTGTCGCCATGGATGCTCAAGCCAACTGAGAAATCGGGTATGTGCAAAGAAAAAATGCAGCAAATATCGACGACGCAACCTCGGAGACCAGCCCTACCCCATCAAGGGGTCGTTGTATCGCCAGGAGCAAGTGCTCTCGGCACAATGAGGGCCATGAGACCACCCGAAATAAAACCAATAATCCCCCGTGGAGTGACAATATTAATGCGAGGTGATACGCGGCCAACCAACCCTAAGCTCGTTTTCCCTCCGAAACCCGACTAGGCATTGCCAACAAGAGACAGGTGCGCGGCCCAAAGAAACTTCTCAAAAGTGCCAACCTCGTCGGTGGCTTTTATGTTTTTTACCCGCGGCCAGGCTCACCCGCCCTCGTGAGAGCAGAAGGTCAGCCGGATCCCAAATGCGCCAAGAATCGAAATGATGCTCGGGGTCAAAGCCAGAAAGGAAAGAAAGAAATAATAATCGTGTAGTGAAGAGCCGTGTCATCGTGAGGATAATGAGATGATGCTGAGGACGCCGCCTCCATCATGATGGGCGACACGGCCTCCCTTGGCCCAGCCAACCAGCCAATCCGAGAACCGAGGCCCTTTCAGTCAAATCCGAGGCCCCCCAAAAAAACGCCGCGCATGCAGAAGAGGTATTATACAGAACCAAGACGGAGGAGCGCCTCGACGGCCTCTCGCTCCTGTGCGTCAGAGGTGCCCGCCAACGCCGAAAAGTCGATATTTGCTGGCTGAGGTGGGCGCGCCATGCCGGAGCTAGCGGAGAAAGATCGAAGCCCACCTAGTGTATATACAGAAGACATCAAGCCGCGGTCTGACTGGGCCGCGGCCATGTTGGGGTAGGATTCAGCTCGAAGGGCTGCAGCCCCAACTGCAGCCCAATCTTCGTCGTCAGTCACGTCCTCGGGGTCATCATTCATGACGACGTCATCATCCGGGGCCTCAGAGCACGAGGCTGAACCAGAGCCGTCCATGGACATCTTGTCAGCCTCGTTCTCCTCCATGGAGATGTCGTCGTGGTCATCGTGAGAAAAGTGAACCGAGCCGCCACCGCTTGATGCAGTGGCACGGAGTCGGTCCTTGCCTCTGCTTCCCGCCTTGCCGATTGGGATGCCGGCGCCGTAGGACGAAGGCGGCGTGCCCTGTCGGTGGCGCGCGGGCTGGCCTCGCTTGCGGGCGTCCCACCGACCCCATCCGACCTTTTCAAACTCCACGTCTCCGTTCAATCCTCCACCCTCACCGCCTCGACCTTCCAACGCTCCAACGACCAGTCTCCGCGCCTTTGTTGGGGGAATTCCTGCGAACCCCGGTACTGAGGTGGTCAGGTATCCAGTAATGTGTCTGATGGCCAAAGGTCCGTGGTTGAGCAGGATCTCGGGCAGATGGTATTTGGCGAGGAGGGAGCTGGTGATGGCACCCGATGCCTCGAGAATGGCAGGCGAAACGGACCGGCGCAGATCGGTGTTTTCCTGAAGGTCCAGGTCTGAGTCGATGGGCTCGAGCTTGGCCTTCTGGAGCTGCGCCTTGAGCCCGTGAGGCGGAAGGGCGGGAGAGATGGAGTTGGGGGGAGTAGGGAGGGGTTGAGATCGTGTCACAGTCGCAGGGACACTCCGAGCCGCTACAGCAGTTAAGTTGTCTCGGCTCGAGGAGGCCTGGGGGATATCGCGGGCAGCCGCTGCCATGGTAGCCATGATTACCGGTATTCGGTGTGAGGGTTCGCTTCCGAACAAGTCTGCTTGAGGCAGCGATGTCAGCAACCAGATGCACTTTAGAAAAGTGCGGCAATGAAGATGTTGAGAAGACACGAACAAAGACGTCCGCAAAATGCGACCGCCTTTTATTATTGTATCGTAGCCAAGAGTGACATGGCGGTCGGCGGCGATATAGGGTGTTGTTGACTCATGGGGCGCGCGCACGCATGGTGGTGGGTACGTACCTAGTTCAGAAGCCTCGTGGACTAATCGCTGACAACACTTAAGCTGGAGCGACAAAAACGATAGCGGTGGCGGGCCTGGCAGAGCTTGACGCGATGATCTGGACTGTGACAGATGACTCTGGATGTGAATATGTATTTCCTGTGCGGTGTTGTTATTGCTTGAGGGAGAGGGAAGGGAGGGACGGGACTTGCGAAGGTCGGATACAAGTACATGTATAAGCAAGCGGCATGGCCAGGGCAGGTGAGCAGGAGCCTTGCGAGTGTGAGTGTGAGTCGTTGGTACGTATCTCCGGTACGTATTGCAAACGATAGGCACAGCCCGGGGAGGGGGTGTGTGTGGATCAGGTCGGGTTTGAGCGATGATGTGTGTGATATTTTGGTGCTGGGGGGGACCAAGAACCAAGACACCAAGACACCAAGCCAACGCCTGGCCCGCTAGCGGCACGCCTCCCCCTATCCCGTACTGGCCGTCTTCACCCATCCTTCAATCCCAATCCCAATCCCAATCCCAAGCAGCCCTGGGCCGGACGCCGGTCAGTGCCTGGCACCTTGGGACGCACAGCACACCCGACGGCTTCTCTTTGACACGTTAGTGCACTTGTGCGTACGTCCATCCTCGGGTGCGTTGTAGTGCTGTCCCGTACCATGTAGGTACGGCCACCAGCATGTAGGTGAGCCCGGCCAGTGCGGGCCTGCGCAGACTTCAAAAGACGCCTGGCCCAAGTCCCCCGTGTTTTCCATTCACTCATTCACCAATTCCTCGGAGGGGGGCGTCCCTCTAGCCAGTAGCAGCCACGGTGCGCTGATAAGGTTGGAGAAATGCGACATCCACCCGACCTGGGTTCCCTCTGTTGCCTCGGGCGTGTGAATGGGAAATCCGGATTTGAGCGTCCAAGATATGTCTCATCGTGAGAAATCTGCCTCTACAGTCTTCCATGCCGCTCTGTCGCTTCTTTGTGTTTTTCTTTTTTCGCCTCTGCTTTCAATTTCAACAAAAAATTTTCACCACATCCCCTTTTTGTGCGCACTCTTACACCCTGTCAGTGCACGCCGCCATCTGTCCCGGATCCTCTTCCGCACGGGGCCGGTAGTCCAGGGAGACGGAACATAACAGAAATGGAGACAGTCTAGGGGAGCTACCCGGGTAAGCGAAACGAGGTAATACCCATTTCTGATGGCGCAAAGTCCACCACGAGGCTCGTCCATTTCATTGATTGATTTCTTTTTCATTCTTCTTTGAAAATTTTCTTCAGTCCCCTATTTTGTTGTGTAAACAATAACAACAACAACAATAATCACCAAGCATCAGGGTTAGGGCCGTCATCGGGGCTTCTCGGCTGTGGTTCGCAACCACGGGGCCCGCAAAGCCGTGGAGTCGCACACAGCAGCTGGCCCAAAATCGTCATTGTGCTTCTCCGGCAGCTGCTACTTGCTAGATGCGATGCTAGTTAATTCCAAGGCACCATTAACCCGAGGATCCATATTCGGCAGTCTGACGTACAAGACCTAACTGGCCCTCGTGTTAGTGACGGCTGGCCCTCGTCCTTCCAACTTGTGGCTCGGTCCTCGTTTCGTGTCTCCAGCGTGTTAGTCGACCCGGAGACAAAGTCTGGGGGATCTGTTAGCGCGCACACTTCCCAGCAGCGCAAATCCATTCGATGGCTCCCTCAAAAACCAGGCCAACACCTCTTGGCCAAGAGGCCACGAGCCCGAGAGATTGGGGCATCATCCCAGCTAGCCACAACCCTAGGCCTCCCTTCACCTAAAGTGCCCGCATTCCACCAAGCCCGGCCACACCGGCGGGGCCCGTCTATTGGCTTGGATTTTGACGCTGAGCTTGATTAATTCAATCATCAATTGGGGTGTGCGTGGCTCATTGTGGCAGGGAATCCTTGGGGCAGGGCAAATAAGCAAGGAAGCGCACACTTGGGGCTGTCATATTGTAAGCTGGCGCAAAAGAAAAAAGTCCAACGCATCGCACTCCCAAGAAACGTGGCCGTCATGACATGCAGCCGTACCCAGCGCAAAGCATCGCCTCGAAACCTGGCCCGAGTGGGTTCATCTCCCAAGAAATAGCCCCTAATAACAATAGCACCCGGCATCTCGCAGATTTCTAGCATTTATCGAACGCCAACCCAATTTCCAAAGCTCTTCCAGGCCTTCAGGGGCGACCAGGGCTGAAAGGAGTTCTAAGACAGGCCAACTCATCCCCGATTGCTCGCTATGTACATATATGCATATCTGCACACAGTCATATTCACATTTGAAGTTGTCGAGCAATTCGGACATAGTGCCCAGGCAGCCGGGTTTCCGGAGCCACCCCCAGAAAAAAAGGTCGACAGCGCCAAGGGGGTGTGCAAGTATCACACAAAATGTCATAGACTTGATGGGTACTAACTCTGTTCCCGTGTCACGGTGTCGTCTCATAATATTCGCACGGACTTGGTCACCATCCCAAGTTCATTACCCATTTCACTGCTGCGAAAGCTGTGAGCGTATCGCCGTCCTCCCGCCGCGCCAACGTTGGCGTCAAGATAACAACCCAAATAAACCCCAAAGATTCCCGCAAGGCTAGTGCCGCACCCCCAACCCCCCGGGGTTGGTTGTACCTAATCCGAGTCGGACTGAAGCTTTGAACTCGAGACAGGTTTTTTTTTTTTTTTTTTTTTCGCACCGGCTGGCCAGCTGATAGACTCGTGACCTCTGCGCCCCCGTTCCATGACAGATCGATCCTGGGCTGGACTGGGCTGGGTTGTAGCTTTCTCCTGGCAGTGAAATCGCCTCACCCTCTGGTGGTGTCCCACATTCTGCCGCCACACGATGCCGACATGGAACCTAGCAGGCTGTCTGGGTTCCCTTCGCAACGCCGAGAACATCGTGATGGATGGGTTCCAGCGTGCGTGAATGGCTACCGTCGCAACGTACCTGGTGAATAGTTGCCCGAGGTTTCCAAACAGGCAAATTCGCGCAATCGCTCCCACCCTCTCCCACGCACCCAGGGTTTCCCACGCTGTCACACGGCAGCCGGGCTTGCGTACCTGTCAGCACCAGCAGACTCTCGCCCCCCGGCACCTTGACGTGCAACCATCACGTTCCTCGTGCCCCTCTCTCTGATTGGACTCGTGATGCTGTAATTATTAGCGACCATTTCTCTTTTTGTGGCCGGCGTTGTCGTTCGGCAGGGCTTTCTACCATCGGCAGTGGAGAGGGTTGGCTTGCGAAACTTCCCTCTCGGTGCACTTGTCAAGTCAATGACTCCGGTAATAAACCATTTCTTGACCCATCACCCATTGACACGACCCCACGTTGTACAACGCTGCATCGTGGGCCTTTCTCGAAAGACGACACTTCTCCATATCAGAGTTGCCGGCCCAGCCACAAAGAAGGGGGCGGGGGCGCCATGGGGGGGCACGGGGGCGGGTGCATTGATAGTAATTCGTCAACCTAACCGCCACTGGTTCGTTCGGCGCTCGATCAATCCCGTTGCCCCGCGGCTGCAGCGCTCAAAGGTGACGATATCGCATCTCGCGGGGTTGAGCAGTCGCCTTACCTCCACCGATCCCGGTCTATCCCGCTCCGGCTAGGAGGCGTGAATCCATTGTCCCAACTGAGCGGTTGACGCACAACGCCATTTTGCTTGCTGCCGTACCCACTCGCTTTGTCACATTGTTCTGCTGGGGCACATCCTGACGACGCTTTCGGCGACAAAGTCACCCCGCTGCCAAATCCTCCCCACTGAGGGGGTGTGTTGTCGAATATATCCCGCCGCCATGTTTCGAGTCAAATCGTCACGATGCTTCAATCACATCATCTGGATCGTGGGTGTGCATTAGCCCATTGGCCGATAGGCTTGACATCAGTCGTCAGGTTTCGGAAAGTCGCTCGCTCCACAACGGGGCGTGCAGGCAAAGCTCCGAAAGATCTTCAACATCCCCAGATTTAGAAAGTACAGCCCCGCGATGTACTGGTAATAAATGTTCCCATCTTTGGGTTCCGTGTTGTGTGTTGTGGCCACGACCAAGGGCCAACAAACCCTGTGCAGCCAAAATACGTGTCGCTCAATTTCCAGGTTGTACAAAGACAAACTCACGACATGCCTGTTTTGTACCGGTTAGTGATGCATCACCGTTGTTTGGGTCAAACTCACAGCGCGCAAGACATCCAACTTCTCCTGCGTTTGCATGAATACATGGTGGTATTGAACAATGCTCTCTCGGATCACGACATCCTTGGTCGTGCGGCCTTCGCAGATGGCCTTCATCTTCAATTCCATCTCTCTGCGTAGAAACGGCTTGCCCAGGCTCGTCTCGAAATTCATCCGATCAAAGCCCAAAATTAGAGCGACTCCCAGCTGTGTAGGCACAAATACTTTCACGCCCCTCCGGTTTCCGGCCGATGAAGCTGTTCCTCGCCCTCTGCTCGCTCTACTTCGACCGGCCCGTCCGCCTTGTCCTCGGCCACCTCTCGTGGGCGGGGTATTGTCCGACTCATCGTCGTCAGCTGATGCCTGACCTGATCGCTCAATTGTTGCAACGTATTCCCGGTCTTGAATTTTCTGGATGTGCTCAGCCATAGTTGCATCAGTGCCGATCCCATTCGCATCCATAAGAGCGATGAGGTCGGCTTCGGTGAGATAACCGGGAGGTGACGTTTTTCCTTCCGTCATCATGGCCTCAGTTGGTGTGAACCGTTCCCCCACCGTAAATTTTGGAAGCTCGGCCGTGTCGTTCCACTTCTCATAGATGAAAACATCTAGATAGTTTCTCTCCAACACGATGACTCCATGAGCGCTGAAAACTTCGTCGCCATACTCGACATCAATATCAGTCGCCATGCCCTTGGCGTCGTCTGAGCAGCATGCCAAGAACCGCCGGACAACATACTCATAGAGGCGGCCCTCATCAGCGTTTAGCACGCTGGGTGCAGCATATGTGATTGGGTGGATGGGGGGATGTGCCTTATCATCATTTCTGCCTTCTCTAGGTTGCTGAAAGGCACCATCTGTAAGCCCCTGTGCAAACTGTCCCCATCTTTGATCTGGAGTTTGCTTTTGCACGAGAGCCCGGAGGTTCATGCCTTTGTCGAATCGATCGGTTTCTGTTCTGGGGTAACTAATGAATCCCTTATTGTAGAGCCCCTCGGCTATGGTCATGGCTTGTTGACCAGTCATTCGTAGGAGACGCGTCGCAGCTTTTTGCAGCTCAACGGTCGTGAGAGGGAGAGGCTTGAACTTTCTGGTTGGTTTCTCTTGAACCTTGGTTACTGTGGCAGTTTTGGATGAGAGACACCTCTCATACAGAATGACGGTGGACATGCGATCGAATAGACGATTACGCTGCCAACTCAGGTTGACCTTTTTGCCATCGCGGCTATGCATTACCTTTATGCTCCAAAACTGCTCCGGGACAAAATTCTTGACGCGAAAGTAGCGATCCACAACGAACCCAAGTGTTGGAAATTGGCACGACCCTTACTTGTCAGTGTACACGTGGGAATACATGACAACAACCACTTACCATAGCTGAGCATCAAGCCTTCCAGAGGTCCACCCAAGGGCCGAAGGCTGTTGGTGATGTAGCGCGTAAAGGCGTAGCCGATGCGAAGATCCAATTCGATCCTGGCTGCGACCGCGTCGACTTGTTTCACATCCAAATCGGCCAATCGTCGAGCTGCCGACAAGACGTGACTGTAACACTCGTTTAGACAGGGACGCAAGAGGTCAACTTCGAGGGGACACGTACGCTCGTTCCACGTTGCTGAACTTGGCTCGTTTGACCTGGATCCCTGAGTTTCCTGCCTGGGCGGCCTGGACTATCTCGTGGCCGATGTGTTCGCCTTCACGATCGCAATCTGTCCAGATGACCAGAAGTCGGGCATATTTGGCCTGTGACTCAATGTTTTTGGCAATGTCCTTTTTTTCCTTTCATAAATTTTAGCCTATTTCATGGAACCAAAAGCCAGCCAATACTCACATCAACAACACTGGTCACAACTGGAGCTCGAAAGAGCGTCTCAGGTGGCGGGTGGCTCCAGTTCTTATATTCAGGTGTGAAGTCAACGTTGGTCAAGTGTCCCGAAACACAAGTCATTGTGACGGAGCATTTCCCCCAGGGACTTCCGAAGTCGAAATCAAATGAGTAATTTTTTATGAATTGATTTCGCGTATTTTTCTGGCCAAGAAGATGAGCATTTCAGCAGGTGAACGTGGGCCAGACTGGGCTTACCGTTTGAAAAGAGCCGCCAGAGAGATGGCCTGCCACGGCCTTTGAGATGGAAGGCTTCTCAGCTACGCACAGGACTCTCATCTTTGCATGTATGAGCAGAAAACTGAAAGTGGGCGGTTTGATCTGGGTCACGGGAATCCGGCTTTAGGCATGCAGATATTATTTCAAGCGTGACTGAGCAGGCACGACAAGTGAATGCGGCACGCGTCCCAAGTCTCGCACTTTGATAGGTAGCCCTGTGCCCATACGTTTTCGAATTTCAATGCTGATCCCCGGAACCCGACACAAGGACTTGTAGAGCCTGCTGGCTATCCTGTGCCTCGTCTGTCCTGGGAATTTTGAGCTGACCGCTATTGTGCAAAGTTGTTGCACACGCTTTGTTACAGAGCCCACTTGCGAATTTTGTGTGGCGACGAGACCCTCGGCGGGCAGGCCTTGGGCGACATGCACCAGCCACAGCGGCTCCATCCGCCGACCTCCAGGCGGGCTGCAGGGGCTGGTCTACTATCCCCACAGCCGCCAGGGAGCCCAAGGTTTGTTTGAACGGCCTGGAATGGCTGGCGCCAAAGTAAAAGTGGCGCCCGTCTCTGATTCTCCCTTCGGTCTTCGGCAGAGAATCTATGACGTTACTTACCTACTGGACATGGTTCTTGCCAACCCTCAACCTCTCCAAACAGCTGGCTCGAACCCCGGCATCAGCATCCTCATCAGCACATTTCCACAATGGCCCTCCCACTCCCAGTACTCCAGTCCATCCGGGACTGTGGTAACTACTCCATAACGGTTGAGCCGTATCTGCCCCAGCTTTACGCCCTACCCCAGCAGGTCTTTGAAAACATTGGCAATCCAGCTGCGTTGAAGCAGCTGTACATTGAAACCAACCCCCTCATCTCTGGCTTTTCGGTTTCGCTGGCCTTGGCCGTTGCTTTCCTTGTCGTATCTGAGATCAACCGAAATTATTCACAAGTTGACCGCCTGTGGAGTCTCCTCCCGAATTTCTACACACTTCACTTGGCTGTTTGGGCCCGTCTTGCCGGATTGCCGCACTCCCGCATTGATCTCATCGTCGTTTTTACCACCGTATGGAGCGTACGTATATTTGTCCCTCTATCAACCAAACCATCTCTAATTGTGTTTTTTTTTCAGTGTCGTTTAACGTACAACTACTGGCGTAAGGGTGGATATAAGATTGGGTCTGAGGACTACAGGTGGTAAGTTTAAACCAGTGGATTTCACTATAGCATGCAACTTAGCTTTTTCGGCAGGGCAATCGTTCAGAAAAACATACCTGGTTTCCTCTTCTTTCTACTCAACCTTACATTCATCTCATTCATCCAGAGCGTCTTGCTATTCGCCATCTCAGGCGTTCCTGCATACGTCATCTTGCTCTCCACTCAGTTTGAACAGAACATCACCACATCTGATATTACCTACTTTGTCATAGAGCTTGCTTTAGTTCTCAGCGAATGGTTCAGTGATGGCCAGCAATGGGGTACGTCTCTGAGTCAATAAACTTGGTATATGATAGACTAACGGGTTTAAAAGATTACCAAACCGCCAAGCACCAATACCTGAAGGACGGAAAGGTCCCCAATGGATTCAAGCAGGCTGATCTTGACCGTGGTTTCATCACTTCGGGCATGTGGGCCTACAGCCGACACCCAAATTTCTTTGCTGAGCAAACGATTTGGTTCGTCCTTTACCACTGGAGCTGCTTCGCCACCGATAACCTATGGAGCTGGACCTTTGCGGGATCGGGCTTCTTAATCCTTCTGTTCCAAGGTTCGACGTGGCTCACTGAGCTTATTACAACAGGCAAGTATCCTGAATATAAGCTATACCAAAAGCACGTTGGCATGTTCTTCCCAACCAACTTCCGTGCCTATACTTCTCCGGTTCAGGTTCCCAAGATCATCAAAACAAGTGATTTGGCAGCTCTTCAGCAGCAGAAAGAGACAAAGAAGCAGAAGTAAGGGTTTTCGGCTTCACAGCACCTCATAACAGCACTTGTTGGGCCTGTTGCACTGGGGCAGGCTTAGTGTGTAGAGCATAGCAAGCAGACAATGCAGTGTGGAAGAACACGGTCAATTTGTAGAGGACGGTCTAGTATTAAGCAATAGTTTGCGCAGTCTAGAGATCTATCAAGTCTAATCTATATCAAGCGCCAAGTCTAAGATCGCTCAGTTTATCGGCATAAAATGCGGGGACAGCAATGGGATCCTCTTTCTCCCAGTCTGCCTTTTGGTTAACACCAGTTGCAACATGCAAAGTGCCTCCAAGTTTTCCTTCGACGCCAAATTTGATATCTGTGTTCAGTCGGTCACCAATCATGCAAGTTCGAGCTCTGTCAAGCTGAAATTTGCCCTCAACAGCATCCATCATGGCTTGGCTAGGTTTTCCCAAAGCCAGGGGCTGCTGGCCTGTCGAGTAGATCAAAGGGACTGAGACGGAGCCAGCGCCGAGGAAAAAGTCATGGTGCATGGGCAGTGTGGAGTCAACATTGGTGGCCAAGAACTGGGCGCCGCCCTTGATGTAGTGAAAGCCGACGGCGAGTTTGAGGTAATTAATGTGGAAGTCAAGACCGCAAAGCACGACGCCGACTTCTGGGTCCAGCATCGAGCCGTCGGCCATGGCCTTGAAGTCCTCGGGAGTGATGTCTCGTCGGTACGCAGGATCCGTGCCTCCGATGTAGGGAATGCCCTCGGATTCCAGCTCATGTTCAATGCCGGCCTCGCCAATAATGTACACCTTGTTCTTGCCCTTGGGGAGCTTGAGGATGCGCGAGATGTAGATGGCGGCCGAGTAGCTGGACCCAAAGACGTCATCGACCTCGCAGGGAATGCCCAGGTTGGTGAGCTTCTTGAGGTACTCGCTACGCGACTTGGTTGAGTTGTTGGTCACGAAGACGGTTCTCTTCCCTTTGGGGACGTGAGCACTGATCTCGCAGCGGGGTCGGGGATAAGAGCGAACCTTTGGATCTCAGCAGGGCAATGGTCTCAGGGACCCCCTCGAAGATGTGATCACCGGACCAGAGGACGCCTGCGATTCTTAGTTTTTGCGCCGCATTCTGGCTTCGGAATACATACCATCACAGTCGAAGAGAAATGTCTGCGGTTGATATGAGCGCCATGAGCGTCGAGATCCAGTCGGACTAAATCACTCACATCAAACTTGTCAATGAACTCGTCGATCGCGGCCTTGTCGCCGGTAAGGTATTTCGGTGTTGTGGTCATGGCGAGACTGTTCTGTTTGAGAATGCAGCGTATCGAACTTGTATTGTTTAATGGCGATGAGTGAGTGTTGAGCACTTTGTGGTGTTCTGCTCACCTGGATGGTTGAGCTTAGTCATGGGTTGACTCATAGGTGAGGGTCGACATTCGGGATTGCAAAATATCCATCTTGCTCAGAATATACAACCGGGACATCCACAATCAAGACATGTGCCTCGAAGCTTAATTTCTCAAAGACAATGATATAGAATGAACCAAAAAAAAAGCCTTGATGGGTATTCCGGGTATTGGCCATGTTCCTGGTATAGGGTAAGTCGAGTATGCCTCCCACTGATATCATTAATGTTGAAAGATGAGAGCTTCAGCCAAAATTCGCCGTGATATCAGTTAGATGTATAAATATACAATGCTTCGTGGGTTCTAGGGCATGGTACGTGATTGCGTAGGGTAGCCTAGGTTCTGGATACCCGCTCTTGGCAGAGTCCATGCGAAAAGCATTAACTCTCCATAGCTGGACGTCACTAAATTCGTGAGTTTACTGGTTGCATAACCAAATACATTAAATTGGGACCCAAAAAACAAGCACCCTTTCAGTATCATTCTTAAAGCGACCAAACAAAGTGTGGTTATGGGTTCAGAACATCCGTAATGGTATTCAGCTGGCTGCACCTATGCCTGACAGCTTCCATGGCATCCAACAACATTGTAGAAGTCAATTATATTTCTACGGAGATTTAGCTTTGTGAGGGCACGGAAGAGAGTGGGAAGTACAGCAGTTCGCGTTTGAGAGCTGTCGGCGCGAGCGGTGTATTGACAAGAAAACGAGCTAAGTCTCTGCTTCATTATTTGCCCGTCTGTTGGGAAATCTGATCTTTCAGCCCCGACGGCCAAATTTCTTGTTTGGAAGACGCGAGCCTCAAAGCAAACCAACAAGAAATAGTGCTCGAATTTCTTTGCTTAAAGGTTAGGCTGGTGTATTGTTACTTGACGGATAAAGCGAGGGTGGAGAGACGCACTGTACGGCGCTGCTTGAGAGCTGGCCTAATTATGCGGCTCTTATCTGGGATTCTTATTAGCGATAGCACTAGCGGGGACTATCTCAAGACCTCGCGACATTATGCATTTGGGCAAAGCAAGGTCAATTTGTTGTTCGTTGCTGAATTTTGTGTGCTATTCTGGGCACGATTCCCCCAAATTTTGTGCTTCGGCCAATGATGAACCGGCAATTGGCAAGGAGCTCTGCGGATGGTGATCTTAGAACGGGGTGCCGATAATAGGAGGGGTGCAGATGATTTTGCGATCTCCCACGCGGCACTCCACCCCCTTGCGTTTTAAAACGGCCCGAACTCCGAAAAGCGGCTCTCGCGATGTTGTATTGTATGGTGTTACGGATTCCCGACTTCAATGCCGACGTAACCATTGAGGACTGGTATGGATGAAGGTTTGCTGGTTGGGTAACCATGAGTTTAATGAAGCGAGCAAAAATACGAATTATACAGGGACACCATGAACAAAAATGGGTATAAGATTCGGAGCAAAACTGACCTTGAAGCATACAGCTTCGTATACCAGAAAATCAAAGCCATGGTCCCTAATGGCCCACGCTGGCTCCCCTGAATTGGCCCAACAACAGGTGCACAGCGCACTGTTATGCGGCAAGCCTTGCTCGTGTGCCACATGCTTGCTCTCACCCGCTTACTCAGGGGAGAATCGCATTTCGCTGGCCCCTTAACCTTCTGCTTGCCGAACCCGCCGCCGATGGCTTCATCTCCGAGCCCACACCGCCCAGAGACGCCCGTCAACAGAGTGGGGGCCACTTTGAGGTGTCAAAGTTGGTGGTGGAGTTAGCGACCATGACATGGAGCTAACACCGGAAGGCGCTAAGAAAGACCCTGACGACCCTGAATAAGCCGGACTCATTATAAAGCCCATGGAATCATTTCGCTTTCGCGACTCGTGGGTCTTTGCCATTTTACTCTGTTGCGATAAAAAAAAATCATAATCCGTTGATCGGGGCTTGTCTTCTTTGCATCTTGCAAACGCCGAAGCGGGCACGCGACACATCATATTCAACGAGAAACCTGCATCTTGCCGATTGCAGATCCATTCCTGGGCAGCCCTTCACGCCAGATAAAAAAATATCACTCTCCCCAGCACGATAAAAAAAGAGCAAATTCGCAGATAACAAATCTTTTGCACCAACGCTCAACTTCACTCAATAGCCACCGCACTCGACTCTCAACATGGCCGCTCCCACTTCCGACTTTTCATCTGTTGTCAGCAAGTCATCGACCCCTGACATTACGCCTTCATCTACTCCGGGCCTTATGTCCGAAGACGGCACCGACATTTGCAAGATTGGCGCCAGGCCTCTTCCTGCTCTTCAGCGCGACTTCCCCAAGCCTGATGAGAATCTCGATGTCAAGGCCATGCTGGAGCGACAGCCCGGCCGCTGGACCGTCCAGGGACAGATTGCCGCAAACCAACAGAGGGCCAAGACTCATCCTGTTGACGAGGAGGAGCTGAAGGAGAAGCGCGTGCGAGACTTCGAGGCCGCAAAGAAGGACCTTCTCGCCTTCCAGAGCAACTTTCACACTTCCAACTAGGGGAGCTGGTAGAGTGGGAGATGCATTGTATCTTGCCCAAATGCGTTGCGATCTGAAACAACAAAATTGAATTTTCTGGCGCATCAAAAAGTTGGACAGAATACCCTTAATGGCACGAATAACGAATCTACGACTGAACGGGGTCCAATATTGAAGGGCATTAATCGAATGGACGCGATTGGCATTGATAGGTTCTGGGCTCTAGTGGAACGGGCTTGGAAACCATGTCTTGTCAATTTGTACGCTGCGTGGTGGGTAGATAGCCAATGGAACAAGATTGGATCCTCAAGCAAGGTCTGCAACAGACAACACTCTGCCTCCCAAAGTGAATCCGTAAGAGAAGGTGGCCAGGAAGGTAATGAGGTTAAGGAGGGAAGAAATTCCGTGAAGCATTCCGAATTGCTTGTTCAGGGCCTTCATCTCTTCTGAGTGAGGGCCGGGAGAATACCAGTCCTTGCCATCCCTTTTGGCTGTGGTACGGTTAGCATAGGCGCGGATCTCTATAATTGGATGATACATCGACATACCCTGGCCACGGCGGGCCTTCATGGTCTTGTTTGTCAAGGGAAGGAGAACAGTCAGGTTAATGACGCCAGTTACAAACATGGTGGCAATAGGGACCAATGAGTGCCATCGAGCAAAGTCGCTTAGCAGACCGGAGATTCCGGAATCGAGACCAATGAGCGAGTTTCCGGGATATGTTAGGGCGAGAGCAACGGGAAGCGCTGTTTGCATGCCGAAGTAGATGGGGAAGAGCTTCTGCTGGATCGCGGAGAAGGCCGGCCGGTCAACCGTCCTGAACATGACGATGCCATTGATGAAGGTCTGCTGGCTGGTAAGTACATGGTTGGTATCACGAGGGGAAACTGTTTGCTCTGACGTGGAAGAAGGAAGTTCCCAGAAGCGTTCCGTAGCTGTGAGAGGGTGAGCACTGGTGAGACATAGGCCAATGCTAGGTGCCGGCGCTTACGAGATGATGTGGTACGGTGCCACGGAGAAAACCACGGCCTTCACCGTGCTCGCCATTGTGAAGAATTTGGTGGAAGAGCGGCAATTGTTGGAGAACACGATGAATCAACCAGGTGAGGGGTGTTTTGCCGAAGTAGGAATTCTCACACATTACTCCGACATTCAATTCGGAGGGTTTATGACGTCGGGCACAAGTCCACAATCGGCCGAGGATGAGACCACGTGACCGCGTGTACCTCGAACGCGCCACGCCACGGTGCTCAGCTCACTGCTTAGCTCATGGCGGCCTTCTGCCTAATTGAGAGCCAGGATTCGCCATGAGACCGTGACCTTTATTGCAATCAATTTAAACATCCGTCTTTGCCAAAGACGACTAATGTTCTGGTTTTCTTCCTTTGAACTTGCGGATTCATCATCTTTTACTTTTGTAATTCATCATGGCTGAAAAAGAAGCGACAATCTTCATCTTAGACCTGGGCTCGTCCATGGCCCAGGCCCATAGCGGCCGGTCGGAATCAGACCTGGACTGGGCTATGCGGTATGTTTGGGACAAGATTACCGACATTGTGGCCGCCAGCCGCAAGACGCTCTGCGTTGGAGTCCTGGGTCTTCGAACAGACGAGACGGACAACAAGCTGCAAGAGGACCCGGGGTACGAAAACATTTCAGTGTTGCAGCCGCTTGGCCCAATATCCATGACATCCCTGAGAGAGTTGCAAGCCAAGGTCGCCCCGAGCAGCACGGAATTTGGCGATGCCATTTCGGCCATTGTTGTGGCTGTGGAAATGATGGACACATTCACCAAGAAGTTAAAGTGGAACCGCAAAATCGTTCTGGTCACGGATGGGCAGGGCCCAATTGACGCCAGCGGCATCGGCGAAATTGCCAAGAAGATGAATGATTCCAACATTCAGTTGACAATCCTGTAAGTTGGGTTTGTTCGCTTTAGCAGGGCTCCACTAATTTACTAGGGGTGTTGATTTTGATGATCCTGCGTATGGCTTCAAGGAAGAAGACAAGTCTGAGGCCAAGGTGAGAAATATGATACTTTTGCTAGAGAGTGCATGGTTAAGTTAAATGCAGGCCGCAAACGAGAAAACTCTGAGCTCGCTGGTTGAAAACTGCGAAAACGGCGTCTTTGCTTCTATCGTGGAAGCCATTGATGAGCTGGACACTCCCAGGGTCAAGTCTGTGAAGCCTTACAAAACCTCTGAAGGTGCTCTTACATTAGGAGACCAAAACAAATTCCCTTCAGCAATGAGCATCAACGTGGAAAGATATTTCAAGACTCACCTCGCCCGACCGCTCGCAGCGAGCACCGTTGTTGTCAAGGCTGAGGAGGGAGAGGGATCGCAGGAAGTTTTGGAAGGCGACACCATGGAAGGTGTCGGATTCTCTGCCGTAAAACAAGCCCGGACATACAAGGTTAACGACCCTGATGCTGAAGGAGGAAAACGTGATGTCGACTTTGAGTCGCTTGCGAAGGGCTACGAGTATGGCCGAACGGCTGTGCATATTAGTGAGTCGGAACATAACATCACCAAGATTGAGACAGAGAAAGGGTTCTCAATCGTTGGCTTCATCCCATGGGACAAGGTAAGGGCCTGTGCTATAATCCCGACCGAGCACACGCTAACTCTGCATTAGTACGAGCCATTCCTCAACATGGGTGAAGTTTGCGTGACTGTAGCCCGAAAGTCTGACACGAAATCCGAAGTGGCGCTGTCATCGCTGATCTGGGCACTCTCTGAGCTTGAATCATATGCCGTTGCTCGAATTGTCACGAAGGAGGGCAAAGATCCCCTGTTGGTATTGCTGGCACCCCATATCGAACCTGATTTGGAGTGTTTGTACGATGTCCCATTGCCGTTCGCAGAGGATATCCGCAGCTACCAATTTCCTCCTTTGGACCGAGTGATTACGGTTACTGGACAAACGCTCGCCAAGCACCGTTTCTTGCCGACAGACGAACTTAACGATGCAATGAGCGCCTATGTCGATGCCATGGATCTGTCAACTTATGGCATGGACGACAATGGGTATGTTGACCACACTATTTACGAGCACATTTTTAACATGTGGCAGAAACCCTGCAGAGTATGCGCCCATTGATGATACATACAATCCAACGATTCATCGCGTCAACCATGCCGTAAAGACGCGGGCAATCCACCCAGAAAAGCCCGTCCCTGACACACCATCTATCCTATTGCGATTTGCATCTCCACCGGAAGATCTGATCCAAAAAGTCCAAAGCAAGATTGATGCTTTGATTGATACCGCCGAGGTTAAGAAAGGTGAGTTCTAGTGTGGGAGGTTGGAAGGTCATAAACTGACACAAATTTAGTCCCACCTAAAGTTAAGGGCAAGCGTGCCAGAGATACAGTCAAGCCCATCTCAGGTCTCGACGTGGATGCGCTGCTTGGCGATGAGAAAAAGGGCCATATTGATCCCGATAATGCCGTGCCTGATTTCAAGCAGGCCCTTGCTACTACTGAAGAAGTATCTGAAATTGAAGATGCCGCGAAGCAGATGGGGGCCATCATCGACACGCTAGTTACAGATAGCTTTGGGGACAGCAAATACGCTCGTGCACTGGAGTGCTTGGGTGTGATGCGGGAGGAGCTGATTAATTTAGATGAGCCAGGGTTGTACAACACGTATGTGCGGGAGATGAAACAAAAGCTTCTCTCTGGGTCGCTTGGGGGTGACAGACGGGACTTTTGGTTCAAGGTGCGATGGTCGAGACTGGGCTTGGTGGACAAGAAGCAGTCAGAGGTGGCGACGGTTACACCAGAGGAAGCTGACGAGGTAAGGATGCACTCAAGGTACCCGAAACAAACGACAACATGCTAACGGCGATTTAGTTTTACAAGACAAGGTAGGCGGGAAGTGTATTATGCCGTGTAATTTTACTTTGTCGGATCCCGGATGAATTGGAGCGTTTGCTGTCATGTTTTCCTGCAGCTCGCCGCAAAGGTGCGCGTGTAACGGCTCTAGCTGCGTTGGCGGATGCAGCCACACGCTGCAAATAGGCGAAGCAAACCAATGATGTATGCAGGGATGTATTCTTAGAACAGCATATAAAACAGGTCCTTACGCGCAGCTGTTTTTTTCTTTGTTAAATGATCAATCAAATTGTGGCTGCCTCTTGTCCAGCGAACCTAAGCCGCCTAAGGCGCCCACTAATACCCGGAGGAACTCTTACAACAGCTGACAGCTGGCCAACCGCTCTTTCTTTTCTTTTTCTACACCAACTCCTAGCAAGAGGCCAACATCATTTGTTTCCGATTTGAATCCTTACCATTCTTCCAACCTACGATATCGCTTTGATTCCGTTTTCCAGTTCCAGCTATGATATCCCTGGAGGAACGTCTAGAGGCCCTCCAGTCGCTTCTAGGCGAAGGGGTGTCCCTGATAGAACCCGAAGAAAAAGAGAAATCAACTGACGCAAGATATGGGGCGAGCGACGTGCCACGGTCAGAGAGTCAGGCCCACGCTGACCTAGATTCCGAATTCGATGCCTACGCCTCTCCAACACCTGAAGTCGATGAGGCCGAAAGGCAGCAACGTGCTCTTAGGCGACAGCAGGCCTTTGATAACTCAAAATTTCGCCCCGGAGAGCCCCTCAGCACGGAGGTGGCTTTCTGCGCCCTCAAGGTCATGCTAAAATATCCCGAGTCTTTTATCGGGAAAGTGAACAAACCTCGGGTGCGTGCTGGATACCCTAAATGCTTTTAAACCTCCCTTGCTAACAACAAGCAGGCAAAACCCTTCTTTAATAGAATTTTGCTGGAACGGACCTGGGATTTGTATGACCCCTCGTCTAAAACGTTGCTTGATGACGCTAACAAGGGCAAGCTTCTACCTCCATGACCCGACTGAGCCATTGAGGGACCCATATCTATTAGTGCCCACGGAACAGTTCGAGGTGTTCCTCGACGACATCAACGCTGAGCTTGGCATCTCTCTCAAGATTCCTGTCGGAGGGAATGAGGACAAATTCTACATGACATTCGGCCAAGGTGGCACACCTCGGCCAAGGTACCTTCGAAGGTCTGAGGATGAGTCGTCGCTGGATATTCGACCCTGGCCCGAGATCAACCAAGATGACATTGACGGGTTTTCATCAGCAACCGAACACATGAAGACTGACTGGCGTGCCAAAATGAAGTTTGTCAAAACTGGCTTCATTGGAAAAAAGGGCAACAGTGAAAAGTCTGCTCGGAAGAAGCATGCGCGGCAGCAGATGCTTCTCGACACACAGGCATACCTAGGCCTGAAGGGTTATCCGCCTGCAGAAGATGTTGTGTTTGTTTGCGTCGATGTTGAAGCTATCGAAAGGCATCCCAATCCGATTTCCGAAATCGGATTTGCGATTCTCGATACCAAGAATCTCCGTGGAGTTTCCCCTGGCCGGTGTGGTGAGAATTGGTGGATTCTGATCAATGGCCACCACCTACGTGTTTGGGAGTACTCGGGGCTGAGAAATTCCCAATATGTTCAGGGATGTCCTGATGCGTTTGACTTCGGGTAAGAACGTGCAACCATGAGGACTAGAATTTGAAGCTGACATCGCCCAGCACAAGTACATTTCCGCGAAAGGACGTTATCCAAGAAGAGGTTATGTCTATCCTTGCACCATACACCGATGCTTCTCGAAATATTGTGCTTGTAGGACACGATATCGGTCAGGACATTAAGTACATGTCGAGTCTCGGTATACACCTGCTCGGCTTGGATAACCTTGCTGGACAGATTGATACCAGGGATATATTCCAGGCCTGGAGAGACGAGATGAATGCGCGAGGACTGGGAAGAATCTTGGTTGACCTGGACATCCCTCACAAGAGCCTTCACAACGCAGGCAATGACGCTCACTACACAGTGTGCGCTATGCTGGGGATTGCGCTCGAGCAAATGAAGGAGTACGAAGCAAAGCTTAAGGAGAAGATAGACTTCCCAGCGGACCAGAAGTAGTAACCACTGGCCGAGACGGATTGGGGGTGAGAAGAGAGTGGGCATCTGCTGCCCTTGTATTTTTATTTTATGTATCTTTACAACATTCATTCAGCCACGATGGCTCGGCGCACTCGTCCTATCGCCTTACTCTGTTCTCGAGAGCTTCCGTATGAACCACAAAACGCCATCGCTATGGAAACATGTAGTGTACAGTATACACACGCAGTGAGCCAACCCCCATTCGTAACTTGAGCCGTTCATCTGGTGTTGTGTTGTCGTGGAGCTGCCCATGGACGCCAAGTGTCCATGCCGCTCGGGTGGGGGTGATGCCCTCAATGGTCTTGTTGTAACACGCAAGAAAATCAACTGTTCTTGTCAAGGAATTCTTTTGCCTCGTTGACCTTGGTCGCTAGGTAGGGGCTACCGCCTCGATCGGGATGGTTGAGAAGCATCAGGGTTCGGTGGGCCTTGCGGACCTTTTCCTTGGTGATGGAACGCTCGCTGGGACTACGTTAATACACGATGCGGGGTCGCATCAATGGAGATGGGAACATACCTAAGGGAGAGAATCAGGGAAGCCTCCTTCTTGGTCATCTTGGGCTCGAAGCCGCCCTTGTAAAAAGCCTTGCCCATGGCACCGACGCCGCCCCGCGAGCGTCTCCATGCGACAAGACCAGCTCGACCCTAGGAAACATGTTAGAAGCCGGCGCAGGGTAGATTATGGACCCGGATGGGACCTACCAGAAAGGCGGCGACGGCGGCACCAGCGCCCATAGCCATGATGGAAGCCATTTTGGAAGAGGTATTAGGGGGTGACGGGGCACAAAAAGTTGAATGTGGTGATTGGTGATGCCGGGACCTGAGCGGCAAACCGGAGCTGCTGAAGTTTTCCAATCCACAAGTCGCCGGCGCGGACCGGAGAGGCAGGTGGAGAATTTGTTTTTCCGGGGTCCTATCGATAAGCGGCGGGACCCACTGGTAGAACAAAAATTTCTTGAGCAAGGGACGTAAAAGTGCGGTATCAACCAGCGGGGCGGGAAGACGCAGAATTAATTGAAGCTGTTTGGGTCTTTGGAGACCACCACGGAGACAAAATGAGGTGAGTGCTGGATCACGGCAAGATCTACGAGGCAGCTTTCGAACTCGGACGTTGAGGTTGAAAAAAAAAAAAACCAACAAGCTCTGTGCTTTGGCGGGAGAGGGAGAGAAGCGCAACTCGACAGATGGGAGCTGGTGTCTCGTGCTCGACGCAAATCATGACTGACCAATTGCTTCAGAATCGAAACCTGTTACTTCTGCAGTCGCCCTGCATACCCCAGCAAGGGAATCACCTTTGTCCGCAACGATGCGCGCGTCTTTCGTTTCTGCCGCAGCAAGTGCCACAAGAACGTACGTCTACACACCTCATGACGGACGACGACTGGCGTTCTACGAATCATGGCTGGATGAAAAACAAGTTGCTAACCAATGCCCTGATGCCATTTTTTACAGTTCAAGATGAAGCGCAACCCTCGCAAGCTGAAGTGGACCAAGGCCTTCCGAAAGGCTGCCGGCAAGGAGATGACCGTCGACTCGACGCTGCAGTTCGCGGCCCGCCGCAACGTTCCCGTCCGCTACGACCGCGAGCTCATGGGCAAGACGCTCAAGGCCATGGAGCGTGTGTCCGAGATCCGCGCCCGCCGCGAGCGCGTCTTTTACAAGAAGCGCATGGCCGGCAAGAAGGAGCGCGAGCTGGCCGTGGCTCGCAAGCTGGTTGCCGAGAACGAGCACCTGCTGCCCCGCCTTCGCGGCAGCGAGAAGCGCCGCCTCCGCGAGCAGGGTCTCACCGAGGAGGAGATCAACGAGATCGAACCCGAGCGCGAGCACGCCAAGGCCTTTGGTGGCGAGAAGAAGCGTGTTGCTATTGCTCTGGAGAACGATGACGAGGATCACGATGAGGTTGACGAGGATGGCATGGAGGATGGATCCGAGGATGATGATGACGACGACGACGATGAGGACGGTGCCGAGGTGGATGACATGGACATGGACGAGTAAAGACTCGAGCCGTTTCAGCCCTCAAAACCCTAAAAGTTTGCACGTGTCTGGGACGAAGGGTAATAGAGGAGGTGGGCGTTTTGGTGTTTTGTTTCGAGGCATACCACGGGCGTTGGGATATACTAGTTTCTGGTACAGCGCAGCACAGCACAGCAGTACCGTACAGTACAACGATCAAAAAAAGATGGAGAGCGGTTTAGCTTCTTTTTTTTTTTTAATGTCTTTCACACTCAAGCAAGCTCTGGACAAGATGAAATCAAGGGGGGAAAAAAAGTTATTTCGGACCGGTTGCGAGTTTGAGCGAGAGTCATGATAAGCCCAAATTGTCTTAACTAGAGTGTTTGGCAAACTAGTGGGATGACCCGTTTTGGGATGCCAGCCAACCACGATCAAGGAGAGACAAGTCAGATGGCCCACCAACGGCGGGGTGTCGCGTGTTATGGACGATAAGGAAGGAAGACGGAGGATGAGGATGAGCAGGAGGGAAATCGATATTAAACGTGAGATTAGTATTAGGGAATACGGGGCCAATAGAGTTTGGTTGCTGAATCGAACGGCACTAGTTGAACAGGTATTTCCTGGTCAGACCACGGGACGGACGAGGCGCGAAACTAGAAGGAGAGAGAGGAAGCGAGAGGCGATAAGAATGGGCAGCTTTTTTCCCTATCAGTGAGATTTCTCTGGCCTGGGAGAGTGTGAGTGAGAGAAAAAGCCACAAGCTGGGGAACAGGGTCAGCAGGACAACGGCATTTTGGGGAGGGCTGGTGGTTTGGGTCATTCCTGGATGTGCGAGTTTGCAATCCCTAGACTATGGTTGGACGAGGAGAATTTGGGGTCCTCGGTGCAGGGATTGGGTGGCTTGTCTTTTTTACATCCTTTTCGATAAGCTTGCTAGAGAGACAGACTGACTGACTGACAAAGACGACAACACACACTTACCATGTATGCACGGGTTCTGTCTGCTCACACGGACACGTTTGACGGGGCCATCCAGCGAACCAGCCGTAGTTTCCACCACCACCCTGCTTCTTTTCTTGACCCTTACTCCGGCCGGAGCCCCCCCCCTCCTCCGCATGCTGCATCTGCGCCGCTGTGGGGGGAGCCAGCCAAGGAGAGACATGCAGGGCGCAATGATAAGCTGGAGTCTTTTTTTTTTTTTTTTTTTTTGCTCATGCCGTTAGCACGGCCAGCGGCCAATATCAAGCCGGCACACACTCAAGCCCCGAGGCGGGACGATGGATGTGAAGATCTCTCTGACCCACGCCTCGGCTTGGGGGACCAGCCAAGGCCTGATCTTTTCTCCCCGGGCGATGGGCGGCAGCGCAGACACACGGCACGGCGGCACACACACGGGGTCGCGGTCCCAAGAGAGTGAAGAGTGAAGCCGTCCTCCTCCTTATGGGCCTCGTTCTTCCCTTTCCATTCTCCTATCTTCTTTCCCGCTCTTCCCTCCCCTCCCTCCTTCTCTGCCCTCTCCCCTTCGGCTTTCCTGCGCAGACCTGCACGCTCCTTGACCCAAACAGCAAACCTATCTACGGCCCGGGACGCTTCGGGCTTTTCCCTTCGCCTATCCTAGATACATAAAGAACGGGCCCGTCCAGCCAAGTAGACTAGCGGAATGGTAGCGCGCCTTCCCGCAACAACGTGCCATCTCTGGTGTTTGCTTTTTCCCGCCTCACACGGGGTCACTGGATGCGATCAGCAGTAGAGTCGGTCTGTTGACGGGGTCCCCTGCTCTTTCCTTGTCTTTATTACCAATTGGATATCCTGTTTTGCTTCTTCTACTTCTTCTTCTTTTCTTCTTTTTACATTCTATTCTGCTTCTCCCTGTATATTCTGTACGCGGGGGACCGAGTGGGAAACGGACCCCCAACACACACACACCATGGGCGATAGCAAGTCCGCCGTGGCTTCGCATCACGAGGGCACGCCTCTCTTGTCGAGGCCTCTGCCGCCTAGGCGAAAGTCCGCCACTGTGCTTCTGGGGTTGCTGGCAACCTTGTCTGTCGTAGCATTCTTTCATCTGAGACCGTCGCAAGAGGACCTGCACCAAAAACCCGCGCAGCAGTGGACTTGGAATGATGTAAGTTTCGTCGTATTGGCCAATTGGGCTCGCAGGGTAACGTCGTATAGATCAAGCCTAGCCGCGATTTAGTCTGGACAAAATGCTACGACGACAAGTTCGACTGCGCCAGACTCGATGTAAGTGCAACCCGTAGCGTTCCTGGCTGCGTACTGACCCAGTGCCGCTTGCAGGTCCCCATGGACTGGATCGATCCCAGCGAGCATCAGCGTGTTCAGATAGGTGTCATTCGGCTCCCCGCCAAGAACAAGGACAGCCGCTTGCCCCCGGTCTTTACGAACCCCGGCGTGAGTGTTTTTGTTTTAACACTGGCTCGAATCTGCCCCATAGCGTGATCGCTGACAGTCGCAGGGCCCTGGAGGATCAGGACTTCAGTACATCAAAGAGGTTGGTGAGCACATACAAACCATCGTTGGTGACAATCATGTGAGTCCTCCCGCAATTGGCCTTCTCCCACGTTTAAAGCGCTAACTGCGTCTTTAGGACATCATTGGGTTTGATCCTCGAGGAAGTAAGTCAATGCTAATCCCCACCATTTCAAGAGCTTCGTTGTAACATCAGCTCCTTGTTAGTCGGTGTCTCCACCCCCAGAGTCGAATGCTGGGGCTCTTCCCAGAAACGCAGGATCTGGTCTCTCCAGGCTACGCCTCTTGTCGACGAGCGCCCGGGTCTGGAGTATGATGCGTATGCTCGTGCTACCGCCTATATCGGCGCCTGCGAGACCGCCATGAACGATACGGGCCTGCTGCGCCATCTTGGCACTGCGTCCCACGCCCGAGACATGCTGGAGATTCTTGATAAGACGGGCTACGAAAAGCTTCGGTACTGGGGCGTGAGCTACGGAACCATCCTGGGAGGCGTCTTTGCGGGTCTGTACCCCAATCGTGTCGAACGGTTGGTGAGCGACGGTGAGTTTGCTGTTCCGTTATCGAAAGCATCAGTTTGCTTATACGTTGGACACAGGCAACTGTGATTACCATGACTGGTTCAAGCTTGACCGCGTCAACTTTGTCCAGGATGCCGACAAGATCATGGACGCCTTCGACTCGGAGTGCGCCCGGGTTGGCAAGGAAAAGTGCGCCTTGTGGTCTCCGACAGCCGAAGAGGTCCAGAACCGCCGCGCCGCGCTACTCGAGTCCCTCAAGAAGTCGCCCGTCATAGTCCCGGAGTGGATCAAGCCTACCGGCCCCGAGGTCCCGGAGCTTGTCACTTACACCAAGCTGCAGTTCCTGACACAGTCAATCCTGTACAAGCCGCAAAAGTACTTTGGTCGTATGGCCACCATCTACGAGGCACTTGAGCGTGGCGATGGTCTCCCCTACTACGAAATGGCCGTCGAGCGCGACTCGGACGAGGAATCAGCCGCCCTGTGCACTCTGGGAGACACTCCTGCCACCATGCCCATTGAGACAGGTGCCGAGATCGACGCCTTCCCGGCCATCATGTGCTCTGACAACGATCCGGTTCTGGATACACCCGAAGAGTTTGTCGAATACATCCAGAGACTTAAGAACAAGAGTCGCTGGGCTGGCGCTTTCAACAATAACTTTCGAATGCTCTGCTTGGGCAAGACCGTCAGGCCTAAGTGGTTCTTTGATGAGCGTATGTGATTTCCCCCTTCTCCATCTCAGAATTTTGCACTAACCGCCTCGCAGAGGATATTCGCGGCAAAACTGCTCACCCCATCCTCTTCATCGGCAACATGGCTGACAACGTGACGCCCTATGAGAGCGCGCTCAACAACTCGGCCCGTTTCCCTGGCTCCGTTGTTCTCAAGCAAAACACTTACGGTGTAAGTAGCCACGCAAAATGCCCCTCCCCCCCTTTTCCATCCCAATGCTTTGGTCCCCCCAATCAACATCAGCTGCTGACCACAATCCCGACACAGCACTGCACACTCGCCGCCGCCTCTGCCTGTACCGCCCGCCACATCCGGGCCTACTTCCAGGACGGCACGCTGCCTCCCCCCGGCACCGAGTGCAACCCGGACCAGGGCCTGTTTGACACGGTATCTGATTCGCACGTCACGGATTATGATAATGATGAAGACGAATTGGTGTCCGCCATGGTCAAGCTAGCCCGCGATGGCAATGCCGCTAGAATTATGTAAGAGGAGAGATTTATGATAAGATAGACGGGAGAAGGGCGACGGGGACGGGAGCGAGCTTTTTTCTGGAAGAGATATCGTGGTGGTGGTGTAATGACTCGACAAGTTACGATTGGTCGGGCCGGTGTTGCATACCGCCCTTTTGGATTGCTCCATTAATGTTCCTTGGTCTATATCACGACGTATTGAATATAATTTTCCTATGTTTGCAATAAACCACGCGGTTCCGTTACATCTGGTGACATTCCGTAACGACAGTCCATGAGTCATGTCGCATCTGAACGCTGCTCCCTGGCCTGCCATGCAATACACAACGCTTGAATCATGGTCAGTCTAACACTCTGCCGCGAGGGGCCTTTGCCAAAGGATCATGGGTCTAGGCTTTTCTTTTCTTTTTTTCTTTTTGGCTAAAGTATATAACACAATACCTAAATCAACATATGCTTCTAAGGATAACCTCTTAGCATTTTTTAGGATTATTTTTGCTTTAGAAATTGTGATTATTTTGACTGTTGTTGTAGTGGGGAACTACATCCGTGACAGTCATTCAAGGGTTGGATTGTACGTCGAATACTCCAAAAGCTGACAACTTCACCAGTAGTCACAGCAAGGGGGTTAGAGTCTTGTGAGAGTTTCTTTTGCTTGAAGGGTATCTTCATCTTTCATACATCTATCACCATGACCTGGGTTATTCTATCGGCAAGCTCACCTAGCAAGCAAACACCAAGAATAAAAAAAAACGCACATTGCCACCGACCATGATTATTTACACGCCTCAAAGGTTCTTTATGCGAGATGGTGCACCTTCTCTGGCATCTTCAAGCCTTTATCCACTTCTTCCTTGATCTGCTGCTCTAGTTTGGCGCCTCGGGCCTTTTCAGATTCGGCCACCTTCTGGGCTTCTTCGTCATCCTTCCAGTTTCCCGCACCGCCACGACCGCCTAGTCCTCCACGGACCTGGTTGTTCCTTTTCAGGCTGGCGGCGATGGCCGCAGCCGTCTTGTCCGCCATGGCTTCCTGCTCGCGCGCATCTGGCATGTTGGCCGGGTCAACGTAGTTGCCCGCGCCGCCTCGTCCGGCCCGCGTGGGGACTTGGGCCGAGGACCGGTCGGGCGGCGGCACGACGGTCGTACCAAGGGCTTGAGCCTCGAGATCCTGTAGTATTGTCACATGTAAGCAAACTGGCCCGAGTCACAGCAGTGAGGAGGACCGCGCTGGGAGGAGGAGGGTCATGGTCACTTTGGCTTTGTCGTCGGCTTTTGTAGGGGTGTAGTAGTTTCCTGCACCTCCACGGCCGCTCTTGCGAAACACATCCATTTCTGCAGGCCTGCGAAAACGGGTCTCTTTTTCTTCTTTGTTTCGATGGGTGAGCGCGTCTGATAAGGTACTGGAGGGTAACGCGGGTGAATGGGCCTTTGTGAACGGGTGTTCTTTATGAATTGAGAAAAAGCAGATAATGCGCGCGCGGCGCCATGATCTGCGTTTGAATTAAATGATAAAGCCTCAGTCGACACTTCTCGACGCCACCTGATATGCGTGGGGTTTCAAGGCTGTTCCAGAAAGAAAAAAAAAAAAAAGCCCAGCGATACTATCTGAAAACCATTTTCTGTGTGTCAGCGGATTTGGCCATGGGAATGGCCTTGGCGGGCGCCCACTGAACCTTTAAAGTTCTGGGGTAGATCGACGGCCTAAAGGGCCTAAAGGCACCAAGTTCAGCCGGTTCTGTCCACCAATGCAAGTCAGGATGGGTCTGGGTCGGCTGAGAGCTCTCCTCGGAACGCCATATTTGGTGCGGCGATGCATGAGCTCTCCTGTTTGTCCCATGCAGTCTAGTTGCAGGCCTTTGCATCTCCGGTCGACGGCGAGCCCTGGACTCGTGCGTGCAGCCATGGTCCGGGCAGGATGGCGAATGCATCCCCAAAGCTAGCGACATTTATCCATGACTTTGCGCACGGCAATGGAATCGAATATCTCTCAGCAGCCGAGATCGGGCATTCACAACGCTGTAAGACATACCAGTGGGCCAGAAGAAGCTTCCGGCCAGCACCCACAACGCTGGCTCGTGAATCTTGACCGATGACGCCTTTGCAAAACGACACAAGGGACAGGAGCTAGAGGCTTTCACAGCATCAGAGCGACTGGCCAGGATCACGTCCCTAAGATAAGCCTTGATGGCCTCCGGCCATGGCGTCCGGGTAATACCCGCTGGCAGATGCAGTAGGGTCCCCTCCATCACATCCCACCAAGCCCACACGAGCCGCTGATCTCGGGAGTTGACAGCCCAATCCAGGGAGCTGGGATCGCTGTCGCCAACATGTTCTACGTAGGAATTCGCGGACCGACCAAAGAGGGCCGGGTTAAGATTCTCCCAAGCAACAACGAGAGGATTCCACGTGGACAGAAGGCCTGGTGCCGACGCAGGTACGAATACAGTCAGCCAGCCTGTTTCAATACGTCTGGCTGGCCTGTTCGGGGCCCTGGTCGAGCGCAGTCTTGAATCGCTGGCTGCTGCACTCGCTTTGGCTTGCACAGTCCGACGCGAGACAAGCAAGTCAAACATCAAAGTACCTCGGAGTACCTGCCTGAGTCCCAAATCGCACCACCCCCCCTTGCCGCTGTGTGGGGTACGAGGCCCGCCTGCAGTACGACCGTATTCGAAATGGTGAGACCCTCGGTTTCGGTATTCTTCATACTGGCATACATACACCAATATGCATCAAACCGAGGAGGCGGCTGGCGCATACAGCGTCTTTGTCCACGAACGCACACAGGCAGTCAGCATGCAGACAAGGCTCATGCCACCATTGTTATGTTGCCACCGAAGCAGGACCAGCAGTGCCCGAATTTGGATGGCAGCGGCAACGGGCCGCCGGCGCTGTCGGGAGCAAGAGGTACGGGGTGGTAAGAGGGTAAAAAGTTTTTTGTTGCGCTCTGGTTTTCCATCCCAACGATTGAGTTGCCCGGGTCAGGCTAGGCACTTCCCCGAGTCCCGGTAATGCCCCTTCATGGAGCCCGATGGCTTGGGCCATCTTAGAGAGGGCTTTGTGATGTGACAGGCCCTGTGTCTCTGAAAAGGCCAGCCACAATATCCACTCGGCCCCAACTGTCATTCAGCCGACAATGTCGTTCAAGCTGGAACCAGACTCGAATTGGAGGTGTCCGAGTGGACCACGGGCTTTGACTATCAAATCGTACTGTTTTGGCGGGGAGGCGGCGCACCCCGGATCGTCAGCCGCGAGGCCACTGCATGTGTCCTTGATGCGAGAAATCGAGGGGTGCAGAAATTAAGGGAGGGAGGAGGCTCATACAGACTTGAAATCTTTACCAGCAGTCCTTATTTTGGCTTATCCATGCTCTGGACGCTCATTGGTAAATCGACTGGTACGGGAAGAGTATGTACAGTCTTCATCGCCTCGTCTGAGAATTCGCTATCAAGATTGCAGATGTGGAGAGGTCGATGCCCCACTGCGATTGGCCTCGCCAGGTAAGGTTACGGCGCAGCAAAGTCGCCATTGCGGATGCATCTGGGGCTTTTGCTCGACGGACTCGGATGCTATTCGTGGTAAAGATCCGCCAATATCAATTGCTGATGGGCAGAATATTTCACCGCGTCATTGTTCAATGCCATGTGGACATGAAAAAAAAAAAATCCAAGTTGAGTGAAAAAAAAATTTCAGGGCCCGGAAGGTTGTGTGGAGGAACGAACCAAAAACTTAGCACGTAAAGTCAATGACGTCGATGTTGTTCCTGGCCTTGATTTTTTTTTTCTCTCCACTAAATGTAGCACGTATGACGACAATTGAAGATTTTCCAAAAATATTTCATTGTCCATGCAAACACCCGAATCCCTCCAGCCCGAAGCACGCAATAGGCAAGAACACTTACAGATCATCGAAAACATCATATCATTGGTGATATTTTCCCGAGTGTCAAGGGTTTGGACCCCAGAAGTTGTGTTGTCAAGGACAATTCCAGCAAGTAGATCGTCCGGTTATTTTCTGAACAAGGCAGCCTCCCGAAGAGATAGTCAGGAACGTCTAGTGAAAATCCCGAGGCTCTAATTCAGCCTCATACCGGAATTGTTGTGTTTTGAGAATTGGTGCTGGAGCTGAAAGAGCGTGCAGGCTAAAAGGCAAATATGATTTAACGAGAAGACAAGAGTCGGAAGTCGGTGCGATCGACGTGGGACATGCATCCCCCTCATGTAGGTGCCGAGGTCGTATTTTTTTTTTTCGCAACCAGAACGGAATATATCGTGTACAAACGCG
This sequence comes from Calonectria pteridis, assembly GCA_022837005.1. Lineage (NCBI taxonomy): Eukaryota > Fungi > Ascomycota > Sordariomycetes > Hypocreales > Nectriaceae > Calonectria > Calonectria pteridis. Next base: position 243,670 of record JAKZGU010000012.1, on the reverse strand, counting down.
GCAATACGCAAATGTATACATGGAATGTCAATAGAGCGGCTTTCGACTATTACAGTCTCATATGTGGATGAATTTTTTTCTGCTGGCTTCATTGTACCCTTGCTTGTATTTCACTCGCCTCGGAGCATTGCATTGAATGGCGACACACTCTTGGAATGACAAAATGTGGTTAAGGTTGTCGCTCGCACCGAACCCTGATGGTAAGCCAACCGCCCTCGGCAGGAATGAGCGAATGCGAATGGGGGAAGGTACCTGACCTCCTCCTTGTCTTCTTCCCTGGACACCCCTCCCCATTATACGTACCTGCTTGCTTACTCGCAGTAACCCGATCTTGACATCCATGTGACCTGGCACACCAACTTATCAGGTGAACACTTCTTACAACGGTAGCTGCTATGCTTTTGCACCTTTTTGCATGCTTTGGGATTGGCGTGCTCTGCCGCTAAGACGATGGTCTCCTTCACTATCTATATTAGGCATTGCCACGATCCTCGCGAGGCTCAACGGGGACCTGTTTGGGGACTGATTCCTGCTCGACAACCTCCCGGCGCTGCCAGGGGTGCATTGGTTGGTGGTGCCTTGCTTTGAAGATTGGTACCTACAGCATCCAGCATCCACCACCCACCACCCTCTTACGTGAGAAGCCCAGTCGCCGTGGCGGCTGTGAGTGAGCATTGCGCACTCCCAACAAAAGCACCCAAACGAATCAAGGCATCGCAGGTCACGCCTTGACGTGCGAATCGCCAGGTAAGGCACTGGAGGTTGCCTTTTTAGCCCCTTTCCGCTCGTGGGTTTTGCCTGCAGTTGGCTTCCCTGCAAATTGCCCCGGCGCCGCCCGCCTTTCCATTCAGGCGTGCTTAGAGGTTAAAATTGCGGTGGCAGCTAGATTTGTTGTCGAGCCTTGTGTTTAGTCGATGTGGCAGCGGTGGCACGTCCCAGGTGACGACTCACCTCTTGGTGCGAATTGCTCGCTGGCCGTCGCCATCGTCTACCGCACTGGGTGGTGGATGCCCATACGACAACCCCTCACCGTGGGCTCCGTGACCCCCGGGCGGGGGCATGCAACTAAGCCATTTCGGATGTTTCTTTTTGGAGCAATTTTGCTACCAACACGCCCGTGGATAAAGTGGAAAATGGACCTTGGAATGGTCTTGACGGGGATCAGAGCCCACTGAGGGGAGAGGAGGAGGGGGGCCGCCAGCACATTGATTTTTGGAACCATCAGAGCAACATGGCAGGCAACATCGGATTATGCACCGGCTTAGCGGCCGAGAGAAAACGAGGACAAAAAAAAAGTAAAAAAAAAAAAAAAAAAAGTTGATCTTAAGACAGCAAACAAAGCAACGGGAGCGTCTATTTGCCTCTCATGTTGCATGCAGGGCATCAGCTACAGTACGCACGCATGTCCATTTTGGACGGGGCGTTTAGAGAACCGTCTCACTCGGTTATGTTTGTCAACCTGGCACAGTACATGACAGCCGGCACAGCATTGCTTTCCCCCAAAATCATGAATCAAATCATATCTAACAATTCTCTTGACCGAGTACTCGCCCACCAGTGTTGCGCTGGCAAAGTTCTGTTCGCCGACAATATGTCCGATCAGATGAGATCAGGCCGGTTGGCCAAGCAAGGGCTTGTCAGGGCAGGGTTAGGCCTTAGGGGTAGGGCAGGGCCGGCGGGTGAGCACGAACGCCTACTAGATGCAGCCAACTGGGCACATGGGTGAGGGGCTGTAGTCTTTTTGGGATGTTGTCTGCACTGACCACTGGTCTCGAGGTGGGAGAGGGCATTGGACGTTGGCCATTGAATTGGCAGCTGCTCGACAACTCACCGTAGCGAAGTGGTTGGTTGGGATTGTCCCTGTACCTGCGCAAAGAGACCACATGTTGGCTCCTGCAGGTGTGGTTTTCCGTACTCCGTATTTGCATGCCCAAGCGACGAAAAAAAAAAAAAAAAAAAAAGACTAGGTAGACCAGCCAAGCTTCCCCTCCATGCCCATGCTTGCTCGGTATCAATAAAAGGATCCCGCGGATTCACCAACCGAGAAGACAATCAAAATATCCTTTCATATCGGATCCCTGCTCCCTGCTCTGTTCTCCAACTACAGCTTCCGTCTTCAAACGCAAAAAACTTCGCCTCAAACGTGCAACGTCCAGGCTCCATTTTGATCTATTTATGCTCCGGGACTTGTGCAACACGACTGGTCTCCACCACTCTGACTTTCACAATATCTCTTGGCCCCATCGCCTTGGGTATGGGTGCTTTTGATGGTTTTGTTTTTTCTCGGTGTGTTTTCTCCCACTGACCGCAAATTCCTCGTCTCGCCTCGTTATCAAGGAGACTCGTCCCATCTTGAACAACTCCCCACGGTAAACCAGAACGGGCCTGGGGGCTTACAAGCTGCTGTGGGTTCGTGCTAACATCCCGCCCTTCCGCCCCATGAAGGCTCCGCTTTGTTTGGGGGGTTTCAGCAGTCAGTGCACTTCAGCAACCTTGAATTCACAGGATGGGGACGGTGTCGGAGACGGACGAGAGAGCTGGCGGACGGTCGGTCGCAGCCTGGCGATGTCTGGGATTGTGCTTCCCGGTCACAGGATTGTTGCGACACGCGCTGACCCCGGACCGGGGAGGATGAGGCACTGTGTACGAAAGCAACGAGAACAAGCAAGCAAGAAAAGTAAGAGGAGCAATAGTGCTCGTCAACCAGGCAGAAGAAGAAAAGAATGGCGGTCCAGAGTGAAACACAATCTCGATCTTTGTTCATGCCAGCGGAGCGCCCAGAATGCCTTCTCCGTTACTGACACGGCAGCCACGGCGGGCCCTTATTGTTCCAGCCCAGCCCGCCCGCAATACAAACACCCTCGCCCGTTTCGTCCGCAGTGACCGGGTCAGAGGCCCCCTTCTATTTATTGCTGCTCTGGTTTTCATCGGGAAACACCCCTCCTCCGCCCGCAGCAGCGGCGGCGACAGCAGCATTGTGCATGCCTCTCCGCCCAGTGTGAGGAGTAAGTCCGCGAGGAAGAGAGCCTGGTGAGGAGGCACAGCTTTCGGCAGATCCGGGGTCCCGTACAGCTTCCCATCTCAATGGAGCCAAGACTCCCGGCGCAGCGCCCGGTCGGGCCTTGTTTGTGTCTGGCCACACGGGATGAGGGAAGAGTCCTGGGTCGGAGGCCGAAGCAAAGGGCATACGACCAGAGAGCTGGCTCCCGCACGAGTCGGATGACGCATCAGCCCAGAATGAAGAAATGTAGCGAGTCGATGTGCCGGATGTCAACTGGTTTGTCAACAAAACAACAACGGACGAGTGAGCTGTCAACATGGCAGGGACTGCAGACGATGGAACTCGTCAATTGGCAACGCTTTAAGCGTCCCTACCGCCTGCGCATCCGATGGGAGTGAATTTCCTTCCCGGCCGCTCCAAGGCGGTACCTGACCTGACCTGACCTAGCCTCCACCCTCCTCCTCTATTCTATGGCTACGGAGCGCAGGCCTGGCTGCGAGAGTTTGCCTGTGCTGGACACTGGACGAAGCAGCGCTGCGGATATGCATCCCGTCCTGTACATGCACGAGGGCGCCCGGGGGCTAAGCAGGCGGCACGCAGCTCTGGAGCGAGGTTGGAAACGGGAGAATGGCAACGCATTTTGGAGGGGGAGGGGGGCCCAGCACCGGTGGAGTACCTGACCGGCCGCTGTACCTCGCCTGCTCCGTCCACAGTGCGATCACTGGCAGTGGACATGGACGTGGCCGCAAGAGGAGCGAGCCCAGCCAGCCAGGCGAGGGCCACGGCTAAGCCCCATTCGCCAGCCCATTTCCAACTCTCCATCTGGCCTCTTTCCAGTCCATGGCCCATGGCCCCGGAGCCACACACCCTCCCCCCTTTCATCACAGCTTCCCTCCCACACGCCCCCCTCTTTCTCCCCTTGCCTACGCCCTCCTCGTCGCTGCACCTCAATCGTTCTGATGATCGGCCGGGGGGTCAGCGGACCAATAATCCAAAAGTCACCGTCTCCACTTGTCGCTATCGAATGGCCGTCCCGCACCCCCCAGCGCCCACGACAGAACCAGAATAGCGCTTGGTGGAAGGCGTTGGAAACCAACCAAGGCCTTGGCTCCCTCGTTCGCTGGTTCGATTTTCCACGGCCAAAAGTAAACGTGCTCGCCGAGATACGGTAGAGCCCGCGCTCACTGACTCCCACACTGGGCTCGAGTCCCGATAATCGCAAAGGCGTCAATTCACCTAGCCAGCATACTCCAGACTGCGAGTTGCTACACTTGCTACACCCGCCCCCGCAGTGCCACACACACACGCCCTTGCTCAGTGCTCCTCCCAAAATATTATTTCTCGTCCGCTCTACTACGCTTCTCGCGAGACTTGTCTCTCACCACCTTTCTACACCTTCACCCAGCACCGTCCTCCCACGAAACCGCCGGCATAGAGCAAGCTACAGCACCAATCTACACGTCTAGTCCGCGGTCGATCGACTTCCGTCGTGTCGAATCCCGAGCGTATCCCAACTCCCCGACAATGGCCTCTTCCAAAGTATGCCGCCCTCGGTGACTGTTCCGCAGACCTCCCGGCCCCGTTCTGCTCTGACTTGTTGCCGCGCTCGGCCGGCTTGCTCCCACCCGCGAAAGGGCCAGATGTGCTGATCTCCTTTGCCCAATTTTCAGGAAATGCAGCAGTCCTCAAGGCCATTGACTCAGCACCGTTCGCCCATGTCGAATGGTTCGTCGGGCCTGACCGGCCGCCAACCCCATGCTCGAACCAGCTCCCACTCGCTCCTCACCGGTGCCCTCAATGCGAACCACCGAGTAACCCGCCGCAAGTCCGTCACTACCCCGGGTTCCAACGTGGCCGCCCTGGCCGCTGCCCTCCGGGACAGTGACCGGTCCGCCGCCGTGCCTATTGCTCACGGCCGCCGAAACACCATGTCCAAGTCCGCAGCTGCCCGAGCCGCCATCGTGGGCAGCCTCCCCTCTCCTCCCGCAAGTCTACCAACCAGCAAGTTGACCCCCGAGGTAAAGCGTGGGCTCACGGGAAGTGCCATCGATGACGACCCCAACGACGGTTCCGCCGACGAGGGAGCCGGCAAGTTCCAAAAGGGCCGCACTCGCCGCGCCAGCGACGGCCAGCCTCTGGCCAAGGACGGCAAGAAGAGCAACAGGGTGGAAGTCCGCTGTGATAAGTGTGGCAAGGGCTACAAGCACAGCAGCTGCTTGACCAAGCATCTGTTCGTACCCCTCCCCTTTTTTATGTCGTGACCAACTCCACCACTCCCCTCCTCGTCTCGCAGCGATGGAAATTCGGTGACTTCGGCGTTCGGTTTACGCATGGAGCGAGTGTGCGTGAAACTAGATTTGTTGACTTTTGTGGTTAGGTGGGAGCATACTCCTGAGTGGTCCTTCACATCCAAGCTGCTCATTTCCAAGCACCAGCAGGTCCAGCTGCTCGAGGCTGCCTCTGTGCTGGTTGCTATGAACGGCAATCCCAAGGACGAGAGCGCGACGACCCCTCCTGAGTCCGCCAAGGACTTCCCCAGCGAGGCCGAGTCGTCTTCTTCGCCAGCCGCATCTGGCTACTCGGACCAGGCTGAACGCCAGAGCTCCGCCGACACAACTCCGCCACCGGCCTCCGAAGCCTTCAACTCGGACGGTTTCTCGTACAGGAGCAAGGCTTTCAACGGCAGTGGCTTTTCGCGCAGCTACCAGTCCGGTTCATTCGGAAGTGTCCCGCGCAGCTCTGGCATCGGCGGTCATTTCCGCCAGGCAAGCAACGAACTCCGTCCAACTTCGTCAGGGCGCAACGCAACCAACCAGGAAGATCGAGACCTGGCAGCGGCGGTTGAGCTGCTCAGCTGCAGCTTCGGAAGCAACAGCGGTTCTCGAAACGTAGCGTTGCCGCTGGACGCACCACCCGTTCCACCACTACCAGCACAGTACCTGGAGATGAACTCGTTGTCTTCTGCTGGCTTTATCAACAGCTACCCGAGCCGACAGCCGGAAAGCTTCACCCGAGGAGAGATGCGACGACCTAGCGAGGACGTCAGAATGGAAGAGAGCGGCGAATCGGTCATGGACGACGATGATTTCGACATGCGAGAGCGCGGCCGCAGCGAAGAGGAGGATGACGGAGTTTTCGGTCGAATGGAGGAATGATTGATTTGGCTGCATATCAATACCTGGATTGATTTTTATTTTTTTATAACGATTGGGACGGAGTATATCTCTTGGGTTGGGCACGTTGGCTCTGGAGTTGGATTTTTGGGCGACGTCGAAGGAAAGGCGTGTTATCTTCTTTTTTTTTCTTGTTACCACGATATTTATACATATCGTGCCTGTATGAGGTGGTCTAGCTCCGCCGCCGATCTTCAGCACCGAAGAGTGGAGGGCCCATCTGCGCTACTCAAGTTGGAGTTGGACAAGCAGGTGAGATTGCATCGCCACGAGGTTAAAGTGAAGATCCGGAGAGGCGTCGAGCGGGCGCCCGAATAAATACCTTACCTACCTTATCAATGGAAAGGACATGATGAAAGACAAAGTTAGTCTCACATGCACCTGTAACTCTGAGACCTTTGGCAGGGTGGCCAGGGAAGCCATCGACTGTACGAGTTGGGCAGCATGGATTGTCTTGTGGGTGCAACAGAGTGCGAAGACGAGACAGGGCAGAGTAAAAAAAGAAAGGTGTCTCATGTTGCTGATTGGAGGCTTGTGGCATAGGACGAAGTTTAGATAGTAGAGAGAAGCCTTTTTTTTTTAACCCGCACCACAAGAACGAGGTCACACCAAGCACATGGTCAAGATGAAAAGAAGGTGAAAAAAGCACTTGGCCCAGAGATGGATGCTTAAGCGGAAAATGCAGAGGCGGCGCGATGACCGATTGCTCGTCCTATTAAAGGGGATAAAAACATTTCACATCAGTCTGGTGAAGAGAAGAGAGGGAAAGAAAAAAGAGCAAGAAGAAAAAAACTTCGCATTCCGAGAAGCTAGTGCGGTCCAGAGCAGAGTGGGGGTGCTATTTTGGGGTGGAGGAGATGGGAATCTTGGGCGCTGGCTTGCGTTCGCCAACGGGCCTGGTTGTTTCCGTAGCGACACCCCGACGTCACCAAGCTCCACTGGAGCTTTCCCGCAAAACAGAGGCGCTTTCTGAACGGGGTCCCGTCCCACGCTTATCTCAGTAGCTCACCCGTGGTCTGTCGCAAACCAACCGTTCTGCTTGTCTGCGTTGATCCGTTCCGCGTGCCTTTGTGCAAGTGTGCGTTGTGTGTGTGCGTGCCGCATCAAAGAGTACACAAGGCTGATCACTCCTTTCTTTTCCCCTCCCTTTCGTTCCTTATTTTAGCCTCAAACCTTGGCCTTATCGATATCTCCACGTGCGAGCGCATCCAGACTCGTCCCCATCGCTTAGGCATCGAAACATGTCGACAACGCAGAGACGAGTTGCCGCCCAGGCGACTGACGCCGGAGACGACGATCTAGCCCCGGTCTCGACCCCAGTCACGGCAGGAGCTGGCGCTGATGCTGTCGCCGCCCCCGTCGAGGAGAAGCAGCATCATCAGCATCAGCAGCCCGCGCCTTCGCCGGCTCGACGCTCTGCGCTGCCAGCTGTGGTGCAGTTCCCCCTAGCGACTGTCCTCAGCTTCGTTATAGCAAGTCTCGGGTACAGCTTCCTGGCCGAAGTCACCAAGGGAGAGCTCGCCAGCGTCAGTCGCAGTCAGGACAACTTGGCTGAGGTGGGCTTGCTGGCGGGATGGAGAGTGTAAGTCCGACCCGGAGAAGACGATGTGTGCTTTATTGAGCTTGGCAAGAAACTGACTGACTGACCTGGATAGAGTTGAGCTCGCTGTGGGGTGGTTTGGCAAGCTTGATAGCTTGGATGTCGCTATGCTGGACTTGCTGTCGCATGGCCCTCACGTCAGTTTACCCCGCCTCCAACCAACTCCGTGATGCAAAGGGGGAGAGGCTAACACTGCAGTTACAGTTTTATCTCCTCTCGACGTTCTACGGCTTAAGCTACTCGACGGCCTTGTCGGCCCTGCTGATTGACATCATCTCCGTCGCCGTTCCCTTCTTCCTGCTCCGCCCGCTTTCCGCCGTCCACACACCCTCAGCCGCGGCTAAGTTGCCTAACCGCGAGCTTCTTGACGTGGCGCTTCAGCTGTACACTGCGGCGCTCTCGACAGGCATCTACACCGTCGTCCTCGTCCTATCGCTACGCTTCCTGCTCCCTCGCTTCCTCGTTGTCTACTTTTCTAACCTGCCCACCGTCGAGCCTGCTTATGCCGCCTCGTACGGTGCCATCCTCCCCGTAACGGTCATCTTCGGGGCCGCTGCCAGCACCTTCATCTTTGCGCCTTTCGCGACCACCGGCCACGTCAAGGAGGACGACAAGGTTGCAGCCTTCAACCCCGTCGAGGCATCGCTGAAGGAGACGGTGTGGTGGAACGCCTGGGGCTACACGGCCAAGACAAAGGTAGTGGTCCGGCGCACGGCGGTTGCCGTCGTCGTATCGGCCATCAACACCTACCTCGCCGGCTCCAGGACGGTGTACGGTGTAGAGCCAGTGGGCGCTGCCGCCTACGCGGGCGTCTGGGCGTTTGCAGCCCTATGCACGGGCGTCGGCCTGCGTGTTGTCGGCGATGGCGTGTGATGGTTTGACGCTCCGAGAGCAATCAGCCTTGCGACATAGGCCAAGGACTGAATGGGGTTGCATTGAAACCTGGCCGGGGGTTGGGGGCCGCGGGTCCGGGTCGGGCGACACACTGGAACCGCCCACGGCCATGTAAGATGGGTGAATCGGGACGAAATGAGTAATCTCCATGGGCGAAGGGGGGCATTGGACATGACATCAGGGTTGGACGGTCAGGCCAGGCGGTGTTTTAGTTTTTTCGATTTGGTTCTTATCTGGTTTGGTCATGCGGGTTTGTCTTATCCTCATGATTGACTCTTGGCTACGCGGGAACAAGGCTTACCGAGGGGATGCCTCCGTAATCTGGAGGAGAGGAGCCAGCGCTGGGTTAAGGAGGTGGCAGGCGTCTATACACTTCACTTTTTTTTTTTTTTAATTCTTGTTTTCTCAGTCTCCGTATATAGTCACAAATGTAACATGGCTAATGATCCCGAGAGTCTCGTCTGGCGCCTGCTCGCCGGCACCGTCAATGAGGGGGCCGAAATTAGAAACACCATGATGTTGAAATAATGACCCGAGAGGAATTATGGAGGATGACCCATTCATCGATCGATGGTAGGATCACCGAGCCCCCGGGAGCCTGATTCGCCAAGACAGTGGGGGGGCTTTAAACAGGCATGCTGGGCGCGCGCTGTGCATGACCCTGGTCATTTTGGTGTTAATCGCGGAGTGATTTTCAGAGACCTGCCTGGCATGCCTGGATATGCCCAAGGCAGCCGCGGGTGTGAGGCTGAGAAAACGAGCCTCGGGGAAAAGCGGTGTCTCGAGAGAGGAGTTAAAGAGAGAGTGTGTGTCACGGGATACAAGATGTATATGAGGCCAGTTTAGGTGTTAGCGCGCGGCATGTTTTGGGCGAGGTAAAACAAATTTAGAAGTCTTCTTGCCAAGACCGGACCGGGTGGCTTGCTGAAAGGGCGGCTGCCGTAGGGCTGGAAAAGTGCGGGAGAGTTGCCGTTGTCAGGCGTCTTCACTCGGCCTCTGGTCTTGCTGGTTGGTTGCGCTGCTGCGAGGTGTGGGTGTCATTGGAGGGGGGGGAGAGGAACATGATGGGAGAGGAGCATGTGCCGACCGACAGACACGGGCAGACAGGCGCGAGAGAGAGAGTCACTGGTGCATTAGAGCCAAAAGGCACGTATGCGTGCGCAGCTGTTAGCGCGTCGATGGCCTGAGGTGAAATAGTTCCATCCAAAGCTGCAAGCGCCCCGGGCGAGCTGCGGCTGTGTGTGGAGCGGGCCATTTAGACGGGGCAAGACGCCCAACCAGAGGCAACTATCTAGCAGCTGTGCGACATTAAAACCCAGGCATCTGGGTAAGGTCGGGAAAGGCATGGCACGCAGCAATAATGCTGAATCAGGGGACAAGGAGCAGAGAGAGAGAGAGAGAGGCAGAGCAAAAAAGACAGGGGAGCCAAAAGAAAAAAGAAAAAGAAAATGGGCTGCTGACACACATGGGCTGGCTGGTTGTGTGAACAGTTGCATACAAGAACGCTCTGCCTAATTGGGACACCGCAAACTTGGTTTGCTTCACTCGCCCTTCACACTACACGGGATACTGGAACTGCGCCTCTCCGGAGCCCCAGAATCCCTGCCGCGCTCGTTGCAAACCTAGTTTCCGCCCGTTTCCCGTTTCTGCCCCGTCCTGCGCTAGCCAGGCGCACATCCGCCAGGCAATGACAGCTCTGCTGAGCCGGCAAAGCAAGGACTTGACTTACAAGGACTCAGGGCCAGCAAGGCGAGCGAAGCGGTACGGTCACACACAGCCAGCCAGCACCCTCCCCCCCCCTTCCCCCGTCCCCCGTCCCCCGTCAAGTGCACCCAAGTAAGGCGTCCGACCCAAGAAAGATGTCAGTCCGGAGGGATGGGGCTCAGGTCCCATCTCTTGTGATACAATTGGGCACGCTCTCCACCGGCTATGCCTCGCCTGTGTGGGTGAGGTGCAGTCTTGTGTGCGTGCATGTGTGTGTGTGTGTGTGTGTGTAGTGGTGGGCGTAGGCCCAGACTCAAGCGCGAAGTGATGGGTGTAAGTCTATGTCGAGGCTGCCTTGCCCCTCGTCCTCTCGAGTCCCACCAAGATGCTTTTTTTCTCCCTCCTAAGCTAGGGGAAGTCTCTGGCGCCTAGAGCCAGTTCACTGATGCGGAATTGGACTCAAAAATGGGGTCGAAAGATGGGGGGGAGGGGAAGACTACTCGAGCTGAACGTACAACTCGCCTCATCTTGGAACCTAGTCCATCATCAAAGACCGGGCTCCGGGGGAGGCTGGGCTCCAGAACTTCCTCCTTCTCTCTTCCAAAGTGGAAAGCTTCACGAGGGAGGTACCCGCAAAGCAGGGCCGTTGAACTGTCTCCCCTTGACCTCGCCCCGTTTAACGTTCGTGCAGACAGTGCCTCTGCATGTTCCCTGGCGTGGTGACAAGGAAATGGTCTCGTGCCTATTCGATGTGAGTAATGTGTGGCCTTAATTTTTTTATTTTTTTTCGAGATGAGCCTTACGGCTGAGCTACTGCAGTTCGCATCCAGGAACCGGGGCCGTTGCTGCTGCCATGGGACGTGATTGAAGTATAAGAGAATCTTGTGTCTCCCGAGATATCGCTTTTTGCATTCATCACTCAAAGATATTCGAACCAACAACAACACAAGCAAGCAACACTGTGAACCAACACACGAACCAACAGCCTTTTTTTTTTTTTTTAGAAACCGATCTCCCCTTTTCTTAGACCCATTCATACATACTACCAACATGTCTTACTATTACACTTCGGGCGCCCCAGCTTTTACTCGAACCAGAAGCATTCGAAGTGACCAACAGATTGACCTGCAAGGACCCATTGAGGTTGTTGGCTCTGTCAAGTCTGGCAGCCACATCAACCTCATGGGAGATGTTGTTGTCACGGAGAAGGTTGACGCCTACGGCGACATTGGCATGAGTGGCAGCGTGCGGTGCGAGTGAGTTACAGCCTAAATTCCTCTTCTCCCTCGACGATTTGCTGACTTGGGGGGTTTCCAGCGGAAAGATTAAGGCCTACGGAAACATTGTTGTTGCCGGCTACCTTGTTGCCAAGTGAGCATTCACCAAAAAAACCTCTTTTCTCGGGTTAAAAAAGGAGCCGCCGCTGACATGATTACAGTGACAAGATCAAGGGAACGGGCAAGCTCAAGCTTGACGGAACCATGGAGGCAACAGACCTGGAGATTTACGGCAACGTTAGCATCACCGGTTATCTGTACGGATTACGCAACCCTCTCGAACACACCGGGGATTACGTGCTGACCCTGTGACGTTTAGGAAGTGCAGAAAGCTGGTTGTCTACGGCTCGCTGACGCTCATCGGCCGCGACTCTGGCTACTACGCGGCCGAGTCCGAGCAGATCGCGGGGGCCGTTGTCATGAGAGAGCAAGCTGCAGACTGGGACTTGTAACTTGGCATTGGCACTGGCACTGGCACTTGTTTGATGCATCCTCTTGTTTTTTTGTGGGGGGGAATTAGCAAGGCATTGTTGGAGCCTCGACGAGGCAGATTGGCTGGATCTCGCTTCATGGACCGCAGGCGGGCACGATCTGGGAGACAATTGTACTACGAACAAAGGGACGACAGGGACATGTTAGATTAGCACAGGGAAACGGCGTTATGGGCAAAGATAGAAGGGGCTGTTTCAATTGTACTTTATAGCAAGAATGGCAACACATTTGGAGAAAACATCGACGCTTCTCTTTACACCCTTAAACACCCGACACGGGCTGCCCGTATCCACCTCCGGGCTGAATGTCGACGACATGATGATGTGGGGAGGCCTACGGCGGTGCTTTTTTGGGGGCCGGATCGACTTGGGCCATGGTCTAACCCGGCACCCCGGTCGCGACGGGGGTTCGGGAGAATTTTCCAGGCACCTAAAAACCATGACAATCTGGATTAAAACAGGCCCGAGCTCTCAAGCGCTGACTGGGGTGGCGTGTGTCTCCGTGTGTTTCGACGCTCCTCTATGTCTCTCGGAGCCAGGCGTGCGTGCGTGGGGACTGACAACGGAGATGGTTGCTGGGTTTGGGTTAGGCAACGACCAAGCCTGCCTCTCAGGACGACACCAAGGATCGCAATTCGAAATTGCAATGACAAGGACTTACGACAAGCATCGAGTAAGAATAGAACTCAATTGTTTTCCGTTTAATTCTTTTTCATCTCTTTTTTTTCTCTCTGTCTCTTTTCCTTGTTTCAACTCAATGACGACAATGGATGGGTACATGGGGGGTGTGCGCCGTTGGAATCGGATGACGGCAAGCCCGACCACCAACACACGGCGAGCGTGATCTTTAGCTGCCGCATGGATCATCTCAACGTGGCTGCGGCTGTGAATGAATAGTCCGGTGCCTCAGGGTAGCATTGAACGACACTGTGCAAGGCTTCACTAGAGACCGGCCGTCAACTAAGAATAAAAGGGAAGATGGTGTTGTTAAAAAAAAAATTAAAAAAATTAAAATAAAAAAAAGGAAATTGTCCATGGCGATGTCGTTATTGGTTGGTTGAAAAAAAGAGTCACCAGGATATGCAACTCTATGCAGGCGGCATGACCATTCCGTCACATGACTGGGCATGCTGCCTTCAGAGTTCCCAGCACCACATGCAATAGCATCCAAGTGTTATCCATGACTCAAAAAGCATGCTACCCCGTATTGTCGAGGTGATTGCATGAATACGCACGTGGCTCTGCTGTGCAGCGTGGTGAAACCCGCGAGTCCATCATTGGTTCACCACATGTCAATCTTGGTCTGCCGTGGCCTTCAACTGCCTGCCTAGTATATGGACAGGGAATTGTAATGCCCGGCAGATACGAACACTGTGAAAGAGCACAGATACGAGAACGGCGGCGTAGTCTTATGTGCTTACTTAAAAGTTGTGCCTGTTTGTTGTTTCGTATTGTCCAGTTTCCGAGAGGATAAACTGGCTCCTGTATCAAAAAACTTTGTCTAATGCAAGCAAGCTTCGATAAGAATCGGTAACGCTGCGAGTTGAAAAGTGAGACTTTAGTTTTTTTCAATTTTTATTTTCTATAAAAATATTGACACGAATTTATTTCTTCTGTCGTGCGCAAATGCGAACTTGAGAATCAGCAATGAAACCTTCCTAGTTGAGCGTCGGGGCGATGCACAAGACCGCAACGCAATATCCTGACTGAGGAACCCATAATTCTTCTCTCTTACACTCGGCGCTCAGTATTGGAGAACCTAGGTTAAAATCTGAATACCGATTGTGCTATACCCTATGCTATATTTTGCAGCTTGGAGATACTTGGGTTACCTTGTCTTACGCCGGAGACGTGGCGCATTGGCCCAATTCTTCAGAATGCCTAAGGCTGTGTGATATTGGGTTTGGTTCAGATATGACTTGCATATTCTGCAGGTAAACTTTTCCATAGTAATTTTTCTCCACTAGGCTAAGGTTGCATGTCGCATGGTCTAAAGAAGCTATGGCCCTGACGCTGAAATCGAGCTAAGTGTAAAAGCTTTGGTACCGAGTGCGTATGGATCGCAGACATGGATCGCAGATGCAGCACGCTGAGGAATGCCATCCATTAAACCGGATCATCTTATGCCAGTTCAATTGAGACCGTAATCAGTCCTAGGCGATGAAATTGCCAATAGATAAATTGGGTGCATTCTAGCACCTTATGGTGAAATATATCGGGGTTTGGTTTACATTGAACTTTTTGTCCTGCCGTTAGGGCTTTAGCGTTGACCCGTTCTCAACCACTGCTGTTGTGTAAACTTAGAAAAATTAGGCAGCTTTGCTGACTTTGGCATGTAAGAAATTCTTCATTGTTCGACCCGAAATTTGGCGAAGAAAAACTCGATGGAAATACAGGAACCATGAATGTGAGATCAAGAAATGGGATGTTAGACAGAATCAAAGACAGATCAATAAGATTATTCAATATTTTTCTTATTATACAGGCCAATATATGTGTGCCTTAACCTGTCAACAGGCCTTGCTCAAGGCTAAGTGTTTCATGTCGAATCATTGACGAAACCAAGGCCAGGGTTCCCAAACCAATGCATTAACACTGTACCCTCTCCGCAAAAATCAGTGCATGCAACTCCACGGCTTTGGAGGCTCAGTGAATCCACTTCGTCACATGATTCCCCTCATGTGCGCACGGACCATGCCACACCACCAACCTGTATACCTAAGCGCAAGCTGTGAACGCGCCGCAAGAGAACGCGCCTAAGCAGCACAAGCGGCGCGCCGCTCACGTCGCACCTCGAATTGCACTTTGCCATACACATGTTTTAGCCACTCATTGCGCCGCGCGGCACTGTAGGGCTGAAAGATGACAGCGAATATGATGGCGGTTCCCGACACCCCCAGCATCGCCCAGGAAGCGACCGCACCACCACCACCTCCACCACCACCACCACCAGCGCCGCCAGCTGGAGCAGCAGATAGCCAACCCGATACCGTCATGGAGCCAGTCTCGCCCAAGAACCAGTCCTTGATGGCGCACTCCAACCCCAAGTCGCTGGGGAACAGCCTCGCGTCGCTCGACTCTCGCGCAGACCCGGATGCGCAGACCACCGTCACCGATTTCCTCGACTTTACCGAATACCTACCATCCGACGTCGTGCGCTCCCTGACCCTCATCGGGAAGCTGGATCAAACCTACTCAAACGCCTCCCGCAAGGTCAACGACCTGACGACGCTCTGGGGTCAGCTGCCCAGCCTTCCCGCTGATGAACGCCCCGCGCCCGTCCAGCTCCGAGCTGACATCTCGGAACAACTCGAGCAAGCCCTCAGTTCGCGAACCTTTGCCCATGCCGAGGCTGAGAGGATGGCCGAAAATGTCACCAGGCACTACAACAAGGCCAAGGTCTTGCTATCAAAGCTGCAGACTATGCTGGAGAACTACCCGAAGGATGAACCGACGAGCCCGGCAGCTCCCAAGTCACCACAAAACGTGCGGGCCAAGGTCGGGGTCAGAGCCGGAGGTGAGGGGGGCCAGAAGATGAAAAGACAGCAAGTCCCTCGGATCATAGTTCCAGGCGAAGTTCTTGCGCCATATGACCTCGAGTACGATACCTTGAGCGATGAGAGTGACGTGAGCTCTGATGAAGAGTCTGATACCCCGGCACCGAGCCACCGAACGCCAATGTCACAGCCCCGAATCAAGATTGTTAGCAGCAAACCCCAGAAAACACCAAGCCGTCTCGCGCGCCCTGTTTCGTACCCGACGCCAGCTCTTAGCGCAGCAGCCGCCGCCAATGCTGCGGCGTTGCTGAACCCACCGCCAGAGAACGCAGTCATAGGAAGTCCCGATGCGCCATGGCTGCAGCTCACACAGTATGAACTGGCCAAGCTGCGAAAGCGTATGAAGAAGAATGCGACATGGACGCCCAGCGAGACCATGATTGCCAGAGAACTCAAGGCTCTAGGTCGTGGTCCGGAGGCATACCGAGAAGCCAAGAAGAAGGCAGAGGATGAGGGCAAATCCTTTGAGCCAACTGTCCCAACCCCTGTGGTTGACGAGGAATCCGGAACCCACCAGCTCCCAGCTGGGGCGATTAGCGTGGACTCATTGGCCGCCGATGACGTCCCTACTAGTAATAGGGGAATGAAATTGAACGAGGCTAAGAAGTTGAAGAGGGAGGCACTCGCGAAACAAGCAGCCGAGGAGGCCGAAGAATCCGCGAGGAAGATGGCAGAGGCGGCCAAGCTGCTCCTGGGCAGCAACGGCAACAAGCAGGGCAACTCCGAACCCCCCAAAGATTCTGCGCAAAAGGGCGGCAAATCTAGGACTACATCACGGTCCACCAAAAGAAAGAGGGATTCGGAATCTGAAGCAGCTGCAGAGACGCAGGAACCGGCAGAAACACCCACACCTCGACCGCAACCGAAGCGCACGAAGACGGAGACGCCTGTCCCGCCTCCTCAGCATCCTCCTCGCAACCACAGCAAAGTACCAACCCCAGAAAACCCTTCTTCCTCGACCTCTCTATCAACACCCGTGGAGCCCACAGCGGTGCCGCACCTTGAAACCCCCGTTCCCATTCCTATCCCACCCCAAGGCTCATCAATGGCCAGTCGGGCTGCAACATCCCCTACCCCCAGCGCGACTAATACCAACACAGTGACCACTTCCATCCCCGTCAAGCTGCCCCCAGCTGAGACTCCTGTCCCGCTCCCCATACCAGAGCGACGCAAGTCATCCACTCCGGTCTTGCCGCCGGTGCGAGAGACGCCATCCCGTGAAACCACGAGGCGGGAGACGCGCGGCGATGCCGCAAAGCGAACGCAGCAGCAGCCACCGATGGTCATCGAACCTCTCCTACCTCCCCTGGTCGGCTCTGACCCTGCCATCAAGCAATCCTCCTCTCGAGCAGCGACTCCCGGGACTACGCCTGGGCCTGAGAGCGTTGCATCGCGCCGACCAAGCTCTCGAGGCAAAGCTATGAGCCAGGAGCCACAACCCTCGTTAGCCGCTGATCGTCCACGACGCGCAAGTACCGCTCGCAACACACCGGCTCCAGAATCGCGACCGGCCAAGAGGCCGAAGCGTCCCGCCCCAGGCGTTGTTAGTACCACGAACAGCGGCGGGAGCAGCGCTGTGGGCAAGCGAAAGGCGGCACCGCGGAAGAAGGCGCGTGCCAGGAAAGACAAGAGCGAGGTGGAGATGGAAGAGGTGGATGATGAAGGGAATCCAATTGATCCCAATGAACCACGGTACTGTTGCTGCAACCGAGTGAGCTTCGGCACCATGATTCAGTGCGACAATGTCGACGTAAGCGCCTCCTCAACTTCAACCAGAAGAACCACCAGAAACAAGCAACTAACCACCCAGCAGAACTGTAAGCAAGAATGGTTCCACCTAGAGTGCGTGGGATTGTCAGACATTCCGGCACGGACAACCAAGTGGTACTGCCCCGACTGCCGGGTGCTGCTGAATATTGGTGAAAAGGGCGAGGTTAGTGCTCGGGGCATAAAGATGTAATAAATGGGTCCATCATTGGCGACGGTACAGGAGTTTGAGGTGCATGATATCCCCAGGGAGTTTAGAGGGTATGCTTGTCCATGATTCATCTTGGGAGGATGAGGATGGTTGCACAGGATGGTTGTGTGATTTGGGTCAAATTGGATGGTAGTTGAAAGGGATACCCTTGATTATGTGCCAAATATGATTTTGTTGCTGGAATACACAGTACAGGCTGGGCAGCAGTGATACATGCATTAATCTAAGGCGGTGGTAATTCGTGTTTTTTGCTCGTCTCATCTTGAACATAATCTACACCGTGGCTTGCTTGATCAGCTCCATCCCTATCGAAAAAAGCTGTAGTAAGGGTGCTGTCTAGGGTATTAGATCTAAAGAATGATCGACGAGATCGCTATTGTGTTACGTGTATGAACCGATATGGTAATGAATGCGTCCTTGCATACACCTTTGGTTTTGTACTAGTTTGTTCGTAGGCGACAATGGCTAAACTTGCAATGCTCGTGGCGCTCCTAGTTGGTGGAGAGAATTGTTAAGTTGGGTTCATGTGCCGCCCCTCCCAATGACAACTCAACCGCCCCCACTAACTGGGTTGACTCAACTTTTCGTTCCATCCAGGCAGTCTTTGTTCTTTCAAGGAAAAAAATCATATTACCTTTAATATATTAATTAATGGAGCAACTCACGACCTTTTCTCTTCCTTTTCACCCTCGGGTACCGGGTGGGCAGGATGCCATGATGGGCGATACACCGGTGGTGGACAATGTCCCGAGCATGTACAAGCCCCAGTACCCAGAGCCGTTTCTTGGAGTAGAGGCGAGCTTGCGCAGCTTTTTCACGGAATTTTTCCTACTATCTGATAATCTGAGAGAAAACGAGCGATGGGTTCGGTCATTCACCGAAGACGCAAACGTGCAAATGGGTGGTGACAGGGCAAGGGGGACCGAGGGTGAGCATGAATTACACTCTTGAGCCGAAGCGTTGTTCAAAGAGGGGTAAGCAGCCCAACTAACACACCATCATGACTTTGACAGAAATCCGCGCGCTTCGAGGCCGAATGTGGACCATGGTGCAGGATCGGAGACACACAGTTTTCAAGGTGTTCCCTGGTCAGTTTTCCGGGATGCAGGGCGAGCCAGAGTGCATGCTGCTTGGGTCGACCAGCGTAAGAACTCGGGACGGGAGGACATTTGGGGCGTCTTGGTCAGCGCACGCAGCGCTGCGGAGAGTGAATGGGGAGTGGAAGTTTGCGCGGTACCAGGTGTGGGCGCAAAACGATTACTAGCACCGCGTCCATTGGGCCATGTTTTTTTTTTGTTTTGTTTTTTCAGCCAGCTCCGGTAGGCACAAAGATGAAGAGTGTGAAGAAGCCGCCCTGCCAGGGAAGCATCGTGTTTGTCTTTAGTTCGTGGTGTCGGAGATGGTCGGGGCTGGTGACGGCAGATCGGGACTGTACGTCATTGCCGGGCTGCGGGTGTCGATGCGGGGCGCAGCGCTGTCTGGAGGTGGGCATGCGGGGGCATCCGATGGAGGTCCGATCAGCCGTCGAATGGAGGGACGCTTGGTTACCACGCTGGCTCGATAAAGGCGGGCGCAGGGGGGAGGGACGAGGAGGGAACGAGGGAATAGGATAGCCCCATTTCCCGTGGCTGGGTTAACAACACCCGGGGGTTGACAGGCCCCTTTGGAGTCAACGGACAACGGCGCTTGAGTCTTTCATGTGGCTGCCCACGTACCATCGAGAGAGTCGATAGGTGACGGCCGGGTGCTGGCCGGGTGCCACGGGTAGATGAGGGTAGATGAGCAGGGAGCATTTCTATTCACGGCAGAGTTTGCGCTTCCATCATTGCCTGGTTCTTATCAATGACGACTGGATCTCTCTTTTCCCGCAACATGAGAGGCCAAGGAGGACAAATGAATGGCGTAGGAGGCATGGCTCACCTGACCCACGGTCACGGTGCACACTTGGAGCATCAGGTGGCCAGGGACGACATGATGGGTGGATGGAATCTTAAAAGGGCAACCTGGATTCGGATACAGGCTCTACGGCTCTACTCTAAACCGAGTAAGTTACCCTCCCTTTCCCCATGCGCGTCGACAGCAAGTAGGCTCGACTAGGGCCGTCGAAAACGGTCGGCGCCTCATTGTCTATGCTCCGACGGTGGGAGGAGTGGAGGGGGGGGAGAGGTCTTTTGGCTCTATCTATCTACGCAAATTAAGGTGGGCGTGTGGTTCATGTCATGCACCCGGCGATAAAACCCCATGGCTGGCTCATCCCGACTGGCGCTGGCCGTGAAAGGAACAAGATAGAAGGAGGCCGACAGCGGGGGGGGGAACAACAGCAAGAGTCAAAGACCCCGTTTGTCACGCACTTCGGTTCCGGTCTCTTCCACCGCTTCGAAACCCTCGCCCCCGCTTACAGCAAAACACCCGGACGTGTAAATGTCCCCGAGACGACGAGAGGTGACCTGGGGCTGCTGGGCGCTGAACCAAGAGACATTGGCATGCGCCCTTGCCGCCTGGTGCGGGTGCGCAATGTCCTGCCCGATTCGTGCGTGCAGAGGGCATTTCGATAGTGTTTTGTTTAATGCCCGTTGGGGTCCGAGATTGGAACGAAGTCGAGCCGTTTTTGGCTTCAATGTGCCTGGCATGAAGGATGTGGGCTGGCTGAGCTTGGCCTGGGGGGATGGGGATGCTAAGCTGTGCAGATCCGGCTCGTCTCGACGCAGCACGCAGCCATCGTCCCTGGCCAGGCCAGGCCAGGCCAGGCCAGCTGCTGTTGTTATTCTTGGAAAATGACAAAAAGAAAAACAAGTAAGAACAAGTAAACAATGCAATGAATGGACTGGTGTCACTCGCTCTGTCTGAGTGATGATGTTGACTCAACCCCGCCGCTTCACCATTGCCTCATGCCTCTCTCTGTCTCCCTTCCCCCCCCCTTTCGTCATACCCTCACCTTGCCAGGTCCGGGGAGTGAGGCGACTGACGCCTAGGTACCAACTGTTATCGACTGGCCCGCCGCGTTATCGCTCCACGCACACCCCCCTGGGGCCTTTTCCCTTCTCCCTCCCCTTCCCAATCCTCTCAGCCGACCGGCTCTCCCCCACTGTAGCACCTCATTCCCAGTACCCGCGAGCTCACTGAGCCACCTGCCTGCTAGTGTCATCCAGGCCGCTCCGGCGGCGCATGTGGCCCCCCTGCCAGCCACGGTGGCCGGGAGAGTCGCTAGCAGGTACCTTGTGGCCAGCGCACCCCAGAGCTGTCTCGTTGCTTGTCACGCCGGGCGCCGCCCACGTTCGCCGGCTGCCGCCAGCAACACGGAGGCGCCCCAGCACCTCTCTGGGTCCCCTAGTGGAGAGCTTCCCTGCCCTCCCGGACCGCACCCCAGCCTGTCCCCCAGCCCAGGTTCATGGGTACCTACGTCTACATCATCGCATCCCGCGCCCGCGCCGCGCCTCGGGCTAGTAGGGCCCAGCGGTCCCCTCCAGCTCTCAACAGTCCCCCCGTCGCCGCCTTGCATCCCATTCATTGCTCTTCAACATCATCCCAAGACTGTGCACGACTACACGATACCAAGCTTCAAACCAGCGTCTTTCTCTTTCTCTAGATACATCTTCATTGTTATTTCCTTCTTCACAACCAATAGACAACCCCGCGACGAAGCTGGCTGCGCCGCTCTCAACAACACACCCCGCTCCTTCGTAACCTGCCTATCGGTACCTCCCACCTCCCTGAGGTGCTAATCAACGGAACCCCTCCGTCCCCCTGTGCGATCGCTCGCTCCGCCATAGCAATCAAATACCCAGACTCGACTCGAACGCGATACAAATAATACCCTCTGCGTCACATCAACCGCCTGACTCGGCGCCTGCTCTCCTTTTTTTCACCCTCGCCCCTTTTCCAGCTTTTTTTTAATACCACTTTTGCACGTTCTGCGGAAACGCGAACGCTTACAGGGGCAGGAAACTGCTCCGAACCATCGCCCAAACACCAGCTGAATGCCCTGTACGTGGTACCTGTCCGATCTTCACCCCTCCACCCTCCACCTGCTTCCGCGCGCCGGTCCCTCATCCACCTCGGGTCCATCAGAAGGGGGGAAAGCTAACCATGACTCTTCGAACAACAGCCTCCAAGAAGGACAGGAAGCATGCCAAAGAAAATGGCGGTATCGCCGCTGCCGTGACGAAGCAGACAGCTGGCAAGTTCGCGTGAGTCGACCCCTCGCGGCCTCGCCGCATGACTCTTCCCTTGTCACCCTAGTATAGTAGTACCTTGGCTGAACCCGCCCCAGGAGCTCCAACAATAATACCAATCCCAACGCCAACGCAAGCGCTGGCGGCAGCGGCACGAACAGCAGCAACTCCAAGAGCCCTGCCACCTCGACCGCTTCCTCGCCCCCGGTCGACACGCCAGAGATCAAGCCTTCTGCTGCACCCGACAATGTCAACCCCGCCGTCTCGCCTATGCTGGATGCTTTGTCCACCACACCGGTATCTGCGAGCACGGCACCGAGCATGAACAACGACTGGGCCCGGAACGGCCTGGCCGGCTCGCCTGGCAACCTCATCAGCTTGATGGGCGAATCACCCCCAACCCAACCCTCGTCCTACGAGGACCCAGGTCGCCTGCATCACGGATGGGCCTCTCATGGCCGTTACATGAGCCCTTCGCCGGCCTCTCTTTCACCGCCAACCAACTTTCGACGACCCCTGAGCTTCCAGATGGAGGCACAATATCAATCTCCAGACACCCCGCCTAGCATCTCAGGCGCTGCTCTTCGTCGTGGCTCGGTGAATTCGCCGTTCCCTGGGTCTCGTATGGGCTCCCACCCGCCGCTCCCCCATCAGCCTCAGGCACACTTTTATGGTATCCCGGATATCGATCTTAATGTGAGTTCCAACTCTGGAATCAAGGCCGGAGAGAGGGGCTACTTCTTCGGGTTTGACAAGCTCCCAGAATGTCCCGGTTTCCCAGCTGGCGCAGGCCATGTCGTCATTACAGGATATGAAGGTGGCTTGGATGTTTACTCCGTCGGAAAGAGGGGCCTTGAGCCTGTCGGCAGCCTAAAGGGCCTGAGGGGAGGCGTTCACCATGCCAAAATCCTCCCTTGGACAGTCGACGGCGACAAAGAATCTATCTTCCCCCTCGTGGCGGTAGTCCTGCATGGTCCTGTTCTGCCTTCGGCCTCAGATGGACCGGACGACACCACAAGCCCCAATCCCGATGGCACTGTTAGTCCTCGATCGGTCCTATCGCACCAGGATGGCTTCCAAGGGCGACAAACACCACCGATTGATTCTTATCAAACCTCTGTGGAGATCTACTCGCTCAGGACGAACCAGCAAGTTGATGTGCTGCTCCAAGCGACTAAGATCCCGATCAACCCCGAGATTTCCGTCACGAACCCAATCTTTAGACCTCCCCCGCCGAGTGGCGCATTCACAATCAAGGCAGACGCTGGCACAATTGTCGTGTGCTCGGGTCTTACTGGTGAGTGTTGGGTGTACCTCCAGCTATTGGAGGACCAAAATGGTCACCTTTTCACATGCGTTGGCAAGCTTTGGACTGGTCTCCAGCAGAGCTATCGCGGTGACGTACCCGAGGAAGCTGATAAGGCTCGCGCCTCGCCCGCTCCGTCCCGGCCGAACCCGCAAACCCCAATTCTCGCCCTCAATGGACGATGGATTGCATATTGTCCCTCGACGCCCTCGTCCCAGATCTCTCTCAGGGCACATGTGCCTCTGCCCATCCTGGGCAAGGCCCCGGGCCTGTCGAGCATTACCCCGCCACAGCTCCCCCAGAGCTCTGTGTCGGTCGACCTCCCCATCTCTGACAGCGTTGTCAACAAGATCATGCGCGAGACGACCCAGGAGCTGATTCAAGGCGCCAAGTGGGTTGGACAGCAAGGCTTACAGGCCTGGAACTCGTACTGGAATAAGTCATCCAGCCCTCAATCACAGCCGCAGCAGGCTCGCTCGCCTCCTCAGCACTGGGTGGGCTCCAGGTCCCCTCACAGCGACCCGACCCAGTTCCCGCCGACGCATGGGTCATCTGGCCAGGTCATGGCCAAGGAGCCGGGCTTGGTGTCGATCGTCGATGCCGAGACCTTGACGACTTCATCCACAATCCACCCGCTGACAACCTTTGCGACACCGCTTGGATGCAGCTTCCTGTCGTTTAGTCCTTCATCCCTGTCCTTGTTCACCGCTAGCAGCAAAGGAGACGTTCAGACGGTGTGGGATCTGCTCCGCATCCAGTATACCAGATCGTCCCCGCTGCAGGCTACCGTCACCCCAAACACCAGCACGGGACCATTGGTTCGACAGGTTGCCCAGTTTTCTCGCATGACCGTTGCACGAATTGTCGACGTTGCTTGGACCGAGGCACAGGGCGAGCGTATTGCAATGGTCACGGAGCGAGGTACTGTCCATCTCCTGGATATGCCATCGAGCGCATTCGTTTGGCCAGCTCCACGCCGCCGCAAGGCCGCCCAGGAGAGCGGTGCTGCAACTCCAGAGCAGCCCAACTCTGCGGTATCAATCGCTTCCGGCGCTTTCGGTGCCGCATACCAGGCGGCGAAGCCCTTTGTTACACGCCCTCGCCGCAGTAGTGCAAATATCCCGAGTGTAACTGGCAACACCCTCAAGGACTCGGCAGCTATGGGCGGACGAGTCATTGCTGCTAGCATCAGCAATTCGCTAGGTAAAACAGGCTCGGCTATTAACCAGCTTCGGCACACAGGCGAGAACCGCGTGTCCCTGCCACCTAGCCCCAACCTGCCATCTGCCTCGTGCGTAGCTTGGATTAGAAGCCGCAGGCACCAGGCGTTGTTTGTGGTCGGAGACGGTCTCGTACGAACATTTTCCTGCAAGACCCGTCGCTCTTCGGTTCAGCACGGCAGACGAGTGACACGGGCGAGCCGATACCAGGACTTCAACGTGCCGACCCTGCCCAACGATCTCGTGGCACCTGCCGTCCGACAGATGATGGATTTGGGAACGCCGGAGGAGATTCTTGACCTGTCAGACCGTGACATGGACGCAGGAAACACGCTGACGCTCAACGCGCGCCCGCGCATGGCTCTGGCGGAACCGGCCATGGAATCTTCGATCCCTCAGGCCGAGATAGAATCGAGTGCCCCGTATCAACCTTTCCACACCGACAGGAGGGTCACTCTGTGTGAGTACAGTCGGGGCACGGCGACCCAGCTGGAAGTGGTTTCGGCCATGCTGGCCGAGACCAGTTTGGAGGATGATGGACCATCCTCAAAGAAAAAGAAGAAGGGGCAACCCACAGGAACTGGCGCCTCCCGCGAGACGTCGAGTACAGGGGCCTGGGCATTCGGCCAGGAAATTCCCGTCGTCCGTCTCGATCTTGGACTGCCGCCAGTGATGGAGGAGGACTATGGCGGCCCCAATGACCATCTTGCTCTCCCCCAATCTGCCATGGAACGCGTGATGCAGTACGGGGACGAGGAGCAGATTGTGGTGACAACACGAAGACGACGAGGGGCTCAAGGTAATGGCACAGGTGAGGACGGGTTCTTTGAAGACGATTGCGAGGTCCTTGATTTTGCGGACCAGCGCGTTTGAGGGGCAGAAGGTGGCAGAAGATGGATGAGGCGCTTGTATGGGACTTTGGGATGTGTGCGTATTGCTTGGCTTTACTCTCCTCTCTGGAGTACCGGGAGGTGATTGTTGGTTTGCTCAAGCTTCTTTGCAGGCACCTGATTGTAATTTTGGTGGCTCATGCGAGGCACTGATTGCTTAGTTCATGTTCACTCTTCGCTTCTAGGTCCCGTTGGAGTAGTCTGATTTTGGGCTGTTGGACACGTTGCTTGTACGGGGAGACACACACTCTTTAGGACAGCATTTGTTTAACCGGCCTGAAGGCCTCATTAAATATAGAAACAGATTAGATACCCATTTCTCTGTAGCCAGCTCTTTTTGAATGTGCCGGGCGACGCATCGCGGGACATGGCGTGAGTGTCCATCCACCAAATCCGATCGAGGTCTGAGGCTTGATTACACAGCGGTTCTTCCTGGGCCGAGCATGCTAGGGCCGCAACAATGGATAATATATGGTACATTTACCGACACTCATGACGGCTTAGTTCTTCTTCTTGGCGGCAGCCTTGGCAGCCTTCTTTCTGTTGCTTCGAATCATGACCATGCCGAGGAAGGATCCCACGACGGCGGAGCCCAGGAGGATGATGATGACGGGGATGCGGATAGCCCAGACACGGGGAGGGAAGAAGTTCTGGAGCTGGTGGTCGGAATCGACAAAAGGCTGTGCGCATGGTTAACATACGCGACAAGAGGTGACTGGGGCAATTGCGCGCGCAAAGTCGGGACATGTGGTCGCATGCCGGTGTACTAGACTGGGAGATCGCCAACGTACCATAAGAAGAGTCCAGATGGTGTAGTAAAGGAAGACGACGGAGGCGGCCACGAGCATGGCGAGGCCGACGAGTTTGTCCAACTGCAACAATGTCAGTCAGTCGAGTTGATCATGATGAGCGGCCTGGAACCGAGGGGCTCATCCCAGACCGAGCGCGGGGAGCATCAGCAGGCAGCTGCTCGGCAGAGCAAGGGGAGGGGAAGCAATCGGAGGGGAATAATGGGATTGCTTTACCATTGTTAAGAGTACGCGAGGTGAGAGAGTGTATGTGTCGAGAGCGTGAAGAGGTGGAGGAAAGGAGCGTGGTTGGCGGCGAGCATGGGTTGATGTTTCGAACAGACTGTACAAGACCAAGGGTACCCTCCAGCCTGGCCAAAATTATTGGGACGCGGCTTTGGTTCAGGAGGTGCTACGTGCTACGTGTAGGGAGCTGCAAGCGCGCCCCTCCTGCATTGAGCGCCACAGCTTTGCGCCACAGGTGATGTGAGTTCGAGGCGCAGTCTGAATCTTACTTAGAATGCTGGTTTATGCAAGTTTATGGAGGATTTTAATGGATTGTCGATAATTCGACTTGTTTTCTTTTTCTATAGCATGCAAAATAGGTATTCTTTTCTGTTTCTGATAAACTAATTTTCCGCTGAGTGCGGAATCTCTATGATGCGATTTAATTGCTGGTTCTAGTGCTTGGTAAGTTGGTGTCTGATGTGGCTGGTGTCCTCTGCGCCACACACCTGCCACAGCTCAGCTGTTTAGATGTGGCACGTACTGTCCGTGCAGCCAACTTTTTTTCCTTCCTGTCGCCTGGTCTACTGCCTGTTCGCGAACACCAGCCTCAAGCTACCATCATCGACGGTGGGCAATGATGGTTTTGGCTGCCTCGACGACACCATAATCACTCCGCCGTCATCGATTTACACCATCAGCGCCGATATTCCATCACAATGATGGCTTCCGCCGAGGTCGACATCCCTCGTCGCGAGCGCGACCGCGGCGCTCAGCGCGAAGGTGATTCGTATCGCCCCGCCAAAGCAGCGCGCTCTCGCTCACGAACTCCTCCTCCTCCTGCCGCCCCCGTTCGCACCGAGGAGGAGAAGCAGGCTGCGGCAAGGGCCGAATATGAGAAGCTCCTGACGATGCGATCCGGTGGTACCTACATTCCCCCGGCTCGTCTGCGCGCCCTCCAGGCCCAGATCACCGACAAGACGAGCAAGGAGTATCAGCGCATGGCTTGGGAGGCGCTCAAGAAGAGTATCAACGGTCTCATCAACAAAGTCAACACTGCCAACATCAAGTACATTGTTCCTGAGCTGTTCGGCGAGAATCTGATCCGTGGCCGCGGTCTCTTCTGCCGTTCCATCATGAAGGCGCAGGCAGCCAGTTTGCCCTTTACTCCCATCTACGCTGCCATGGCCGCCATTGTCAACACCAAGCTGCCTCAGGTGGGCGAGCTGCTCATCAAGCGCCTCGTCATGCAGTTCCGCAAGGGCTTCAAGCGAAACGACAAGGCTGTGTGCCTCTCCTCAACGACCTTCCTCGCCCACCTCATCAACCAGCAGGTCCAGTACGAGATGCTGGCTGGCCAGATCCTGCTCCTGCTCCTACACAAGCCCACCGATGACAGTGTTGAAATTGCGGTCGGATTCTGCCGCGAGGTTGGGCAGTACCTGGAGGATATGCAGCCATCCATTGCCATGGCGGTTTTTGACCAGTTCCGAAACATTCTTCACGAGGCCGACATCGATAAGCGAACACAGTACATGATCGAGGTGTTGTTTCAGGTGCGCAAGGACAAGTTCAAGGACAACCCAGCGGTGAAGGAGGAGCTGGATCTTGTTGAAGAGGAGGACCAGATTACCCACAAGGTCGAACTTGACGGAGAAATCGATGTGGAAGACAGGTTGAACATCTTCAAGTTCGACCCCGAGTGGGAAGAGAATGAGGAGCGTTACAAGAAGCTCAAGGCTGAGATTCTTGGCGAGGGTAGCGACTACGAGGACGACGATGACGAGTACGAAAGCTCTGATGAGGAGGAGGAAGACCAGGAAACCAAAGCAATGGAGATCAAGGACCAGTCTAATGCTGACCTGGTCAACTTGCGACGAACTATCTACCTCACCATCATGTCCAGTGCAGATCCCGAGGAAGCTGTTCACAAGTTGATGAAGATCAATCTGCCAGCGGGCCAAGAACCAGAGCTTCCATCCATGATTGTGGAGTGTTGTTCGCAGGAAAAGACGTACACCAAGTTTTTCGGCTTGATTGGCGAGCGCTTCTCCAAGATCAACCGCCTATGGTGCGACCTCTTTGAGCAGGCCTTTGCTAAGTACTACGACACTATTCACCGCTACGAGAACAACAAGCTGCGCAACATTGCGATGCTTTTTGGCCACATGTTTGCGTCAGATGCTCTGGGCTGGCACTGTCTCTCTGTAATCCATCTCAACGAAGACGAGACGACATCCAGTAGCCGTATCTTCATCAAGATTCTCTTCCAGAACATTGCTGAGGAAATCGGCATGCCCAAATTGAGGACACGAATGACAGATGAGACCCTGAGGCCCAACCTCGAGGGTATATTCCCCAAGGACAACCCCCGCAACATTCGATTCTCCATCAACTACTTTACCAGCATTGGTATGGGAGCCCTCACTGAAGAAATGCGAGAGTATCTCCAGAACATGCCAAAGCCCGCACTTCCCGCTCCTCCAGCTGCCGACTCAGATTCTGACTCTGTGTCGAGCTACTCTTCTTACACTGGCTCATCTTATTCTCGGTCGCGATCACGATCACGAACGCCCCGAAAGGATGGCGGTCGTGGCAGAACTATGTCGCGAACTCCTTCGCGAAGAGGACGCGCCCGCTCCTACAGCTCATCACGATCTGGGTCGAGACCAGGGTCCTACTCCAGATCTGTTTCCGACCGTGGACGCGGTGGCTCTTACTCAGCTAGCCCTCGACGAGCACGTCGCTACAGCAGCGGCAGCGCTTCGAGGTCTCCGGCAGCTCGCGGCGGACGTGGACGGTCACGAAGTGCATCTTATTCATCTCGAAGCCGATCGCGCACTCCTCCGCCCCGACGAGGTCGCGCTCGCAGCGCATCTTATGACTCACAGAGTCGATCGCCCTCGCCAGCTCCCAAGAACCGGCGCGCACGATCACGAAGTGGTTCGTACGATTCTCGGAGTCGGTCTCCATCTCCTGTAAGGGGACGGGATAAATCCCCAGTTGAGGCTCCTCGACGTGGACGAGCTGGTCCTGGCTCAGGCCCTGGCCCACAGCGACGAAACAGCTCTTCAGTCAGCAGCGGTCCTCGAGGCAAGCCCAAACAGCACAGCCGCTCACCGTCGTATGACTCACGGTCTCCACCACCGGCCAGAAATGGCGGACGGCGAGACTCTTACTCGCGTTCACGAAGTACGTCGGCGCGCGGCGATAGGAGATCACCAAGTCCCGTGCCTGCGAAGAGGAGACGGTACAGTGACAGCGTGTCGCGATCGCCGCCCCCAGTGAAACGCGGTCGACGAGGCAGCTAGGTGCTTTAAACGGTATATGATAGAGGGAACGCACAAGGGGTCAGGAATGGCTTGTTATTTACGTTACCTAGATTGGGTCTGTTGGGCAATGGTGGGAGTTTGTAATACCAGCGAGGATTTGACAAAATAAAGACGAAAAGCTATTTATGCCCATTTATTTTGGTTTCTTCGTGACATCTCACACTCTGATGCCTAGTGTTTCCATTCTAGATGATGTACGAAATGTGTTTGCGCAATGATGCGGCGGCAGGTTTTGGGAAGCACGTTGGAATATTGTTGGAGGTATTCAGTAGTGTACGCAGATAGATTTTGCTGGCGTAGATGTGGAATGTGACGCTTTCCTTATGTATGTAAATTGGACCTTCAATCATCAAGCTGAAAAGCAATTTGGCGCAGTGGAAGCGCGGTATGTCTCTCTTGAATGACTTAACCAAAAAACCCGTCACTAATTCATCCCAGCCGGGCTCATAACCCGGAGGTCGCACGATCGAAACGTGCAATTGCTAGCACATCTTTTTTTTTGGGCGTCCCCAATTTTTCGCTTTAGTTTCTATTTTTGTTTACTTCTTTTCGATGCAGAGGTTTTTGTTCATTTTTCGTAGTCATTGCAACTACGGTAAGGGGGGTGGCAACGAGAAGGATCTGTCCGAGCAAAACGTCAATAATTACGCAAGTGTGACGATAACGGCCTCCCGCAGGCAGTATGGACTATCGATTGGATGCCTAATTTTTAGCCCGCCCTCGCGCTGTGGCGTGGGCCAAAGACAGGTTTGAAAATGGACCTGCTACATGTTGGTTGCCATCTGTTTCACCTTGGCGGGCGGAGTGCTTGGCCTCCCGCATGAGTAGCGCGTATAAGAAGGATAGCTGAGCGGCAATGCTCACTGCAGAATGGCACCAATGTCCATGGCCTCATTACACAATGGGTATCATCCCCGTCCTCTTTGCAGCCAGCGCTTTCCTCACAGCTTTCCCGACCAAATTCGTGTTACATCGGGTTGGGTTCGGAACAGCGGGCATTAGGAAGAGTCGGTTCTATTTCTTGGGCAAGTTCTATCCATGCTGATGTTGTTGTGGATACAGTTGCTTCACACGTTCAAAGGAGGATCGGAAATGCTCCGCCTGGGTCTACGCTCTCTTAACTAACGAGCATGGGAGTAACGGGAACTGCAATATTAGTGGTGCGTGCCTCTGGCATAGCTTTGGGAATGGGAGCGGCGGCAATTGCGGCACTGTCCTAGGAAGAGAGATAGTCTATGTAGCTAGCCGAGGGAACAGGGGCTGGAGAGTCGTGGTCTATAATTAAATGCGCTGGCTTAAAGAAGCATTACTAGCAAGATATGACCCTGTAAATATGTCAAAACGTGGCAGCCATTGGTAGGCCCCTACAGATGTCGCAATACCAGGTCTACAACAAATCGTGCCATGTCGTCTCACTCAACAGCCTGCCTTGAGAAACTGATGGCATATTGGCCCTGTTTTTGGGCCAGGTCGTTGGTTGGCTGGCAAGTGGCCAGACCGGGCTGGCGGCTGCCACGCAAAGTGTAGAAAAGGGTGGCATGGTCGCATCCCGCATGAGGGGCAAGCTCGCAGCTCAGCATTCACATGTTTTACAGCCTACCAATGATGCAGAGAAGTCAGCTTTCTTCTTCTTCACTCCTGGCCGCCAGCAGAAAAACCAGCCGTGCGCTCGCCTTCTCTCGCAAACACCAACACCAACACCAGCTCTACCAATAGCAGACAAGAGGCAACAAAACCGGCATGGATCCCGGCGACAGCGCAGACGATGTGCCCTCGGACTCCCTGTCCATGTCCTCGGAGACGCCCGAGCAAGACGAGACGCCCGGGCCGCGGGCTCAGGACCCTCAAGCCGGCAGCTACTTCGGCCAGGTGAGTGCGAGAACAATGCAAAGAGACGGCGCATGATGCAGTTGGCTGATGTATCGATTGCGTTCAAGGCCTACGAGTGGGCCAGCGCCCATCCCATCCAGGCTGCAAGTTTTGGAACCCTCGGCGCCATCGCTGTAGTCCCAGCCATCGTGGCGGGGCCAGCTCTCGCTGCGGCAGGCTTTGGGGCAAACGGTATAATGGCAGGTTCGTGTTCCCACTCACCCGTGAGGCAAAACAACAACGGCAACCCCGCACACTCGCAAATGCTGACCTTTTTTTTTTTTTTAACATAGGCTCCGCTGCTGCTGGTATACAGAGCGGAATTGGAAACGTCGTGGCGCCTAGCCTGTTCGCAACCCTGCAGAGCGCCGGGGCGGCAGGGTATGGCGTGTCCACAGTGCATTCTGCCGTCTCTGCAGCTGCTCTGGGAACGGGGACCATCGGGGCAGCCTTCTCACGGTGGATGGGCAGGAGAAGCAACGAAGGCGGGGATGGGGAGGGAGAGGCCGGGGAGGGCAGCGCTGAAGCCGATGCAGATGGCGGAGGAGATGGTGGGCCTGGAGATGGGCCTGGGGGCCGCGCCGAAAAGGCCCAGCCTGAGACTCAGGACGACGGCCCGCAAGGCTATGCTGACAAGGCCGAGACCAAGGTTGAGGGTGGCTCTGTACCCCAGCACACCCTCAAGGCTCACTTGTAAATCCGTATTGGAAGCATCTACTGGTTAACCAACAAATGTGAACTACAATGGTTTGTCCTCGTCCCCGGAGGCGGAGCGGGGCCCAGCGCCGGATGTGGGGCGGGCAGCCGGGGAAAAACAATGGGGCCCGTTGGCAGGTGTCGGGCAGTGTAAGGAACAGGGACTGGCAGCTGTAGGCAACAAGAGCCAAATCTCTATAAAAGACGATATTCTCGTCGTCTCTTCCACCTGGGACCAGACGCATGAACCCAGTGGTAGCCTAAACAGCTGCCCGATGCAGTGGCGAAGCCCAGCTGCATGCAACGCGACCTGCGGTTGGCCCTCTTGCTACCAACACTCCGGCGCGCGTTAACGCTTCTCAACATGGCGAGCCGCATCCAATGGCCGGGATTCGTCCCCATAAAAGCTGCCATCTCCACGGGCCTATTCCCACGCTCTCAGCTCCTCGCCGTCTTCACCTCGCGGACTACCTCCACCACCTCCTCCTCCTCCTCCCCTTTTCTCGCTACGTCTCCTCCGCAAGTCTATACGCTCCATCGTTTTAGCACTACATTCAACATGGCCTCCGCTAAGAAGAAGAGTCTCCCCAAGAAGAAGGAAGCTGCTGAAGCAAGCGACAACCTGTGCCCTCAAAATGAGAAGGACGGCGGCACTTGCTCCCAGGGTGACAAGTGCAACCATGTCCACCGCCAAGGCACTCCCTCCTCTCCAAAGTCACAGAGTAGCCACGAGGCCCGCGATGAGGGTGTTCCCCTCGAGCCCATAGACGCCTTCTTTGCCGAATACCCGACCTTTGACTTTCAGAGAAACAAGCCCTTCTGGGACCAGTTCCGCCGCCTGGTGCGACACAAGTCGTGGGGCGGCCAAGAGAACCAGGAGGAGCGAGAATATGCAAAGGAGCGGTTCAAGACAGCCATGGTGGAACAGTTCAACCACGCCTACGGCACCGACGACCGAAGCCTCGAGGCCTGGCAGAGGCTGTGCCGTATTCTCGGCATCGGTGAGCCAACCACGTTGAAGGAGGCCCGAAGGGTATGTATATCATCACCTGGATTTCCCCTGCCAGCTATGGAGACATAAATACTGACATATGATTACCTGCCAGCTGGTACAAAACACGCACGTAAACATCTGCGACCTGACCGAGCACCCAACCACGGGCGATGAGGTTAAGATCTTCACCTCGGTCCACGCGCTGCGAGCGTACACAATCCGCACAAAAAGATACTTTCCCAAGGAAAACGCAAAGGCGGGAGGCCTGCTCAAGAAGCTTCTTCGCGAGATCCTGCACGTCCGGATATCCGAAACACAGCAGCCGCAATTGTTGTTGGACCAACAGCAGCCAGAGCAGAAGACCAAGAGGAAGAACAAGAAGAACAAGCAAAAGAACAAGTCGAAGGAGCAGGAGCAGGACCAGCAGCCGGGAAAGACCATCAAGCGAACAGACTCGGGCGTTCACCTGGCTGACTCGTCTTCGCTAAATGGTGCCGAGAACTACCGCTCCGAGGTCGAGAAGCCCCTGGAAAGAAGGACCATAGCTACGCCGTTTGTTTTCTACGGCTGAGCCAAGTCGATTCATCAACATTTTTGGCGTTTTTTCATGAATTCAAATAACATTCATTCATTCATTGATACCAAGACGCATCACTAACTCCTGAAAATTTGATGAAATATTTCATGGTATTTCTGTCCGTTTCATTGCTTCGCGTTTCAGTTTTCTTACAAAATCAGCAAGATGTGCCTGGTTTTGCGTTCTTGCCCGCAACTGAGGCGAAGGGGCCATTTCAAATTCAACCTGGCTACCAAGGCCAACAACGTGTATGGAGGAGCAAACTGCTGCAGATGTGGAAGGAGGCAATGGCTAAAGAACTTCGAAGAACCTTGTACCGTCTCAAATGGTGGCAGAAGGATGGTTGGTTTCTTTTTATTTGTATGAGTAACGATTTCTAAATCCGTTTATATGCAACCCCTGGGCACCTTGAAATGTCTATAACCTCTATCCATAATCGTTCATCCATTCGAGTTGGGTATTGCCCCTGTGTCCTTTTTATATATCCATGCCACTGCTTAGCCAGCGACGTGCCCCCCTCATGCCTTGATATCGTCCTGTTTCTCCTCTTCCTTCTTCTTCTCCTCCTCCTTTTTAGCATCATCCTTTTTGGCATCATCCTTGTCTGCGGCGACCTTCTCCATATCCTTCTTCTTAAGAGAAATGGCCCCCTTCTTCAGTGCCTCACTCGGCAGCGGTCGGATGATAGGCTGCGTAACCCACCAAGGTCGCCCACAGCGTGCCATGGTGCTCGCAGAGCTTACGTCCTCTGGCAAGTCTTCACCCTCGCGCGGTGGCACTGCAGCGCTTGCACCATCCGTGCGCTCGTATTCCAGCAGTCCTTCGGCAACCTTGCGTTCCACTTCTAGAAGAATGCGCTCATACGAGTCGATATCTCCGGCGCGGCTCCTGGCCAACATGTCTCGCACATCAGTGTGCTTGGAAACAAAGTGCCTCAGGAGATGGAAGAGGTGAGGCTGCACAGCCCCCATGTTAGGACCTTGATCTTGTTTCTTTCCCGAAACCTTTCTCTTCTTCGCCGCAGGCTCGTCTTCCGCGTCCTGGCTTTCCGTGAGCCAAGCAGTGTCGTCGCCCGGAATAAAAAGTGGTCGCCGTTCCGGGGGTGTGCTTCCCAGGACATGCTCGTGAAGGATATTAATGTAGCGCCGGAAAACAGCGTCCACTCTCCAGCCTCCTTTTCCATCCTTTCCTCTCCAATACTCCCGGCCCTCCTCTCCCACAGCAGGCGGCTTCGCAAAGATGGCTGGATCGCTCAGGTTACCCTCGGCGCTCATGATTCCGTCTGCCCCCGTTGCTTCCAGGCACCTTTCCAGGTCGCCATGCTGAAGGATGTTGCCGTTGGCGAAAATGACAGTCTCGGCTGGCAAGCTGTCTCGCAAGAATCGAATCATCTTCCAATCGGCAAGGCCCGTGAGATGACCCTTCATCTCCCTTCTTCGCCCGTGAACGGTCAGAATCGAAGCACCTGCTCTCAGCACATTCTTCGCATACGCAAGCGTCTCCTCCTTTGTTTCCAAGATTCTAATCTTAGCTGTTACTGGCACGGGGAGTTCCTTGTGGAGAGTGTTGATCAACCGGAAGATGAGATCCTGGTCCTCTTGAAGGAAAGCGCCATAGTGGCCCTTGCGTGCGATTCCCTGGGGGCAGCCAAGGTTGAGATCGACAGCATCGCAGTATGGGGCAACCTGCTTGGCCGCAGACAGCAAGGCAGTAGGGTCGTTGGCGCAGAACTGGACAAAGAGGGGTCGGTCGATGGAGGGGTTGCCATCTAACCAGGGTTTCGCGCTGTCGGCATGGGTAGGTTGAAAGTGTCCCTTTCGATATTTCTCCTCTTCAGAGTACAGGCGGGCATGGAACATGGGGGTGTAGGCGAGGAGGCTGGATTGTTCGGTTGGGGAGAGGAAGGATCGCGTGAGCATTCGCCAAGCCTACGAGAATCACGATAGTGAGCACAAGGTTGAAGCACAATGCAAGGAGCGAAGGGTTTCATACAAACTCGGACTGGTCTACCATTGGAGCTACGATAAACTTTGGGCTGCCGATGCTCTCATAGAAGGCCCTCCCATGCAACTTGGCTGCCCGCTCCACCGCGGGGCTCTGGTCGTTGTTGGACGTCATGGTGCTTGATCGCCTTACGAAAAAGGTCAACCGCGAGAATCGAAGGGTTGATCTAGGCCCCGGAACCGACCGGAGCCAGGCTTTCCAAGCGAACCGCTCCAGGCTGGCGGTACAATGTCAGTTAGATGCGCAGCGATCGTCAAGGTCGCTTCAAGGTGGTGAACAGAGCCAGGCGGACGTTACAAAAGAAAGGAAAAAAAAAAAAAAAAGAAGAAAAAAAGAGCCCCAAATGCCAGCCACGAGCCTCACCCATAACGGCAAGTGGATGCAAGGCTGAGGCTCTGTGGCTGGAAACGCGGGGACAACGTGGGGGGGTATCGTCCATGGGCCTCGTGTGGCGTTACCTCAGCCTCATCGAGACCCCAGCATGTACCGATACTTGTACCGATACTTGTCCCTAGTCCCAACCTTGATGCGCCTTGACACAAATAGTGGCGGCCGACCAAGCCAACCGTACCGGACCCCAATTAGCCCAAATTGGATCCAATTCCCCGATCAGGGGCACCGGCTTGCCTCATTCGACGCCGTTGTCCTAGCAATTAGTCATCTCTTCATCTCATCTCAACCTTCTCAGTCCGTGTCACGCCGTGCACAAGTGATGATGCCAACCAAGTATGATTAGTCCAGAGCACGTCCAAGGCAACGCTGGAGCATCTCACTTATTTACTAGTCCGGCTATAGAGACATCCCACAACATAGAAAAAAGATATAGGAAATGATGAGCATCGAATCGCGTCGCCTCCTCCAATTCCACCCTAGCCCATGAGTTCCGTCAGTTCAGAAACATTCGTCCGTCTTGTTCAGCCCGCCCGGTATTCGTCCCGTATAAGAAACTGCCGTGTCCTGTAACAAGTGGCGCCTTAACTCCCATCTGACGAGGGAATGGCCAGCTCATGGAGACAGCTACCAGCCGCACCTAGCCACGTCACCTCCCTCTCATTAGGCTTTGTAGTGTCCAGCTCCGAGCCCTAGCCCCTCGGGTTTCCCTCTTTCTGTTGCAAAAAAAAAAAAAAGAAATTAAATGTATGACTCTTTGGTCTAAATCCACGTGACATGTAGAGAGTGGTAAAGTAACAAACGCCAGTGACACCTTACTATGCTGTTCCCTGAACGCCTCAAGCAGTGAATATGGTCGAATACATGACTTTGGGCCTCGCGGCCTGTCATCAAGGAAATGAAACATGGTGTGACAGGATGTGTAGTGTAACAATATAGGCATTGCCATCATCAGAAAAAGTGCGTGTAAATCTTTGAGGTTTCGTGGACCTCCATCTCCTGTAACTGAATTAGCGTCGCAATCTTAATAAAGAGAATATCACAGCGACTAACCATCTTGAAAGAGTTGAGTTCTTCCTTGATCTGCTGTGCCAGCATGGGAGTAAGGCGGTTGCAAGTAGCAACCTCGCCGCGTCGGTCATACTCCTGGCTTGGCCAGGTGTCATAGAAAACGATGCGGGGAGAAAATGTCGCATTTCGCTTAACGGTGCCATGGGGAGTGTTGGGAGCACTCTTGGAGTCCTGGCGCAGTCTTAGGGCACTCATAAAGTAGTCTTCGCTGCCAATGGCGATGGATCCGGTTCTGCGGTGACCTTGGGCTTCGTCGTTGGGTGTGCTTGGAGCACTCGAGTTAGGCGAGTCGTTTATGGCAGGAACACTGGGGAGATCCAGCCCAGGAGATGCATCGGCAGGGCGAGTGGAAGGGCTCGAGGAGCCTGGGCCTGTGGTCTGTCAGTAAAATATTATCGGAGAGATAAATAACGCAAACTTACGCTTCAAGATTCCCTTGCGTACAGCCGCTAGAACTTCCGCACGCTCCTTATCGCCCCCAACAATGCTCTTACGCGAGTTGGAATTATCAGTGCCAGAGCTTCCCAAGCGCTCATTAATTTCGGCACCGAGGTTGGTGTCGATAGAGTTACGCTCGAGGCGTGGGAAGGTGTCTGACGACTTGGGTTCCGCAGTAACATTCACACGCTGGGTCTCGGCCTCGACTGTGACAATCGACACCTCAGCTTGGCTCGCTTCCGGAATAGGTCCATCGGCAGCCGGGACACCCACCACAGACTTGGGCCTGAAGAGCCCAACCAGCGATCGCGTGCTCTTCTTCATTCCACGTCCCATCTTACGGATCATGATAGAAGCTGAGGAAGCTGTGGAAGAAATAGAGAGATTGTCGGTCGAGCCACCAAAAAATCGGCCGCCGTAGATGCTGTGTCCCAGTCCAGATGCCTCCTGCTGTTCGGCGATTCGAGCCTGCTCAGCGTCATAGGCCTCTTCTGCAGTAGGCTCCTTGTGCAACTTCGCAGGTTCGCTCTTGTCTCCATTTTCCGGCTCAGCAGCCTTCTTGAAATCTGCAGCACTGCCAAAAGAAAAGGCACGACGGAGCCTCGACGTCTTGTTCTTGCCCTTGCGCCCCTTCTGATTAATGGCAGCCAGTTGCCTCGCTGCCGGAGACTCCAGATTGCTTGAGGGTGAAGGGGCGCTTTTGTCAGGGACGTCGTTGGCCATGGTAGCGGGCCGAGAAAGAGGCGAGGGATTGATTGTGCGCTTGGTCGCATCGGACGATGAGCCTCGCGCCGGGACGTTCACCGACTTGGCGTGATCTTGCTTGGTTGCAATTTCGTCAGAAGGGGAGGAGGGGTTGCCGGGGGGAGCCGACCCATTACGGTTGGCAGCCTGCATCAAATCCTTGTTAGCGACGAGACTTGAACCAGCATGACCCGATTGGGCAATGCATGGGTAGCATGAACTTACCGAAGATGGTCGAGACTGACTACTGCGGCTCGAAACTACACTTTCAGAGCTGCCACTGCGAGTGTGAGGCGAAGGGTTCGAAACAGCTCTGAGCGCTCTCGCGTCCTTTTCCACCGGCCTGTCGTTCTTGGGAGGAACAGAGGGCTTGGGTGGCTCAAAAGTTTCTCTGGAGTGCATGCTTCGTCGGCGAAACCGTTTTGCATCCTCTGAATGGGTGGCGGGATACAGGTGCATATCATCCTTGGAGGTCCCCGGCAACGCTCCATAGAAACTGTTTGGGCGGTTAGGCACAGCTGATCGCTGGGGATTTGGCCCATTGTATAATTGCACAGCGGGCAGCATCCCGTTGTTACCGGGGAGGCCCGTGCTCTGCGAGCGACCGTGTTGGTTCTGCTGGCTTTGCTGGTTCTGCTGTGTGTTGGCCGGCCGTCTGTACCTGTCCGGAGCCGTCTTTGAATGATTTGAGGAGCCTGGTGACTGCTGGGAGGAGCCGCTAAGATATGCGGACTGAGGTCGAGGGGCGGGTACGATGTTCCGGGCAGGAGGAAGAGCAGAATCGTCACGAGAGCCGCCCTGCCCAAGCCCCAGTGGAAGGTTTGTCATCGAGGAGCTGTATTGGCGCATGCCATGGCTTGCGTTGGCATGATAATTTCGGGCATTCTGTTGGGCATGAGGTTGCCAGGTCTGTGCTTGGTTCAAGGTCGGTGTGCTCGTGAAGGCGTAAGGTTGGACGGGAACGGAGCTTCCTCGATAGCCAGGAGCGCTCACTCCGTAGGGCGATCGGGGGGCCTGGGCAGACCCGGCCATGTATGGGTGGTTGGACTGGCCCTGGTTTTGCATCATGGTTGTGGAGGATTGTCGTGTCTGGATCATCGTCGTTGTGCCAGTCTGCTGAGGGTAGTTCTGGACAAGCGCGGCCATAATTCGAATGGAATCCGCTGTCAGGGTGATGAGCCGTCAACTACGACAATATCTGCAAGGCAATTCGTGACTAGATTCTTGTCGTCGTTCGGGGATGTTCGTAGAGACAAAGAGGAATAGTCGTTGGGCAGAATATTATGCAAGGCAAGCCGCAGCTACAAAAGCGACAGAAAGTTAGTTCACGATTCGCTCAGCGAGATCTGTAATGCAGTTTCGATTCCTCGCTTGAGTAATTCAAGATGTGAAACAGTCGAATTAGAAGTTTTTCAGACTGCGCGGAGTGTTGCCGTCAAAAGGATTTCCCCTGATGCTTGCAGGTGGAGTCGAGGCTGAGCTGGACTGACTTTTTTTTGTTTTGTTTTGTTTTGGGTGATTTATTCGAACAAATAAGAAAAGAAAATAGCGATCGTGAAGGCGTTGGAGTCCAAGGACGCCAGCGGCCAAAGACAAGAACGAATGAATGTCAAAAAAAAGTCGACTCGATTTAGCCGTGGGCAAATTTCGATTCGACTAACGACGGTTGCAAAGAGGATTGAACGGGGCGACGATCAAGAGTCACAGCAGACACCTTGAGTCTCGGCCTAGAGGTGGCAGGACATGGGAAAATCGTCGACGTTCGATCGAGTGACGGGGAAACGGAAAAGAAAGTATTACGGGCTCGGAAGAGAGAATCGAGCACGGCGGGAGGACAGACTTCCGGTGACGGATGTTGTCACGGGTTCTTTGAAAGGAACAGAGGCAAGTGACGAACGAATGCAAATGCAACGGGGCAAGACGTTGAAAATGACGAATATGTGCGACGCAATGCAATGCTCACGTTTAGTCAGAGAAATCCGGACGAGTCGGGTTCGGTGTCCAGTGAGGATTTTGGGAATCGTGGAGGGCGAAGAAAGGGGGGCACGGCAGATGGGCTGCAACCAAAAGCAGTAGATACGGGGCGTCAGGGCGTGAAGGGGGCTGAGACGAGGGAGGACGGAGTGCGGCGATGGCGATGGCGATGTCGTGAGCGAAGGGGAGGAAGGAAATGGAGAAAGAGGAAAACGAGCAAGAACAATAAGAGGATTGGGAGAGAAGGTGGTGATGGAAATGCGTGTAGTGTCGGAGACAGCGGTGGTGGTAGGTTTGGGAGAAGAAACGGCCAGGCCCTGACTTGAGTCTCCTGGGCCGGCGCCAGCAACACGTCCCGTCGCCGTGAGTGGCTCTGGGCACAGGCGCACCAAGCAGGGGGAGGGGTACGTACCGCCGTTGCCCACCCATATCTGGCTGACGCTGGAGGGACGGGAGAGGCACATGTACTGTACCTGTACAGGCGACGGGGCGCGTACCTTAGTCAGAAGGTACTGTACATTCAATGCAATCTGCTTCACGAGGTGCTCCGTCCAGCGACCAGCAGGAGTGGGGCCCGCGAGACACCGCCTTAGACATCCACCAGTCAATGGCTCGCTCGCCCCCTAAACCGTCTGCTTGGTAGTGGGGCGGCCTTCTGTTGTTAGGGGGCCACGCCCGCAGGACGCCCCGAAATGGAACTCGGCGGCGTGCAGAAGCCATCACGTCGAGCGCATACAGATTGCCGTCAGAAGGGGAAAAGAAAGGAAAGCAGACGGGCATGGCAGAGCAAGGCTGCATATCATAGCACGGCTGCCATGCCATGCCCTCCCATGCCATGCCATGCAAAGCCTTATCCACCCTCCAAAGTTCTGCACCGGTCATGTTTCTGCGATCCATGCAATGCGGCTGCACTGCATTCATGTGCAGTACACAGGGAGATGACCAAGTGACGACATAATAAACCCGCCCAGGAACTATTGGCAATCCAAGGCAGCCGGTACAGGTACAAGCGCCGATTGTGCACCAGTCCAGGGACTTCACTAGAACACACGCAGCTGCCAAGCAGCGTAGTGGGCGATTGGCAGCACGTTCCCACACGCGCCTCGTCGCCCTCTTTTTTCTCACTGGTTCAGCACACCACCACTCCCTCACACGCCCACCAAACACGAGGTTTGTCTGTAGTGCCATCCTGGCACGTCTCCAGGATTCCCCAAGACGATTCTTCTTCCTAAGAGGAGCCAGTCCAAGGAGCCTTGGGCGGGTCGTGTTGATGCTACAGGGGACCGCGCACTCGCCATTGGCCCGACGCTGGCCATGGCATTGAACGAGCCTGCGCTAGACAAGGGAGATCTTCCATGGGGCAATTAGGTCAGTATGGCGACCTCTCTGTCATAGCGAGATGGTAAGCTTTTGGACAGCCAAGTTACAGATCAACCGTTGACTGACTGAACCGGGTCAGCTCAGGGTCCTGCTGCTCATCGCTTTGCGCGCCATCATTTGCCCCCATTGTCCTGGGTTTAAACGTTGAAGATCTCCGCCTCGGCA
Source organism: Calonectria pteridis (assembly GCA_022837005.1). Classification (NCBI taxonomy): domain Eukaryota; kingdom Fungi; phylum Ascomycota; class Sordariomycetes; order Hypocreales; family Nectriaceae; genus Calonectria; species Calonectria pteridis. The sequence continues at coordinate 201,760 of JAKZGU010000012.1, read as the reverse complement.
CCTACCCCGTTTTACCCTTTGCGGACGGTGGTGCCGCCATTGTTGACCCAGGCATTTTCAGCTCGCCGTTTGACGAAACGATGGCTTCAGTGCCGTTGTCTGAAAGCCAAATCCATCCATCCCGCCTGCGCCGCTTGGCTCTGTGGTGCCCAGACCCGCGCCAGGGTGCCAACGCTTCTATTTTGCCTGCTGCCACGCCAGTCATGTACCTACAGTCCCTGCTCACATACGGATATGCCTACCGAGAGCCAGGCAAGGGATCCAAGTGGAGCCGACTCCCTCACTTGGTACATGCGACTGTCCCTCCTTTGGGAAGAAGTGCCAGGACTCAGACAGAAATGCCCCAGGAGCCCACCAGACGCGGGCAACTGGCGCGGTGGTGATGTCGGTCACCCGTTGCTTAGCACCAGGGCCCAGCCGAAGCGCAAATACCTACCCCATCCACATGCGGTACCGTACTTTGTCTATAAGCAATACGATACCCCGTGCTTTAGTCTCGCCGCGACGCCTGGGGCTCGCGCATTGAGGCCGCTCCTTGTTCTCCTCTCCTCCGGCATCTGCGCCAGACGTCTCTTCGTGCAGTAGATGTAGCCCGGGCAAGAAAATATCGGCAGCGTGAAGGTTTGAGCATCAGAATACCTGTCACACTCAATTCGCAAGTTTGCTGGTCGATCGCTGGCCAGCCCCAGAACCCAGCGCCTTTGCGCCATCGCTGTCACCCAAGACGGCACCACCCAGCGGTTGGTACCAGTACATGACCAGATCCTGTCCGTAATGCTTGCACCTCGTCAGCGCGAGTGCTGGATCGGCCCTACGAACTAGCCCCCCAGAATAACCCAGGAAATTGACCTTATTCCCAAGATGGACGAACCCTCCAGGGAGTAGCCCGTAGAAGACACCAATCCGACCAGGCCGCATGGCCCCCATGAGATCGAAATCAAATTGGTCCCTGCCTCCTGCATCATCTGGCCAGCCGGCACGTCGTTCTCCCCCCTAGTCTCGAACATGGGCGCGGCACTGAATCATCTGCCTCCGTCCTGAAGTCGAATCGAGACCATGCCGACGCCAGAACCCGTGGAACAGTGCGCTTCAAATTTGTCGCCCTCACATCCTGCAGTAGCCCCAAAGTGAGGCAATATGGTCGCATACGAACGTGGACCCACCTACGTCCAAGTGGAGAGAGTTCAAGAGGGATGGCAGCCCCAAATGTACTGTACATTGTTCGAGATGCTGGAATAAGTAGGCCAAGACAAGTCCCACTGGGGCCCTCCAGACAGGCAAAAGCAAAGGCCAAAGACCCCAATGCACGAAACCTGACGACAATCGGTCGTGATAGGGCACTCTGTTCAGTCAACCTATGAGGAGACGTGCTCGTATGCTTGTTGATTCCCACTGGCATGATATGCTGATGCCTGCTCTCTCTGCAAGGTCCCAGTGCCTAATCAGGACCTGAAGGACTCACTCTGGGTCCATCATATTTTAATTCAGGTGGTTTTTTCCCTCTTCAGATAGTCACAACTGTCCCTATCGTTTAGCCTGCAATCACCAACCGTCTCCTTTTTTTTTCGCTTCTCACGATCAGCGGGCGTCGCAAGCACAGGCAGGCTACGTATTTTTAGACTAGGGTAACGGAAAGAGGGTCCCATGGCTTGAGGACCATCAAAAGTCGGCCGTCCCACTCACTTGTACTTTGACGGGCGCGGTGGGCTTGGTTGTGGCGACATGGACAAAATCACAGGGGACGCTAACCTCCAAAGTAGCCGCCAGTGCCGGCTTTATCCACCTCCGGAGTTGTCCTCGAGTCCGATAAAAAAAGCCAGTGGCTCTCGCTTGCCGGTCCTCGGCCGACATTGAAGATACGATCCCGGTCCCGTGGGTTAGAAGAGGTTACCCCAAAGACACACAGACGGCAGAGATGAGGGATGATCATCGAGGCGAAGTCGGGCAATGAAGCAGCGAAAAAAGGTGCACCACAGCATCAGATGGTGTCAGCAAACAGCTGCATCATCAACTTTGTATGCCATACCAGGACACGAATCACAGGTTGTAGCTATGGAGAAATTGGCCGTTATCCTTTTGCATCGCATTTTGCTTGGTTCAGATGATGTGACGAGCTCCGGGGTGTACAAAAATGTCAGGCCCGCCAACCCATCGACCTCGCAAGGATGCGAGTTCGAGTGGCGCGCTTGAGATGAAACAAGCTGGAGCCGGGGTATTGAGTTGTCTCACAACTCATCTCAGGTGTGTACTGTTGGTGATGCTGTGTGCGATTTACACCACACCAAAATGCAGATTCTGGCGATTCACAGTATTGCGTCCCCAGTTCCGACGTTTGGGAGCGGAGCTGCGTACGCGTTTAAAACGGACACAAATGGACCAAGATATAGCCACGACATACTCAAACACCCGATGCTCTCCCCACTACCCGAGGCCGACCAGCCGGAACACGGCGGCGACAGCGACGACGACTACGACGACGACGATCCGTAATCCTCCAATGCCAGGAATGAAGATTGGATATGGACAGACGACGCGTCAAGGGCAAACGTCACAGGTGGGCTAGCAGTTCTGCGCAGAAGTCGGGCCATGTGCTTTGCCGCTCACAGCCACGTCTCGCCCAACCCCACGCCGTCTGGAAGCAACCTAGGCGGTCGATGTCCACACTCATGTACAGAGACGTTGCAACCCATGCTCGCGGCCCAGGATGGCCCCCTTGGCCCTTGCTGCGGCCCCTTGCGCGTGGAAGAAATGCACACGCGGGGTTCGTTGGGATGGCTTCAACGCCGGTGATCCTTCTCGCTAACGAGCACCAGCGGAAGCACCACCAAGCAGCCGCGATGCGTCTTAGTTTGGCGGGCGCTTTCTTCGGCTGCGGCCCTCGTAAGGTGTGCTTGCAAGCCGCGCCAACCTCTAGAGCGATTCTCAGCCTCCGTCGCCCCGAGTCCAGGATCGGGGAATTTTGAGCACGGAACACGACGTATGGAGCAATCTTGCTCATTGTAAATTAAGCTCCCGCAATTACAGGCTAATGTTCTTGTTATTTTGATTACCTGGCATGGAGGTATTCCCACCCGTTTGTCGGCGGCCAGGGTGCCCGACTTGCCCGGAAGCTCTCCATGATGATCAAGATACAGGGAGCAGAAGAGTTTACCCCTCCTGCATGGCCCCGTCACCCTGTCTCTGGCAATGGCCGGCAAGCCTAGTAATTCGAAGTAACTTTTGATGATTTGCGACGTAATAAATGGAGAGCTAGGGTCTCAGCCTCTCGGCGAGCCCAGTTCTTTTTCTCCAGGCGCTCGACCGTCCAAAGACTTTGTTGGTTTGCAAGAGAACGATGACATGCTGCGCCGTGTTCCCACGGCAATCATTGCCCGACGCTCCCCTCTCATGTTCCCGGCACAGGCGTTCAGATGGTCCGTCTAGCTGGCACAGAAACAGAACAGAAACACGCGATGGCGACGATGACAAGCCCATGAGCTCGGTCCAAACTTGGGGAGAAGTAAAGCCGAGCACTCTTGGCTGTCGTGGCCCATGCGGCGAGTTTCCGATTAATGAGCATTCCACGCAGCGATTGGCAGGATTAAAAGAAAAGAGGCAAATGCCCTTGGGGGTCTCCAGACACTCCGATCACTTCCTCACTGACGCTTAATCTACCTGGGGATGAGATGGAGATAGCACACGGTGGCTTTCTTGCAGCCAAGAGAATCATCCGCGTCACAACAAGGGAATGCTATCACAGCGCATAGACCATGTCCCTCTCTTCATTAATCAATCTCGCTCAACTTGCTCGCTTGATTGATTGCAAAGTTGCTTTCCGTGCCCATCTTTCCCATTCCCTCGGGATGGACGCATTCGCACATGCCCAGATTGGACCCCCAGCAGACAGCAATATGTTGTTTGCCCGCAAATAGTTCCATGCAGGTGAAGTGGCCAGCTCAGCCCAGTCTAGGACTCCCCGGACCAGTCCCAAGGCCGTGTCTCATTTGTTATGAGCAGAATGAATGTGATTGTACGAGTTTTCGCCTTTTCGGCCATTCCCAAAGCCTACTCGTCGTCCGTGGGCATTCCCCTGGCGGCGGGGTGCTGCACCCAAAGATCTGCAACGGAGGCATTGAGGGGTGATGGGCTGAACTAGGATCCGGATGCGACTTTGCCCTTCTGCACCTCGGCTTGATTGGACTCCCAATTCCTGACTTGGCTGCTTGCCCGAGAATTGGGCAGTCGCCCTTGATGGGTGCCAATATCTTGCATGACCCCCCTACCATCTCCCGCCGCCACATTTGCTCAATGTGGCCAAGGGCCTGTCTCACTCGCCGAGCATTATTTCCTCAGCCCTCTTTCATCCGGCCTCAAAACGATGGCAGCCACAACCCGCTTACACTGCGCCTGAGACGGTTCGGTCCGGCCACCTTGAACTTACCGCCCTTCCATCTCGCCCAGTAGCATCCGACGAAGCCCACCGCACGCGCAGAGAAAGAATTCCGGCCTGAGCCCCTGGTGTCTAGGAAGCCTGATTGGGAGAGCTGCACCCGGTTGCATCACCAAGAGGGCGATCCGATTGCGCACCACTATCTACACTGCTACCCCGCTCTCCGGTGTTGCGCGATCACCTCACTCGTCCGAAGCGTGGGGAAAGACTGCTTTATCGCCGAGTGTAGCACTGTGCATGTGCCGAGCGAGCGGTGAGCAACAACAACAAACGCAGCGGCCAAGGCCATGGTTGGTGTGCCGCGTAGCAGTGGCTGTCAGCTCTGCAGGAAGCGCAGAGTCAAGTGTGATGAGGCGCGCCCGGCATGTGGAAACTGCATCAAGTACGGCGCCGATTGCCCGGGCTATGACCGCCGCCTCAAGTTCGTGGCCGGGAAACACCAGATCCGCCAGCGAGGAAAAGAGAAGGCCGACGACGCCCGCAGCAGCAGCGATGCCAGCACCAGCTCTAGCGAGTCGCTTGCCTTTGAGAGGACGCTGACGTTCGGATCGAGCCCAATCCGGGTCACCGTCACGGCAGCGCCCCGGCTCACGCCTCCTCTTACGCCGCCGATATATCGGCCTCTGCAGGTCATGAGAGGCCATTTCATCTACCAAATGGTCGAGAACTTTTGCCCTTCGGCGCCGCCAGATATCGTTGACCTATTGAAATGGGTTGAGCCCGGCAGCATGGGCACGCAGGCGCTCCTCGACGGTGCCATCTCCTCGCTCAGCCTCCATCTGGCCGGCAAGGAAACGTCCAACTCACAGCTGGTCGCACAAAGTCGAACAGTTTACGGGAAGTCCCTCAACGCGCTCCAGGCTGCATTGCGCCATCCGTCGAGATGGAGATCCCCCGAAACTTTATTTGCCGCCATCCTGTTGTGTTACTTTGAGGTAGTTCCTAATCATTTTTCATCTGCTCTCCTGCTCGCTTTTTTTTTTTTTTGGTTTCCCCATGGTTCATGACTGATGGTCCAATCAGCTGTTTGCGGGAACCAGTTCCCCAGATACCTGGCTCCAGCATGCCAAGGGTATTGGCATCTTGATGGAGCGTCGTGGTCCAGCGGCTCACGCCGAGGGCTGGGATGCAGCTATGCTGCTGTCGTTCCGCGGAATTCTTGTATGTCTATCCTTTTTTTTTTCCTCCATGTCACAGGATTGAGTCAGAAAGCATGCAACTCCTGCCCCGGGTCAGATTGGCGGTACCCGAGTCAAGCGACATGATGATCAGCCATGTAGAACACCTGCGTGTCAGTGGTTGTTTTCTGCCAACCGAGTGGCCGTGGCAGGGAATCTCCCATGCACATCCTTTAAACCCGTCATGCCGTTATCGTCTGCGCTATGGGGGTTCAATCCCATGGTTTGCATTTGCATGACGCGATATAGCATATCATTTATACCCTTGACTCCAAGTGGATGCTAGTTCTGGCATTCTGGGCCGGGGCGGTGGATCTGGCTCGGCCTGACCCACGGCAGTGCCCTTCCTCAATGCTACTTTGACGGGCCAAAACTGACCCCCCGTCGCATTTTGTTAGATGATGAGTGACATGTTCTTTCCGGGCGAGGAGGACGGCTTCCTATCGCGACCAGAATGGAGGCCCATCATGTGCGACAGAGGAAGGTGTCTCGTCCACCCTCCCGGCACTCCGGCCGAAACAATTCTCGTCGCTGACGGCTTCTTCCAAAGGCTGGTTGATGTGCCGAGCGTGCTTAAATGGGGCTACATGGTCCGCGAGGCGAACAAGGTGGGCATCCCCGTCGAGCCCGCGCAGCTGGCCATTCTCGCCCATATCGCCGGCACCAGCCGGGCAAGCTTTAAGGGATGGTACGATGAGGAGTTCACCGCACTTCCGTATGTGCAGCACACCGAGATCGCCGCCACTAACCCTGCCACCGCCCTGCTATACCCGACCATCTTTGAGTACCAGTCGCCGTGGGTGGGCGCCATGCATCTGGGATACTGGGCGTCGATGCTGATCCTGCAGGAAACGATGGCGCAGTGCGGAGCCCCGGTGCCCGACTCGCACTCTGAACAGTGCAGCCTCGTGTCCAATATTCTCCGGAGCATCGATTGCGTCGGCAAGGGCACCATGGGGCCGTACCGCGTCGGGTTTTCGCTTCGCATCGCTTACGAGTTTGCGAGCGCCGAGGCCCAGGCCTGGATACGCGGGATGCTCGACCAGTTTTCCAAGACGTATGCTGCCACCAGCAAAGCAGTGTATCCGGAACCGCGGAAGGACTTGGAAGGGTATACATAAAAGCAACAGTTCGACTTGCTGTCGATACCCTTGTCCGAATAAACTCTCTACACCTCGGGGCTGGCTCGGTGTAATGGCACAGCGTCGATCTAGAGCGCTCCCGAGAGCTTACAAATCGTAGTCGGTTGTAATTGAGTTTGGGACAAGCATTTTCAGTGGAACACGAGGGTTAAAGTAGTCCGTTAAAGTTCCGGTTCGCGCAATACGGCCGCAACGAAGTTGTCCGTGTCAGTGCGGGCTATTGAGTGACTGTATGTGTAGAGCCCCACGCATATTTATCAAACATGGCAAACAACTGCTATGTTTTTATCTATACTTCAGCCCGAGAAGTCGAACCATAAAGGAGCCGTGCATCTTTGACCTGGCTGTGTTCAGATACGAACATGGATCGGGATAGAGATTAACCGTGACACTTGTCAAACAATCATGTGCACAATCAGCTGGAATGTGAACATATTATGTGCGAAAAGTAATCTAGACAAGTTGAACTAGTTTTTCCTCTTCTTCTTCTCTCAGTAAAATGGGTTGATTTGATGTGGATCGTTGAGGCCATATTGTATTTAGTCAGGTTTTTTATGTGTATATTAGCTAAGCGATTTCAGATTGAACAAAACTTAGACTGGAATGGGAACTTGATGATAGGATCCCAGTGTTGGTTACAGGCAACAATCATTCTCAGGTACATTGGATAGTTTGCACCAGTCCACTCCTAATCGATGAAGGCGAAAAAATCTAACAACATTACAATAGGTTCTTATAGAAAATTTTCACTGCAACAAGAAGAGGGACAGGGTATTTACCTAAGTACCCTTGCTGAGCCGCCCAACACTTCTAAGGAGCCCAGTTACTCACATGCCCTTCTCTCAAAGGAGGAGACAAGGCCACTTTACCCAGATAACCATTAACATACCTCATAGCCTAGGAACATATTGAAATTAGATCTGTGAATATGCTTCTGTTAATGAGTAGAATTGTGAACGTGCTCATGTCAAATCTTGGGTGTATTGGGCTAACGGGCATCGTTCTCTCGTTCCCAAGGCGTGTACAGCCACGTTTCTCGGTATTCGATATTGGAAATACACTGTGTATGTGTGTTTCAATGTTGCTTATTTCAATGAATATTCCATCAGACTATATTTCGGTTGGTGGATAACTCGACGCGCGCCAAACAAATGCATGACTTGTTACAACACTGCCAATAAATATTTGGGGTTTCGACCGCCATATTTCCAGAATGTATTGATATCTGTTTCTAGGTTGGCCTCTTTTATTCAATTCCTATCCTAGTTCATGTAGATTATGCGGAGGCTGACATCGATCCCAGAAGTCCAAGTTTTTAATCACTCTCCCAATTGGTTCATCAACCACGCCATGCAATTCTAATATTCGGCAGAGAATTTTGTCACTATAGCTAGTATCGGTTAAAGTGCACAAACAAGTCGTATTGTCCGATTAGTGAACGTTTGTGCCTAAATAAAACCTGATTTGATCCTCCAGATGGAATTCTTGGCCCCTGGGAGCGTTGAGGTCAGATGATACATGCGCATAGTATCCAACAAGAAATCTGAATATTAAACTAAGTATCAGCCAAAATGGCATTGAAAGGTTCTCTCCGTTTCCAGAATCACTCGGTGGCTGGCACATGAGGAGATCTATCCAAGGAGAATGATGTTCTACGCTGCGTGTTTTTGTAATATAATAAAAACTCAGCAGCCGGTAAAGCGTTTCAAGCCAGGTCGGATATTCCAGCATCAAAATTCCAATATGTGCCCAAAAAAAAAAAAAAAAAAAAAAAAGAGTTAAACAAGAAGCCCAGAAAAATCCATGAAGTTTAGAGCCAGTAAGCAGAAATGATGCGGCACATAGCCAAAGGGCCTTAAAAGTCTGTCTATCGATGCGAAGGGTCACGAATAGAACAGAACATCTTTCACTTGGTTGAGCGATCACTCACAACATTACAGCAGAATCGATGACTGCTTCCATCGACCAGTAAATCTTTGCGTATATGACTCTCGTGCGATCTTTTTTGGTTACCCAAAACACCAACATGCATATTTAGCCTTTTACCACATCACCGTACAGTCACGCAAGACAAGCGGCTTGCTAAATAATGCCAATCAATACATACAATAAGAAATTATGATGAGTGGAGACTATCTCAACCATGTATGTTCCATTTCAGACCGCAAGACCGTTCCAGAACGCCCCCCGTCGACTCACCCTCACAAACGGAGACAATGCAAGGGAACACCGTGCCAAATTGGACTGCATGACTGACTGAAAAGCTTACGCGGATATATGAACAAATTTGGAAAGGGCTGGGAGAGCTGACATGGCCTGGAATGCACAGAGCGCGGAGGTTCTGAGCACATGCAGTGGACAGACAAGACATCCGTCTAGCGATAAGGCTTAGTGTAGCGTTTTTGGGGGGGCCAAATCTTACTTGGTCAACCGTGACGTCGGGAATGATCGCCGGCAAACATGTGTCTATTTTTACATTCTTGATATCCGATTGAATGGACCCATCTCTCGGTGTTCACTTACGGCCCAGGCCCAACCTTGAACTGCCGGTACACACTTGACCGACTCCCCGGAACGGTAAGCCTTGTGACGCGCGAGCCTTATGCTATATCGGGTCTTATCGTGCGAATGCCCAGCAAGGTGTGTATTTGGAGCGGTTTACTGTTGGACAGGTGAGTAATTTGAGTTTCTCGACGGCACCCGAGATGTTAGCCCTTTTTCGCTTATCGTTCTACAAAGATGACGTCCATCCAGACAAGGTTTGTTCCCGTTCCAGATTTAGGATGAAGTTTCTCGTAAACAATATGAGAGAATGAAGGGTTGCATTGAGAAGCATCCCGCCCAGGAGCTTAGCGGCTTCCAATTAGGTATACCAAGAGGTGTTGAAAAAATGAACAAACGGCATAATGTCTTGGAAGCGCGACTACCTGACTCTCGGACACGGCATGTCCAACTGGCATGGTCGTAATATTCGTGTCTGAGGTGTCACAGAAGAATGAGGACTGTCTTGGGGCTGCGGGCCGTGATTGATGGAAAAAGCGAGCGATGATACGTGCTGACCAATCAGGGCGGGGGCCGCCTTTTCACCATCTGAATGTCATTGCAAAGGCCACAAGGCGGCGGGGTGGAGTCAACGCTGCGAAATGGGCTGCGGGGGCACTGCATTGCATCGTACAGCAAGTACGGTGCATTACGGTGCGGGCATCGGGGACGCCGTGTGGACAGCGATGCGGATCCTGTCAGCCTCCGGCCAACCCTCCGGGGCGACCTCCCCACAATATGGGTTTGCCTGTTGCCTGGTGCCCTGTGGCTGTCGATCGTTGGGCTTCTAGAGAAGTTCCATGCCTCACAAGGGTGCATGCGCCGCGCAGTCTGAGCGATTGGCCCTCTTGGCACTACTGCCCGGGTGCCGTAGTCCCGCGTCCCCGTCGGCGATGTGTCATACTCCAGAGCTATGCGGCTAGGGTTGGTTGGGTTGCGCCCGGCTGACTTCAGTGTCTCTTGGTCTCGGCAGGGCGCTGGCTACGTTGGTGACGGGGTTGCGTCTGGGGTCTGGCGGGGGAGGGGAATGGTCTTGCCTATCACAGATTGTCAGCCGCACCGTGTTGAGCATTATTTAAGAAGCCATCGTATCACCCATGATGCACGAGTGCTGATTCCTCTCATCCTCCATCTTGATACCCATTGCGCATTTTTCCCATCTTTGCACCAGGCGTGTCAAGATACAGACAGAGAACCAGCACCGAGATACCCATCGAGATACTCAGAAGCTCACACACACACACACACACACACACGAACCTCGTGTTAAACCACATCAACAGAAACAGTCTCCGCAGTCGTTGACGATTGCCTTGCTTCTCTCACACAATCGCGAACAAACAAACTACCAAACAAAAAAATAATCATGGGCTCTTCTCACCCCTACCGCACCTCCACTGCCTCCACCTCCACCTCCACCTCCAGTCGGCAAAGCGGCGATTACTTCGAGTCCCCCGCCATGATGGATGATAAGGTACGCTCCGAAACCCTAGCATCAAGCAGTGCAAAGCTGACAGGGGTCCAGCGACGCACCAGCTCGTACTCGAGCGACGTGTCCGTTTTCGATGGCACTCCTTCATCACCACCCAAGTCTCACACATTTATCAAGCCCACCGCGACCGTCAACGTGTATACCACTTGCGGCCGACACACCGACCAGCTGCTGTTTGGCGGGCCATCCCTGACGGAGCTCGCCCGGTCATTCATCAAACGGCACTGACAGGAAGCGACTGGGGTCTCGGGCCTTGTGCGTCATGTTTCCAATTTCGTTGCATGCCACCAGAATGTTTGCCATCTTTTAGTTCTGGCGACGTCGCTGTCTGGTACGGGACGAGAACATGGGTGGGCGATAAGGCGTTTTCTTACCCTAGAGGGTCGGGCAGAGGAGCCTGGAGTTTACGGAAGAAATGGGAGACGATATCCGATCCTGTACAACATTGTTACCTACTATAGCTTTTTACGAGTCAATGAATATCATGAGTTCTGGAATAGATCCCATGTGTAAAGGGGCAGCTGCTTGAACAATGGTCCGTGGTGTGATTTGGTTCGGGAAGTGTATCCGTCGGGATTGAATCCGTCTCGCTGAAGAAGCCCATGTTCAAAACACCGCAAACACCCAGATGGCGTAAGGCGCGCCAAGAATAGACAGGCCCGGGTGACGCGTCAATCTCAACAAGGCCAAGACGGTCAAATGATGGCATCAGAGTTAAGCCGTGGCCGTAAACCTTGGCGAGTGGTGTGGTCTAGACTGCTGCCTTGTCAGCCAAGCATACGGTCGGAAATCGGCACCACGGTTACGTGGAGGGCCCTAGTTGGAAGGCTCGCGAAGTACGAGCGACCTATAGGGTAGGCGACCCGGCTGGCCACGGAGAATGGGGGGAAAGTTGATGCCTAAAATGCTACCAAGGCACCAAGGCATCAAGACAGAGAGGTCCAGCATTTTGGTGGGACTCGGACTTGTGACGTGCCGTCAACCATCAGCCCTACGGGAGCTTGCACTTGAGCCGCAAGCCTCGAGCTGTGCTTGCCGACATGGGAAATCTGGGGAGCTGGGGCAAGCTCGAAGACGAGTATGATGCAATCTAAAACACGAATTGAAAACGAGGTTTGCATGGGAGACTGGGCAAAATGACATGAAATGCGCGATTTGTGAGCACAAGGTAGGACGACGTTTGAAAAAAGCGAATCGAATTATTTTTACGTAGAATGCAGTTAAAAATGTTGTTGTCAAGCAACAAAAAATCATGAAAGCATTCATATGATGCTTGCTTGTGTGTTGCGGTGTCATGTCTGTGCAGTGGGAAAAAAAAACGGTGGGCTATGGGCCATGTTGCCTGGAAAAACGGGCCACCTTGTTTTTCGTATTTCGCGCCATCTGCACGTGAGGCGCACCCCCGTAACCCCTTCGACGCTGAGCGCTCGCGAACAAGACGCGCAGACCAGAGACTGAAATTTGCCCTCAGCCGTATTTGACGGTAAACACGACAATCTCTCATCGACGCAGGCGCCAGCTTGCTTCGAGGCTTCCTGGTGACCTTTTTCGACCTGCCTTTTCGCTGCATTCGCGCTGGCTCAGGCGCGTTTTTGTAAGCCACCGGTTCAAGTGCGACTAGGCCACCCCATGCACGGCTCTTCGTGATATCGTGCACTATCCACCTTGGCCGACGGTAAGTCTCTGCTGCGAAACGGGAACTTGACAGCCCTTGTGTGCTTTGAAGCGCCCCAGCATATTCTTTGCTTTGCGCGATGATTGACGCGACCGTAAATGATACGTTGCTGATGTCTCTGGTCCCGATTTAGACCATTTGAAGCTCTCGCAGTCACGCTAGCTGCGCAGCAGCTCCACGCCGCATCCCCAACGCGAACATCCCCAATCCGCGCGGAACCCGACCAAGATGGTTCCCAAGCGCAAGAGAGCCCTCGAGGACTTTGACCCCAACAAGTCCGACTCCGAGGACGAAAACTTCGACCCCACCGAGGACAGACCGCGCAAGAGCTCCAAAAAGACTCGCCCGGCGAGGGGTGGCAAGCCCAGCCGCCGACGAGGTAATCGCTATGGCGGATCCGACATCGACGACGATGAAGAGCTCTCGGATAGCCATGAAGAGGACTTCGAAGAAGATTTCGATGACGACGAGGAAGATGAGGATGCCCCGGTGAACGCCGCCGGCCGCCGAACGAGAAAGGTCGCCGTAAAACAACAGAACTACAAAGAAAGCAGCGAAGACGAGCTTGACGATAGCTCTAAAAGCGCCTCCGAAGCTCCCGAGGAAACTGTGGAAGAACCCCCCAAACCCGTGGGTAGGCGACTTGTTAGGCTCAAGGTCCCCTCGGGAGCAGTCACTACGCGTCGGACGCGCGCCCGCACCGAAGATGCGGATGATTTTATGGAATTATCTAACTCGGGTCGACATGCCGTTCCATCACGAGATTCACGCAGCCGGAGCCCTGAAACGTATGCGCGGAACACCAGGTCTTCCCGTGGCATTAAGGGTCTTAAAAAGCCAGAAACAATCGAGGAGGCAACCCAGGAAACTAGCTCCCGGGAAACCAACGATGCTGACGAGCCCGATGAGCTGTCCCAGGATCACGAGCCTATTGAGAAGAAGGAAGAGGAGGGAGATGCCAAAGAAAAAAATGAAGAGATGAAAGATTCCAACGAGGATGCTGCTGGAGAGGATCAGGTCGTCGAGACTGTCGAGGATGACGAGGACGATGATGTTCCCATTACTCGCAGGACGCGGGGTGCGCGTGCCAGCATATCTGGACCAGCAGAAGCAGTAGAGGCAGAGCCAGAACCAGAGGCAGAAGCGGAAGCTGACTCCGAGTCCGGCCCCCGAAAATCCCGTCGCTTGACCAGAAAAGCTGGTCTCAAGAAATCGACTCAAGAACCTAGTAGTGACTTTGAGCCGGGCGATGATTCGGATGATGCCGAGGGCTCTGGCTCCGAAAAGGGCCCTGGCAACGATGAAATTGATAGCCCTACCCCTCGAGGTCGACAAAACCGCCGGACGCGTTCGGCCCGGGGCTCTCGTGACTCGGGAGACGACGAGCCAGACTTTGACCTCGACGAGCTCAACGAAGAGGCCCGTGAGCTTCGACAAGATTCCCGTTCGCGCCGCCGACCCCGAAAAGAATCCCCGATCGTTTACCACGAGAGCACCCGTCGATCTCGAGCACGCGTCAACTACTACATGCCACCACTCAATGCTGTCAACATTGAGGAGGAGGAGGTTGAGGATGCCGCCCCGACCACAGCTCGAGCCCGGCGAGGGCGCGGCAATGGTGGTCAGGGTTGGGAGCGCAACCTCAACACTACATTTGGACCTTTTGGCGGTGGCGGTGGTGCTGGTTCACTCCTCAACGGACCCTGGGGCACTGGAGCCACCGGAGGAGTTGATTCCGACAGCAGCGACGATGAAATGGTCCATCGCTCCAACGTGGCCGGAAATGTTGGCATGACTCCAACTTCTGCTGCTCCTGGCGGTCTTCTCCCAGGCGGACAGGGTCTTAACGCTGAAGGCGTGGGTGCCACTCCTAATGTCGGCAAGATCAAGGACCGGAAGGCTCTTGCCGATGCCGATCCCCTGGGCGTGGATATGAATGTCGACTTTAGCAAGGTTGGTGGATTACAAGGCCACATCGATCAGTTGAAGGAGATGGTCCAGCTGCCGCTTCTCTACCCAGAGCTCTTCACCCGGTTCCACGTCACTCCCCCCAGAGGTGTTCTGTTCCATGGACCTCCCGGTACCGGTAAGACATTGCTCGCCCGAGCCTTGGCTAACTCAGTTGGCTCGGGTGGCCGAAAGATCTCTTTTTACATGCGAAAGGGTGCTGATGCACTGAGCAAGTGGGTTGGTGAGGCCGAGAAGCAGCTTCGGTTGCTGTTTGAGGAGGCCAGAAAGACACAGCCCAGTATCATTTTCTTTGACGAAATTGATGGTCTCGCCCCTGTCCGATCTAGCAAGCAGGAACAGATTCATGCCTCTATTGTCTCCACGCTGCTTGCTCTGATGGATGGTATGGATGGTCGTGGTCAGGTTATTGTTATCGGTGCCACCAACCGTCCCGACAACATCGACCCTGCTCTCCGTCGTCCAGGCCGTTTTGATCGAGAATTTTACTTCCCCTTGCCTGATATCGATGCGCGCAAGTCCATCCTCAACATCCACACCGCAGACTGGGGGCTGTCTGAACCGTTCAAGCACTCATTGGCCGAGAATACCAAAGGATATGGAGGTGCTGATTTGCGAGCTTTGTGTACCGAGGCCGCGTTGAATGCGATCCAGCGCACATACCCCCAGATCTACTCGTCAAAGGAGAAGCTTGTGGTTGACCCTACCAAAATATCTGTACATGCTACCGACTTCATGATTTCCATCAAGAAGCTCATTCCGTCATCAGAGCGTTCAGCAACATCTGGCGCTCGACCTCTTCCCAGGTCTATCGAACCCTTGCTTCGTGCCCAATTTGCCCAAGCCAAGCGTTCCTTGGATGAACTTTTACCCCGCAAGAAGAAGTTGACAGCCTTAGAGGAGGCCATGTACGAGCAAATCGAAGAGGCGGACCATGGCTTTGGCAGAGAGCAGCTACAACAAGAGTTTGAGCGGTCTCGAGTATTCCGTCCCCGATTCATCATCTATGGTGCTGGCGGTATGGGGCAGGGCTACCTTTCTTCTGCCATCCTGCATCATTTCGAGGGCGTGCATGTCCAGAACTTTGATCTTCCCAGCTTACTTGGCGACGGACGGGTAAGTTTTCTTTTTTTCATTCATTCATTTTTCTTTTCCCGTAAAATGATGACTATGAATCATTGCTAACGCCACGATAGCCTACTGAACAAGTTATTGTCGGCCTCTTCACAGAAGTTAGGCGACACAAGCCTAGTGTCATTTACATCCCTAACATCGAGGCATGGTATGCCACACTTACCAACACCGCTGCCCTGGTGACTTTCCAGACGATGTTGAGGTCCATTTCCCCAACCGATCCTGTACTTCTTCTGGCCACTGCCGAGAGCGACAAGCCCGAGCTACTTCACGATCTGTTCCGTGACTTTTTTGGCTTTTCAAGGAAGAACAGGATGGAGATTCCTCGACCTGAAAGGGTAAGTATTCTATGAGTACGAGTTGGGATGGAGTTGCTGACATGGACTAGACGAATCGAATGGAGTACTTTGCTACCACGCTCAGCTATATCAAGAAGAAGCCTGCCGAGTTCCCTGACCCCGAGAATCGCAAGAAGCGGGTGCTTGAGGAACTCCCCGTTGCGCCCGCGGTGCAGCCAGCACCCCCAACCAAGCTGGAGATGAAGGCGTTGCAGAAGAAGGACCACCAGCTCTTGAATGGACTGAAGATTCAGCTTCAGCCCATCATGGACCAGATCAACCGCAAGTACAAAAAGTTCAGACAACCAGTCATCCCCCAGGCCCAGATCGAATATCTCTTTATTGAGTCGGATCCAAACTATGTGCGGCCGGATATTGCAGGTGACCAAACCCGACCTTTCGACATTGTCAAAGATAAGTACGGCAATGACGTTTTAAGGGATACGGCAACCGGAAAGTGCTATTACAACCTGGAGACGACAACAATCGAAGAGCGTTTGTCGAACGGGTTTTACGCTCGCCCGAAGGATTTCTTGTTTGACATCAAATCTTTGGCAAAAGATGCCAAGAATATTGGGGACAAAGAGCGCACCCTTAAGGCCAACGAGCTTTTGAGCAATGTCGAGGTTGATGTCGCTAGTATCGAGAATAGCACCGCGCATATTAATTGGGAAGAGCTCTACCAGCGCCAGGCTCAGCGCGCCAAAGAGGCTGCCGAGAAGGAGCGAAAGCGAAGAGCCATGCAGTCACTGGTTGATCGTGTCCAGTCTGACCTGGGCGGTGGCAACGACAGCGATTCTCAGGGTCCAGTGACGCTGGGAGAGGCTGTTCCTGGTTCGCGAACGATGGCCCGATTCCAGGTCAAGAGCCCCTTGTCCAATGGAAATGACGCCTCTGGCCAGGATTCTCACCCCCTCAGCAATGGCACTTCGCATCCTTCCGGGGAGCACGCGTCGGGAGAGGGCGATGTCCAGATGAGTGGCGTCGATGACGAGACGCAGATTTCTGAAATGGCCCCCCCACCCAAGTCTCAAGACCAAGCCAGCATGGCCCCAACAGCTATGACCCAGATCTCACAAAAGTCCGCCGTGATATCCCTGCCACCTGGTGTCTCACCATCGGCTGTAGTAAATGAGGCTTCGACCACAAAGAGCACGGATCCGTCCACACATCGTTCATCCAACTTCAGCACACAGTATACCAATGGGACCCATGCCGAGAACCGGGGAGGTGAGGATGACACTGAAGGTGATATCCCGGATACCCTGATCATGGCCAGCCAAAATACATCGACGGATGATCCTTGGATTCATTCCCAAGCTGGTGCCCTCTCGCGGGGCAACCCCATCCCTGCCGCAAACCTGTCCGGCAGTCCTCCATCATCTCAATCCCACTCCCAGGTGCAGCGGACTCCTGGAAGCTCAAGCTCCAAGGGACATATGGGAGTGGCGCACCTTCTAAATGACCAACCTGGTGACTCTCCACACTCAATCCGAAACTCGGGTTCGTCCACATCTGCGTCCCAGCCCATGTCTATTGATGGCGCCCTGGACAACTTCCTTCACGAGGTGACGGATGGCACCAGCGGATGCACTATTGAGCAGTTGGAGCAGATCAACCGGGAACTCATGGATGAGATCTGGCGCAGCAGACATGAATGGAACCGCACCAAGGTTCTTGGCGATATCACGCAGGTGTTCAATGACACGATTGGGGACATTGAGAGCATGCAAGGGATGGGCCCGCTTAGCCAGCGGCCGAGCCTTGATATGTAAAGGGAGGAGGCCCTGGTTTACTGCAGAATGATGCGCGGGAGTATGTCTTGTTGAAAGGCCAAAGGTTTGAATAGTGTCAGGGAACGTAACGGGTGAGGCGCAGGTTCTTGTAATACGAGCAAAGGGAAGAAGCGATGGGTCGGCAATTGATTGTGTCATTCTTGTTACTGTTTTGGAGTTTGAGGGGTTTGTGGTTGCGGAACTGGAGGTCTAGATGCGTCTGTTCTTAGAGGGTTCTTATCCAATTATAGCGCCCGATTTTTCTATACGACCAGTTGTACACTTGGTTTGTCTTATATTTGTCATATCTAAATAAAAAACATAGTACCTGTTTACAATTTGGACTTTTTCTTGGAGCTGTCATGTCGCTTGCCCTCGTCGTCCTGTTCTGCGACTGTCAAGTCAGGAAGCTTCAAAGGCATTATGCGGCGTGGAGACGCGCCAGGCACCACGTTGTATTTGGAGAAGTCAGTGACGCCTGCATGCTCTCGGAGGAAGTCTTCGTCTAGGAGCAGCTCGCCGTTGACAACGCACGGGGGAGCGTTTACAATGGCCAGGATGGCATCGGAGAAGATGGCGGGCTTGCGAAGATCATTAGATTCCTCAGGGTTTTCACGTGTGAATTGCTCCGTGGCGGCAGACTCTATTGCCTATGGCACAATGCGATTAGCTGCTCGTTCGTGTGGTCCATTGCACAGGATTGAACATACCACGGCGGGCCAGATGCTGGTGATGGCCATGTCCTTGCGGCCCTCGCGCTCGAAATCCATTGCCAGACCCTTTGTCAGCACGCTCATGCCGACCTTGCCCATGGCGTAGGCCACCTTGCCGCGGAAGAAGCGGCTGTAGATGGGCGGGCTGACGACGACGATGCGGCTCTTGGAGTGCAGGTGAGGCAGCGCGGCCTGGACAGTGGCGTACAGGCCCTCTGGGTTGATGCGCTGCATCAGCTGGAACCTCTTGAGCGGCGTGGATGCCACGGGCGCCCAGTAGATGGCGCCCGAGTTGTAGATGAGGACATCAATGCTGCCATAGGTCTGCGGGTTGCAAGGGCGTGTAAGTAACATGTGACGGACAGCGGTGGAACTGGGGATGAATGGATGGTAAAAGCTTACGGATACGGTCTTGGAGACGAGGGCATCGATGCTCTCGGGGTAGCGCACGTCGACCTGCACAGCGATGGCATCACCGCCTGCGGAAGTGATTTCACGGGCGACAGTCGTGATGGTGGAGGCTGGGGAGTTGGGGTTTGGCGGGAACGGGTCTACGGGCTTGGAAGGGTCGCTGATGGTTTTGGCCGCGACGACAACTTTCAATGGGTGGCCATGATGCGTCAGTCAAAACCCCTGCTATATAAACCGTCGAGCGACGATGAGGGAATGGAAATTGCCTTACCAGCGTAGCCATTCCTGGCAAAGTCGATGGCGACTTGACGGCCGATGCCGCGGGAGGCACCGACGATGAGAGCGACGGGTTTATTCACTGTGGACATGGCTGTGAAGTATTTGGATTGAAGATGTGCCAGGATGTGGTTTTTTTTCTTCTATTCTTCTTGATCTGGAAATCGGGAAACGAGGCGGCTCATATGTTTATCATGTTTTATCCCATGGGTCCGTTATTAGTGGACTCGGAAGGAACATGTAAGCAACCCGGCGGCGGAAGAGCGGAGCTTCCCCAGACCTCGGGGCCTCGGCTGCCCCACAAACACCCGCCACCTATATGAATGCCATCTCGAACATTTTTTGTCCACTCACAATACCCCCTGCCAATGACGCACTGCCTCGACCACCCAATCTCGTGAAGCTGCTTTTTCAATACAGAGAAACCTCGTATCGGGAAGAATATCGATTTGTAAACCATCCGAAACCATGGGTGGCCGCATCGACTGCTACTTGGACGTGGGTGAGTGAGGTTATTCAGGCGTTTGGTAGTCTGCTTGCTGATTCACGTTCCATTTTTCCAGTGTCCTTTTACAGCTACATCGGGTTTACAGACTTGAGGCAGAACCTGGATAAGCTAGCTGCGCATGATGTCCATGTAGAGTATGCGATTCAGTTTGCGAGCGTTGCTTGTCCAGCACACTGTTGACCCGGCTTGCAGATTCATCCCCGTCTTCTTGGGCGGCATCAACAATCTAAGCGGTATGGTATCCCACATGCGAATGTCACGCTACCATGCAGTTTTTCTTCTAACTAGGGCTTGGAAAATAGGAAACAAGCCTCCATGGATTCTCCCTGCCAAGGCTGCCTATCTTGAATTCGACTCGTTTCGCGCGGCCGAGCGCCTCTCGCTCCCTTACAAGGGTTCTCCCGAGGATATCATGGCCATATCCAAGACCATCTCTGCCCTGCGAGCTCTGCACTTCATCAAGGAGAATTACCCGAAAGAGAAATTTCTCTCTGCGTTTGCTTTTCTGTTCCACAAGTTGTGGACACCGCCGCACGTGAGCCTCATTGAGGACGCTAACCTCGAAGCTGCTCTGGCTGAGGCAACCGAGACGACTCAAGGCGGCAGCAAGCTCTTCACCGCAGAGGAAGTCAAGAAGATCATGGACGGAAGGGAGTCCATGAAGGACCGCCTCACGAGCTTGACCAGCGAGGCCGTGGAGAAGGGGGCGTTTGGCACGCCGTGGCTGTGGGTGACGAACAGCGAGGGCAAGACGGCTGCCTTTTTCGGCAGCGACAGGTGAGTTTTACATGTATTTGTGCGATTTGGGTGTTACTGACTCAAGATGTAGATTTAACCACGTCTACCGTTTCCTCGGAATTCCATTCCAGGATGTTGCGGTGCTTCCCCCTTCCAAGCTGTAAATAGACAGGTTTCGCAACTTTACCTATGAATTTTGTCTCAAGTTATCTGGTGTGATTTAAATAATACAACGAACACAGTGATTTCCGTGCTCAAGTTGTGTCTATCATTTGTGCACCAAAATCGTGGGGAGATTGCACAATTTGTCTTGGCCAAACGTCAGAGCCCATCTAGCGACCATCGCACGATATTTAATCCCATCACTGCTCAAAAAAACAAAAAAAACGGGAAACTGCTTTATGATGCAAAATGAGATGGGATATCATCCATGAATTATGCGAGTATGTACAGCCATCAAAATGCCATCTTCAAAGTTCCGCCCCTCCCCCTTTCATACCTGCAACCCTATTCATACATGCTGGTTTTCCTTGCCTCGTCTATCATGATTTTGGGATCCTTACTCCACATGATTGATAATACAGATTTGGTTTTTTTTTCTTTTCTTTCATTTTTCTTAGTTCATCGAGACCTTGGCCGCTCCCACGGATACATCCTCCTGCTGCTGCTGCTGCGAGCCCTTGGCCTGCGCGGACCGCTTGGCAAACTCGACCATGTCGTCCTGCCCGCTCGTCTTTTGGTCCCAGAAGGCGTCTGCCGGCTTGGCCAGGATCTTGAGCGTCTGGGAGGCGAAGAGGTTGTCGTTTGTGGCCTCGAGGTGCATCAGCGACGATCGCATCCACCCGACGATGGAGACGAGCGCCCTCGGGTCCGCGTCGGGGGATCCCTTGAACAGGTTTCGCCAGATGGCGCTCGCCAGGATCGCATCGCCCTTGACCAGGCCCTCGTCGTAGGCCAGGATGATGCCTCGCCACTGGACGAAAATGTCCTTCAGGTATCGCTGTCGCAGGGCGCTAGAGGTGATGTGGTGGTCAATGTGCATCTTCTTCTCGCACTCGAAGAAGAAGTGGTCCGTCAGCTGGTGCTGCCAGCTGTGGAAGGCATCGCGGTCGAAGCAGCGTATCCGCGTGTTCATGAGGTAGAGGTGTAGCATGGTGACGTGGGACCAGGTGCTGAAGCTGGGTGGAAGGCCGAATTCTGTTTTTTTTTGCACATGTCAGCGTGAGTTATTAAAAATAAACGGCAAGGGCCAGACATACTGCCGTGCCATGCTCCGGTGGGATTGAGCGAGTGGCCGATTTCCTCGCCATCCTCGGCCAGCTGCACTTTTTCCTCTTTGCGTTCCTTCTCGGTAATGTGGTAGTCGGCGTGCTTGGAAGCGGCCTTGAACAGCTGCTCCGTGGCGGCGAGGACACGGTAGGGCTCTGCCACAGCGTTTCCAAGGCCTTTGAGCAGGTTCCTCGAGGGCGTGCTGCTGAAGTGTCGTGCGGGCACCGGCATGGGTGGTCTGGCGAGTAGGAGAAAGTTCTTCGGAGCGGCGGCTCGAGATGCGCCCGCGCGGATTGCGGCCCGGACGAGAGTCCTCGTCTGGGCCCGGCAGGTCTCGCAGGCTAGGCTCATGGCGGCGAGTAGGCGGCAGGTTTGCAAGATAATGTGGCGAGGGGCAATGAGGGGAGAAATTGGCTGGGCCCTTTCACGTCATGACGGCATCCAGTATCAATTCAATGGCAAAGAAATTATCTGCCATGTGAGTGGGCCGGGACAACTTCGGCGATACGGATGCCATATCAACCCCACACAGTTGTCTATGAACTGTATTGCACTGTATGAAGAGCACTTGACTGTTGGAATAGAATGCAGTTGGCTGTATAGATAGAAACAGAGTCACTCTAGATATTGTGAATTGAGAATTTGAGCAGATTAAATTTTGTTTAATAATACAGGCAAGGTTTGTAGTACACAGCTAACTGCCTGGTTTATGCAAACTTGGCGAAAACCAGCGAGCTGTTAGTCCCGCCAAACCCAAAGCTGTTGGAAATGGCTACATTGACCTTCTTCTCTTGTGCCGATTGGGGCACGAAATTAAAGTTGGCATCGACGTTGGGCTGTTCCAGGTTCAAGGTTGCTGGCACAACTCCCTGTGTGATTGTTAGTCAGGGTGGTGCATCAAGGATTATGCGGGCACTTACTTCGTGAATGGCCAGGATCGAGAATAAAGCTTCGATGGCGCCGGCGGCTCCCAAAAGATGCCCAATTGCTCCTTTTGTGCTGCTGACTGTAATGGAGGACTCGGACGAGTGCCCTTCTTCTCCCGCCATGAGCCGCCGAATTGCTGATGCCTCTGCAGTATCGCCAACTTGTGTTGCCGTGGCGTGAGCGTTGACATAGTCAACTTGCGACGGTTTTATGCCAGCGCTCTTCAATGCCTTCCTCATGGCCACGTATGCTCCGTGACCATCCTCGCGCGGGGCCGTCATGTGGTAGGCATCGCCGCTGCACCCGTAGCCCTTAATCTCGGCGTAGATGCGAGCTCCTCTGGCTTTGGCATGCTCTAGCTCTTCAAGAACACACACAGCTGCGCCCTCAGCAACTACGAATCCGTTGCGGTTGACATCGAATGGGCGACAACTTCCTGCAGGATCGTGGTTGTAGGCTGTCGAAAGGGACCTTGCTCTGCCGAATCCCGCAAAGGTCAACGGATGAATGCAGGATTCAGACCCTCCAGCTACCATGACGTCTGCGTCTCCCATGGCGATGAATCTAGAGGCATCGCCGATAGAATGGGCGCCGGTTGTGCAGGCTGTTGTTGCTGCGTGGTTGGGGCCTTGGAAGCCATACTTCATGGCAATATGCCCTGCAGCCATGTTGATCAAGATTTTGGGAACAAATAGCGGAGAGACCTTTTTGTAACCCTGATTCAGAAGTCAGTCGAGCTCTGTGATATTTGGTAAAGGGTATCTTACGCCTTGGCCATGGACGAGACTGGTGTTGTACATTTCCTCGAGGTTTCCGATTCCGCTTCCTAGACACACGCCCGTTGCTTCTAGCTCTTCCTGGCTGGAAGGCTTCCATCCGGCATCCTCCAAGGCCATGCTGCTTGCAGAGATTGCATACTGCGTAAATTTGGACATGCGACGCTGCTCGGTGGTGTCGACCCAGTCGGATGCCCTCCAGTGACCCTCGCCCTCGCCAGTCGGCACGAGGCCTGCCACAGTGCTTGTCAGCTCTCGCCACCTCGCTTGAGGCTCAAAATCCGCCACGCTGGTGATCCCGGATTCTCCAGCCAAGAGGCGTGTCCAGGACCGTCGAATGCCGACTCCAAGAGGCGTGAGGGCCCCCAGGCCTGTTACCACGACTCGACGCATAATTTTTGCACAGCCGGGCTGCTACCGACCTTACTGAGGGAGGAGATCCATCTACTCTGAGGCGATGATACCTCAAGAAATAAGAATAAAAGAAGTATTCCGCCGTGGAAATTTGCCCTCCTGGCCTAGAATGAGAATAGGTGACGGAGGTCCTAATTGATCATGGTCGATAGATGTATTGAGATCAGAAATGTCCATTCCGGGCTTAGCGCGCTCACCGATCAAACTGCGTGCAACGGGTTGAAGCTAGGGAACCTTATAAGCTCACGACAGGCTAAGTCAGCAACAGCTGTAATTATACAAGCAAGTCTGTGCTCTGGGTATTTATCTTAAAAAGAGACTTTCATCATCTTGTGCTTGTTGCTCGTTTCTTTCCTTTGCGGGTTTGGCCTTTTTTCATTCCTGAGACATCTTGTGTGGCTGATTGGGTGCGCTATCTCTCTCACAATCTTACTGCGCCTTTGTGCTGGGAACGTGGCGTCTGTTGGTGAACACGTTTCAGCTCCAAGCAAGCCTCGATTCGCCATTGCTCAACCATCATCGAATTGCAGTCTCTACCGCGTAGTTTTTGGCAGACCCAGAGCCAGAGGCCGAGCCGAAATTCGGCAGCCACGGGAATTGTGCCGTCGCCTCGTTGTCTCAGAGCTGTTGACGCGTGTGTCGGGGGGCATCCCTTTCCCGGCCCACTCATCTCCCTCAGAGTTATCTCGTCAATCCTCAGAGCCTCGTTTTTGCTATATGATCTCAAGCCTCCTATGAACGTCTGAATCTCAACAAAGGGGATATTATTTTTTTTTCTTCTGTCCCTCAAAACGAGGCACGTGATAACCTGCCACTGCCTTGCACCAACACCTGGACCCCAGCAACCCGAGCGGGCCCCCGGGACTAGAGTCCGGAGACGTGGCGACGACATGGCAGGTCCGTCGACCACTCGGGAGCCGATTGGCCAAGTGATTAGCGGTCCTAGTGGGAGGATATCGACATCTCTGGATGCAGGCGACCACTCGGACGACTTGAGGCGCCGGGTTGCCCAGCTGCATGAAGCAGGTGCACGCAACGACGACGATGATGAGCAGGGGTCCGAGTATGAGCTTCTCTTAGACCCCAATCTGCCAGAAGACACGCGCCGTCAATCGGGCGCCTCGGATGCCGACGATGAAGGGTTGGTCAAAGACAGAGAGGAAGAGGAAGACTCGCCTTATCCCGAAGTTCGTGCTGCCGTCCGCAACTATGACGAGGATTTGCCGTGCAATACCGTGAGAGCGTGGACCATAGGCTTGCTGCTGGTCGTCTTTGGTGCTTCAATGAACACTCTTTTTTCGTTACGACAACCTTCTATCAGTGTCGGTCCCCTCATTGCCCAAATCATTGCGTGGCCAATGGGCCACGGCTGGGCCAGATGGTTTCCCGAGTATATTTCCATTTTCGGAAAAAGACTCTCCATCAACCCGGGCCCCTTCAACATCAAGGAGCATACCATCATCGTCGTCATGGCCAGTGTTTCCTTTTCAGTGGCCTACGCGACTGACATTATCCTTGCCCAGCTGGTCTTTTACAAGCAGAACTTTGGCATTTCGTTCCAGCTTCTGCTCACCATCTCCACGCAGTCTCTTGGATACGGAATTGCGGGCATGATGCGCAAGTTTCTTGGTATGTTTCACTGGAACATTATGATGGCTTAGCTAACAAAACAAAAGTGTATCCTGCGTCCATGATCTGGCCAGGGAACTTGGTTGGCGTGACGCTGATGAATGCCATGTATGAGAGGAATGACCACCCCGATCCAACAATCCTTGGAGGAATGATGCACAGATATACATGGTTCGCCATCGTCACAGGGTGCTCTTTCGTCTACTACTTCATCCCTGGCTTTTTCGCCCAATTCCTCAGCATGTTTGCATTCGTCACCTGGATGGCGCCCAATAGCCCAATCATCAACCAACTCTTTGGTGGCCAGACGGGTTTGTCGCTTATTCCCATCACCTTTGACTGGACTCAGATTGCTGGTTATGTCGGATCGCCATTGATCCCGCCGTGGTGAGTCTAAACATTGAGTTATTAGCAACATACCACTGACGAGCACATCTAGGCATGCCATTGCAAACACTCTGATCGGAGTTTTTGGATTCTTCATTGTATGGGCATCTATACTCCATTACTCTGGAGCCTGGTACGGTTGGTATCTCCCTATGAGCGATTCAGGCACCTATGACAACACTGGTGCCTCGTACAACACTACGCGAATCCTCTCCTCTGATTTCACATTGGATGAAGAGGCATACAAGAATTACTCGCCCCTTTTTCTCAGGTACGTGAAAGCTGCGTAGGAAGAGTTGCAAATGCTAATTTAAACAGCACCACATTCGCTATGTCGTATGGGCTGTCGTTTGCCGCCATCTCAGCGCTCATCGTACACACATACCTGCACAACGGGAAGCGCATCTGGCAGCAGTACATGGACAGTACCAAGGAGAAGCCCGACATTCACATGAAGTTGATGAGAAAGTATAAGGAGGCACCTACCTGGTGGTACATGAGTCTGTTTGCTGTCGTGAGTGAATGTCTTTGCGGAAACCTCGAGAAAGCTGCTAACCACATGACAGATGCTGGTATTGGGGTTTTACACTGTCCTTGGATATCCGACAAACCTTTCTTGGTGGGCGTTTTTGCTGGCAATCGCCATCTCGTTTGGATTTGCTCTGCCAATTGGTATCATCCAGGCCATCACTAACACGCAAATCGGTCTCAACGTCTTGACCGAGTTTATCTACGGCTACATCCAGCCAGGCCGTCCGTTGGCCCTGATGATGTAAGTTACTCCCAATCCTCAAAATAGTTTCAAGGCTACAAAAGCTGACTTTCGCCCGCAGCTTCAAAACATTTGGATACATTACCATGTAAGTCCCCAAGCATTTTGGTGTAAGGCAACGAATTTTAACACAGAGCAGGTCACAAGCACTTAGCTTTGTAGCAGATTTGAAGTTTGGACATTACATGAAGATCCCGCCTCGCACAATGTTCCTATCGCAGGTTGTCGCCACAACCTTCTCGTGCTTCATCCAGATTGTTGTTCTGAACCTCGCGCTGAACAACATCAAGGATGTCTGCGAGCCCCATCAAGAGGATCACTTCACTTGCCCTGGTGGGCGGGTATTCTTTGCTGGTAAGCCCCGATAAAAAAAAAAGAAAAGCAGCGACGTTTTTAAAGTGCTAGTCTAACATGGTGTGCACCTCTTCAGCCTCTGTCATTTGGGGACTGCTCGGACCAGCGCGCATGTTCTCCCCCGGGCAGATCTACTCGGGCCTCTTCTTCTTTTTCATCCTCGGAGCCGTTGCGCCCATCATCTTCTACTTCGCGGCCAAGAAGTGGCCCAAGTCGCCGGCCAAGTACCTGATGGCGCCGCTCATCTTCGGAGGCGCAGGAGCAATCCCGCCCGCGACGCCGCTCAACTACCTCTCGTGGGGCATGGTGGGCTTCGTGTTCCAGTTCTGGATCAAGAAGCGCCACTTCAAGTGGTGGAGCCGCCTCAACTTCCTCACGTCCTCGGCGCTGGACCTGGGACTGGCGCTGGCCACGCTGGTCATCTTCTTTGCTTTTACGCTGCATGGGATCGAAGCGCCCAGCTGGTGGGGTAATGATATTGTCGCAACGACCATGGACGTTCAGGGCACGGCGGTGCAGATGCATGTGAAGCCCGGGGAACGCTTTGGGCCCGAGACATGGTAGGTAGGATTAAAAAGGAGGAGGAGGAGGAGGAGGAGGAGGAAGGGGGGTGTGCAGAGGCGCTCCGAATATACTCGGCAATGAAGAATAAGCAACCAAAGATGTGCCGCGAATTCTCCCCCGTAGATATCCAATGATGCATGCAGTTCGTGTCACCGACATCTCCACTGTGTTTGCTTCCCTGAGACAGCAAGCCCCCCCCCCGGCCACTAATCTGTCTTGCAGCCCTGAAGTCTGTGTGCGACGGCCGCCTCACAATCCACGGCCGAAATCCCCCCCCAAATGGGAGTCAGTCTCGACGAGTCGGGCCTAGCTCACCACCCCATTCTGCAAAGCATTGCTTTTTGCAAACAAATAGCTTTCAAAAATGAGACCTTCCATTTTCATGCAAGTGTCCTTCTGGCCGAGTGTGGGTGTGTGTGTGTGTGGGAGAATGAGACAGCCCAGTATACTAACATGGTGGTGGCGTGCCTATCGGAGCGCAACAGAGACAAGCCGCCAAAAAGCAGTTTCTTGCATGCATTGCAAATTGCCGTGTCACTCTACAGCTCCCCTCAACGTACTGGACTCCTGCCAGGTATCTGATAGCTCAATATCCCTGGCGTCAAGCTGCGCAGTGCGTGTGAAAGAAAGAAGAAAAAAGGATGGTTGCGTGACACTGCGCAATAAAAGCCCACGACGCCAAAGAAAACCCGCGCCGCGCTGCGACTCTTCGTCCCGTCGCCCGTCGGGTGTTCCCGAGCGAATTGGACAGTTCTAGCCTCAAGCAGCTCGGGGGCGTAGCTTGTTTTCTCTTCTCCCCTTTCTTTCTTTCTTTTCTTTTGCCGCGGCCAACGTCGCATTCTTACAATTTTTTTTTTTTGCCCGACTTGTTTTAGCATCCATCCTGTCCATGGGTCGAGCAAAAAAAGAACAACTCTCAGGGTTCCGCGCGCACAATGACGTAAACATAACCAATATGGTTTCGTGCAGCTAACAACCTGGGCGTTATCTCTGAGACAAGGACCAATGCACATGGATCGAAATGAGCTAGAATTAATCAAACAAAATTGTCTGTGAGAGAAAAAGTTATTTGTGCACATGTTCGTGTTGTACAAGTTGGTGGACTTTGGCATGGTTGTTTCTGAGTTGGCATGATCTGCGTTCAAGAACCATCCAGACTGAGACTATCGAGCGACCAAGCCACAGTGACACAGAGAAGAGAAAACCCAGGACCCAGATTGTAATCATGTATGGATTTTCAGCTGCATGCTGATCAGGTTTCATACGCTCGTCGGGCGATCCGCAATCAACAAAATGTCAATTGGCGGAGTTGACACTCCGCAAACCCTCAGAGTTGCAGGAACACCGGACGCTAGTGCATCTTTATCGCCACCTTTCATCGGCATTGCGCTAACCAGAAGTAATCGAGAAACACCCTGGGAAACAGTTGAGAACTGATGGGAGGATGCCGACCCAATAAGAAGAGCGAGTTGCCGTCAAGCTAAACACACAGCCGCCACTAAGAGAGCCAAGCTAAGTTGGTTCACTATAGCTTTGCCAGGTATAGTCTGAAAATGTTGAGGGCCATTTAGCCTTTTGAAAGCAGAGGGGTTTGAAAGAAGAAGAAGAATAAGAAGAAGAAAACAAGATTTGGTAGTTCCAATTTAGCGGTCAAACAATGTCCGTGAAAGCCTCCCTTTTTTATGCCTTCATACACGCCTTCCTTAGCTAGCCGTATTCGCGTTAATTCATCTTTTAGTCCAAAAAAGACCATTTGTACTCGTCATTCATCCCAAAACAAACCCTTCCTTCACTCCATTCCATATCCTACCCAAGGTCAGACCGCCATAACAGCCCGACGCGATCTGTCTCAGCCCATCCATTGTCTGTCTTGGCTCCAATTTTATTCTCAGTTCTGTTTGCCTTTTTCTTATCCTTGAACTCAATGAAGTGTAGTGTAGCTTGGGGCCAAAAAGCCAACCGTGGACGAATTGACCGAGTTTACGACGCCGCATGGCTGAGCCAGTGAAATTCCCGGCATTCCAGAAACCGTATAGCTGTTATAATTCATGACAATCTCCCCGGAACTGCCAGGGTACATTGATTCTGTTGCTGGAACATTGGGGGTGCGCCTAGACAGGCTATCAATGCCCCGTGAGCTGCTAAAGCGCAACGCCTGATCAACATGCCGAGATTCGGGCGTCCTTTGGCTTTGGGCTTGCTGGTTTGAGAAGTCTATGACAGACGCAGATGCGTATTTCTGGTTCTCAGTTGCAGCTATGTTCATTTGTAGTGTCGACTGCTCCCTGCCCAACTCAAAGCACAGATTGTCAAGGGGGTTGCGAACAATTGGTGAACCGCGAAATCCAGACTGGTCCAGCTGGGGAGGAATCGAATCCTCAGAGATCGGTGAGCTAGTACAGAATTTCTCAGAACCAATACCAGTGGATGGTGGACTACTAGATGCGTCTTTTGACGAGACTGGGGAGACGTTGTCTTGGTGTCCAGCGTGTGAGGTCTCCATCAAAGCTCTGGAGGCACGGAGTTGCGCTCGGCTCTGAATAACGTCCCGGAATGACGAAAGAATGGAAAAGAAGTGATCTGCCTGAGCGTCTGCGCTAGCGCAATGCGCCATCATGTTCACGGCATGGGATGTCGAATCCGGATAGTCGGCATTGCTGTGTAAGCCCGCAAATTCGTTGCTCAAAACAATGAGCGCAGCGGAATAGAGGAAATAGCTGGAAAACGTCAGAAAGCAGATCTTGAGGATATATAAACAACCCAGTATACATTACGAAAGGATTTCTCTGTGGGAAGCGCCGAGATTCGTAAACGATGTGACATAACCTGATCGTGTGCATGCTTGAGTTGAAGCATGCCTCTGAGAACTTGATCATGGCTGAGTTCTGCAGATCATCCGGTAGCTCCGAGTGCTTCGTATTTACTAGCATGTACAGGAAGAAGGGGCGCGACAGAAGAATAATTGAGTGATGGCCAAAAAGTTGGACTTGCAAAATAGGGAGTCCGTGAGTTTGCATAACATTGGGGTTGTGCAGATTATCTGCATCAAGCATTGGATGAAGACCAAAGGCCCAATCATGGCAGTAATCGCTAATTTCTTGAGCGGTTCCAGTCAAGACCTTTTTTTTGGAATAAATATGCTTGAGAGTCAAGCCAATGGCTCGACTTGCTTGAACTCCTGCGTCGAGCCCGTGGAGGTTGATGTCTTGCCGTTGACGGAGCGGTTTACTGTTACTCAGTGTCAAATTTGCTGCTTCAAGCGAGTCATCTGAGCAGTCTTCTTCAGACGTAGAGGTAGGTCGACCCAAAGACATGGCCAAAAAGTGGTCGAGAATGAATAAACTCCTCCAAAGGCTTCGCCTCTGAGCTAAGTCATCATCCTGAAAGACCACTCCGGTCTCGGATATTTTGTGGAGGCCCATAGAATAGGCAGATCGAACCGCCATCCCTAATATGATGTCAGCAAATGTCATGGTGCATAGCTAGATGATGATTCTAACCAAGAAAGGAATATGCGGCATTCCATCGCGAAACAACCAGTGTGTACATGGACATCAGGCACAATGCTTGGATAGAGCAAATGTCCCCATTCTCAAAACCAAATGAATCATCCCCCAATTTTTTGCCAAATCGGAAGAAGATCTCGGCTCGGTCCATGCTCTGGCTGCGGAGATGACGAATGGTTTCGTATTCGGGGGTATCCGGGGCCGGTGCTGCCATAGCAAGACCGATCGATAGCACAAGATAAATCAAACAAAGATCCGGGGCCTTTGCAGAAGTTGGGTCCGAGTAGCAAGAGCTAAGCTTGCTTTGGAATTCTCGCCAAATAACCACTTCCACGAAGCCCTGTGTCTGAAGAAAAAAGGTCAGAGAATCATGGCTTCAGTTAGAGTCCTAACATACATTGGCATAAAACAATTCCACAAGCGTATCTGCAACTTTCTTGGACGGGAGCATGTGCGAATTCCCAACTGGTTCTGGCTTGGTCAGAACTGGCTCGGTAATTATGTGTCGACCGGGGTCTGTGGTGAATGGTGTTGGACCTGCTGAGTCTTCAACAACCAGACGTATCAGCTGAAGACACGAACAGGCTGCCGAACCACCAAAATATACTCAAAATGGTGTCAATATATTTTCCTCTTTAGATAGTGCTCGAGCGCTTACGTAAGCTCCCAGTTCGGTCCTGGAGCATTCGTGCCTGTCCATATGCATATGTCTCTTTATTATCCTCGAGATTTTTAGCCGCTTGAAGGAGGTCAATGCTTTTGGGGATATGGACTCGTGTTGTTCTCTGCCTTTTTCCCCTCTTTGAATAACCTGGTTTCTCTTGGGCAGATGTATCACCAGCCATCTCAACTTGACGGCGCTTAGAGGGTAGGCCAAGGATAGACGCATTATTAGTATCCCTAGGGTCACTCGCATCGTATGCGGAAAGATTTTCGCGGCTGGAGCAACCATCACACCGTTCGCTTCCGTCGCACTAAAATAAAGCAATCAGTTGTGTATCCTTGATGCAGATTGATCATTTCTCAACAGTGCTGGACTGGTGCCCGGGTCATATGCATAGTATATGCAGGTGACAGAGGAGCTGGAAACGATTTCAATAACGAGGCTTGATCAGGTATGACAGGGAAAGGAATGGTCAACATTTTACAATCATTCTAACAGAAAAGGATATGGGGAAACCTCTATGGCCACCCAAGCAAGTATGCGAAGGGAGGGTGTGTGAAAAGGAAGACCATCACACCTACTTTTTGTTTCCGACGCTTGCATGTATCACAAGCCTTGAGTGCTATCTTTCGTTGCCTACCGCCACGCAGTTTGGGCGACATGCTGAACAAGGAATGGAGCCAAGGGCACTAGGTCCTGGGGTCGTACTCGGATCGAAAGTCGAGGTGAAGTAAGGTTGAAGTAAAAATTCAAAGAACCAACCTGTCCAGCAAGGCCCTGTCTTTTTCTTCTTGATACCAGGATGCGAATCGGAAAACCGGACGAGCGAAGCAGAGCATGTGTCGAGACGTCAAGATGACAAAGAGCGGTAGCAGATGCTTCATGAGAAAGTGATTTGGTAGCCCGCACATCTCACGGTGTCACAGAACAGATGGAAGACGAGTGTTACGGGGCTGGCAGAGTGCAGATCGCCTGGATTTAATGTTCACGGGGGAAAGGCTCAGCATATACAATCCGCAGGGTTTCAGCCTGTGCCCTTGGGATGCATGGGAGAGCTAGAAGGATGAGCAAACGAGACAAACGGCCGGGATGACAGTCTGCAGAGACAGCCAGGACTGAAGAAGCAGCTTTTCCAATTACACGCCCAGCTAACAAGCAGGGCGCTGCAAGGCGAACACACTCCCCATTAAAAGCAAAGCCCGCGTCCAACAATGTGACGGCGGGCCCAGCTCGGAATGTCCCGTCTAAGTGAGGGTGGCGTATCCCAGCTTGACATGGAGGTGAACGGACAACTGAGATTGGAGGCGGCAGACCGCCTCGCGGGCGCGCAGCTGCAGCTGGCGTTTGTCGTCGCGGTTGAGGCACAGATGAAACGCAATGCCTGTCACAGGCCGCCATCGCGAGATGGGTGGGAGCGTGGGCCATTGAGGCTCGCATAGCGCACCCTCCCATATTCAAGACGCCAAACGCCGCTCTCGCACCCCTGTCGGGTAGTGTCCCTGGAGATGATCGCTGCGGTGGCGGGGGCTAGCTCCGGTCAGATCTCAGTCGGCGCTCGTAGCTCGTTTGTTGGTGGTTGAAAAGCGCAAGTTGACTCGCCCCCGCAACCGGGCCATGCATCTAATTACTCATCACTCATTCGGGGAGGCAGGCGAAAACCTCGAGTGCCCCTGCCGCCCCAGGTGATAGCCAAGCGCGTCTTCGGAGACAAAATAAGATCGGTTCCGCCGCTGGGCTTTCCCCATCTCGTAAATCTCGAGTTCCGCAAAGTAGAAGCCAGAAGCTGCGTCGATTGTCTTACCTTAGTCTAGGGAGCTTGACTATCCGCTTTCCACTTCAGCAATCATGTCCAAAGTGGCCGCAACCTAACTGTTGCCAGGATTTCGACGTATTTCTCCCCTCTTCTCATGGTTGTTCATGTGCCCGTCTACCGGGTTCTAGGACCCTGCTTGAGTTTTCGGATTGCACACCTCCTCGCCGGAGGCCAATTACTATTCGCTGGGGACGCAGCAATTAGATCACAATCCCCGCCCTCCTGCATTGCCTCCTACTTTCATGAGCCCTTCGAAATCCTTCCAATGTAATTATGAACTGATCTGCCGTCAGAGGCAGGTGCCACAAGTACGACATTACGCAGCACCCTTGACTGTCTTCGATGGGCTGTATGGCTGCTACAAACGAACCTTAGCGGGAAGCACTGGCCCCAGGCACGCGACCGATCTCCGGGTGTGGCTTGTTCTCGGAGATCGGCACCTACCAACTTACTTAAGGCACCTGGTTGGTCCTAATCACTCGAGGTGTGCTCCAGGTGCAGTGAGGTCATAGAGTTGCAAACGAGCGCTGTTGTTCTCGAAGGAAAATGGCCAACAAATAACCACCTATCCTCCTATAATCATGTAATATGTATTAGAATATATACATATATGTGCATATATATATACATACATACATAAATTCGGGGCATCCACTCTCCCACTGTCGCCCGGCTGCGTCAGACTTCCCAGTTCACCAACGCCATCGTGTTGTCTCGTTCAGTGGCCATGGGAGTCATATTAAGGGGTCTATCATCCAGAGACTCTGGAAATAAAAAGTAACGTTCTCAGAATACGGCATCCAACAAGCAAATATCCAAAAAAAAAAAAAAAAAAAGAAAGCATGCCCGGCTATGGGTGCCCAACAACACAGGGCAACCACCATGAACACAAACGTAAGTTTAACGTCACCCCGAGAGCGGGTCCCGATGCGACTTTGTCCTAAATCCATCCCTTGCGCCCGCGCATCTATCCGAGCGGTCAGAGGGCTGATTAGCGAATAGCGTCTGCCGGTGCAGAAACAATCGCCACAACGAGTATGGTCGAATGCTTCTTCCCTGATGCCAAGGTCACCAGAACGCAACTATCGACCGAGCTTTGAGTCTTGGACCCTGGGCTGCCGCCCTCTCACATGCTTCCTAGCCAATCTACCACGAGCACTTTGTGCTTTGTGACGCAGCACGAGGGTTGCAATGAGCAGCCATTGGGAGCATCCGCCGACGCCACGCCAGCTCATCACCCAACCTGCTGTAATACTGCATGTCTCACTCAAACCCAAACGCCACAGTAGGAGTGCAAATAATGCACAAATTACATAACACATAGGTACTGGCACAAGCAAGCCCGACTGCCGTGTGTAAATAGGATAGAACTAGAAGGTCAATTCACTATGGAGTGCATAGGCTCGAACTGGGGTTAACGGAAGCGCCTAAAATAGCACTTCCACCAGCAATGGCAATTCAGCGGCCCATAGCCATAGGCTTCCGATGCTACACAATTTAAAAGGTAGGTTCTAGAAATCTGTTCTCGGTTCAGGGTCTTTGCCGACTGTTTCAGAAGCTCTGCGAGCTATCATGAGCATTCAAGCCCCTGCATGCCCCCAGTGCAACATTAGCAAGAAGAGTAGGGTGCACATGCTTACTCTTTCTGCCCGTTTGCCGCCTCAACTAGGGGCCGGATGTATGCGGCCTCCATCAAGGGTGGCCACCCTTCTGCACGCAACCTTTGCCCAATGGAGAGCAGTAAGAATGACGCCCTGACGCCGTGTTCTAGATCTTCCAGCCCACGAGTAGCACTACCCTGGTTCGTGGGGGTGGAAAGAATCCAGAGGACAAGCGTTCCATCGACTTCCCTCTGCCCTCCTTCTCCCAAGTTTCATTGGGTCTCTGTCACGCGCGGATTCATATGGTTGGCATTGGACCGGCGCATGCCATGGTCTTGCAAGCATCGCCCATGATTTAGAATTGTTTTATTTCATATCTGACTTTGGTCAATACAAAACATGTCTTAGCCACTTGCTTGTAGTGCCCGGTATGTGCCAAATACAGCCATGTGTGGCTTGGGGGTAACAGCTAAAAGTAGCACTGCTTTTCGACGCAGCCCTTAGTTCAGCACTAACGGCTCGGGAAGACGGATAATCTGGTGGAAGGCACCGGTCGAGCACCTGAGGGGTGCTAACCAATAATTTCATAAGCATAAGAAGTCGCTCCTATTGAACAATGCTGCTGCTCAAATATGCAAGGCATATTTGAGCCTCAAACTGCGGTTGGTCGTGGGAATAAAGACGTCCAATTACCGATCAATGTCTATAACCGCATGATATAATTACAGGAAATAAAGCAATCTCTAGATCACAGAACAAGTCTTCCAGGCTCCTCCTCGAGGATAATCTTGCAGCGCTCCAGGAAGATCTGGGCGCGCTCCTCCTCTGCCTTGGGAACTACCAGAGAGAATACATTGGCACCGCTCGACAAGCCGGGGACGGTGCGGATGGTAGCGGGTTGGGAAGCAGACTTCTTGTTGGGGCCGGCGAGGATGTCGATAATGTCGGCCTGCTTGGAAGGAGCGGGCTGAGACTCGAACAGAGAGGAGGGGGGGATGGCGGAGATTTGGGGCAGGTAGACACCACGGACACCCTTGGCCTTGACCTTGTCGAGGCCAAGAATCTGATCAAAGAGCTCATCGGTAGTGGGGGCGCGGTTGATACGAGGAAGTTCGTCGTTAGCGACTTCGGCGGCGCGGCTAATAAAGGTAGAGATGGGCAGGAACACGCCAAGAGTGTCTTGGATCTTGTTCTGGACCTCAACAACCTTGGCAAGCGAAACAGGAATGGAAACCTCGAGGTCCTCAATCACGGGGGCCTTGGGGGCTTCCTTGGCAGCCTCCTTGGGAGCTTCCTTGGGGGCCTTCTTCTCGGCGACCTTGATGTTGCTGAGATCGAGGTGGGAGAGGGTGTTGAAGCGAGCCTCAATGGCAGCAGGGGTCTCGGGGTTGATGGATCCCAGGTAAGCCAGGACATCGCCCTTGAGCAGGCGGCCGTGAGGTCCGGTACCCTTGATCTTGCTAACCTCCTCCTTGCTGAGGCCATGCTCGCTAATGAGATGTCCGACCGAAGGGAGCAGAGGGTACTTGTGCTCGTAGGTTCCGCTGGCGACGGGCTTAGGGGCGGCCTTGCTCTGGGAAGGCTGCGACTGGCTGGAGGCGGGGGTAGAGGCGGCAGCTGTCTCCTTGGGAGCCTCCTTGGCCTGGGCGACAGGCTCGTCGGCGGGAATCTCGACGGTGCTGGCATCATCGCCGGACTCAGCAATAACAGCAATGCGGGTGCCAACCTGGACACCCTTGCTGCCGTCCTGGCTCATGATCTTGACCATGACACCGTCATCCTGAGCCTCGACATCCATGGTAGCCTTGTCTGTCTCAATCTCGAGCAGCACATCGCCAGCACTGAACGTCTCCCCCTCCTTGACCTTCCAGCTAGCAATGTTCCCCTCGGTCATGGTGGGCGAGAGCGCCGGCATCGTAAAGTTATGGGCGGCGAGGCATCGTGACGAAGTGGTGAAGTCTGGATCCAATTGTTAGCAACGCGGGTCTGCATGTCTTGTCGCCATGTCCACGAGCGACTTGTTGCAGAGAGTGGTGGGATGTTCTGGGGGAAGAGCCGGGGCGAACGTACTACGGGCGATAAACCGGGTGCCGGCGAGGCGGGCGGACGCTCGACATGCTGCCGCAAAAGATGCCATTGGAGAGCGCTATTTCGACCGAATGGGTTTTCGAGGGGAAGTAGAGGCGGAATGGGGCGACAAACGCGCTGAAAGAATGTTGAAGGTTTAGTTTCTTTCTCTCGTAGCTGTTGGGATGACGGTGCACGGACCAGGCGGTGTTTTTTTTGATTCAACCAGAGGCAGCTTGTAAACTTGGATTATCACGCAGTTACAACGAACAAACTCTCATAGAGCTGTGATTTTTTTTATTTCTATACAATTCTTAGACATTGATTCATCCCCTTGTTCCATGGTACCCGGCGAACGCTTCCTCAAAACGTTGCTGCGACGTTTCAACTCAACGGTGATTTCTCATTAATATCTCAACCGTTCCACTTATGGTCGCCGGCCTCTCTCGGACAGTATTGGGCCGAGCCCACCCACGCCAAAAGCAGGCCACCGACGCCCTGGTTTGGCGCGCCCCAGCAGTTAGGTGGTCCGTGCACAACGAATGGATCATGAGAGGACAGCCTCAATCCATCATGGGCTCAGAGATGACCAGCCAGTTTGAGAGTCAAATAGCTAGGCTCAGCTGTTCAGTAGGTGTACCGTAAAACATTTGCACTATAAGCTTGCAAGACCTTATGCGTGTTTCGTTGGGATATGTAGTTATACGTAACATCCAACCGGTCATGACAGCGAACACGTGTCTGGAACCGAATGATGTTCACTGTGACTTTACCGAAGCTTGTAGCTAAATACCTGCCCACATCTGACGCTGTTGACGAACGAATGCTGGTCATTTGAGAAGAAGAGTAGGCTTAAAGATGATAACTGGGCTAGGATCAATATCCCCTGTTTTCTCATACATTTATATAAGAGTGTCCAAATATTCACATCAACACTACGTAATCGGAGAACATTACACACACCGAAAGAGATTTCAGTGTATAAAATTCTGCATCATTAGTAAACCTTTCTGTTGGCCGTTAAAAATTCGAGAATCGTCGAGACCAAAATATCCGAGGCCAGCATAGCTGGTACCGTCAACGCTATCTTCATATACATAAAGCAAGCAAAGGCCCATTTCACATGGCATATTAGCTTCATAAGTTAAGTTAGACGTTGAGTGGAAATTATGCTCATAGACCAAAGATGTCGACGTTGGTTTGGGACAAAACATGTACATCAAAATACAGTCTAAAAGGCCATCACACAACACGTCATTCGAACCATTCTAATCCAAGCCCTTTCTTGACAGCTCTAAAAAGGGAAAATAAGCAAATTGAGATTATAAGCATCACATAAATCTCAAATACTCGGCAGAGTTCTCCCTCTATGCAGTAGAGTCCCTCAGTTGTTGAGGATGGTTTCCTCCTGTATAGCATTGACTCACAAGTTCAAGTTCCGCTATCTCTGTGTGGACACAAAAGACCCACTTTGCAGGCGCGATATATTTCTTATAGTGGCTCAGAATTTTACTTATTAACTTGAAAATTTATGCTCATAATGCAGTTTGATGACTTGAAGAATGGGTGGGTGTTGGCGCCTGGGTCCCAGCTCTTCCCAATTGTATCATATTCTTTAAGAAATCAAGCTGCTCCTTATGGCGGAGATCATAGCCGTTGTTTTAAGTCATTTTATGGTCAGACAATACAGTTTCATACATCAAAATATTCGCTGTCCTCCTGTGGGCCGCCCAACAAGTTCCATGCTGGGGGGGATATGGTTGGGAACATACACTTACCTACGGAAGAGCAAAGTTCAGAATGTCTTGGAGATATAACTTAATACCATCATAATTGATTGGGGTTCGTCTCTACAGAATCATCATCGCCTGCTTCATATCCATCAGCAGTGTGGCGGAAGTACCTTGCTCTGCGAAGCAACCAGCGCGAGTAGGGTTTACAAACACTTGGTCCTCGGATATGCTTAATCGGTCAATCCAAGATCAATTTTGTATGCATCCCTCACTAAACCCTCAAGAGCGTCATGTCAAGAATTTCTTCCAGGGCATGGTACGGATATTAGTTATCACGACTAGGATCTAGAGAAGAATTCGCAACAGTCATTTTCGGATGTAGGTACGACATGCACAATCAATACCGTAGCGAAAAATGATGTTTATGTTTTTTTATTCAATCGCATGAAAAGCCAATAGGTGACACAGATCACCGTGCTCGTTACTAGGAGCATTCTAACAGAAGGAGCATCCAAAACCTTCCCATTCTTGTCCGCGGCATCCTTCAATTTCGACCCGAACAGTGTCCCTGGACTTTTATCGGGATCTATAGAAGAATAATTTTAAATTGGAATCAAATTCAATGCTGCACAAAACACAAAACCATCGCTATGCCAAAAAAGAAAAGCTAAATAAACAATGGCGATGCGGATGATTGAACAATCCGAGCTTTAAATAACATCAAACACAAGTCTCCGGGTTCATT
This sequence comes from Calonectria pteridis, assembly GCA_022837005.1. Classification (NCBI taxonomy): domain Eukaryota; kingdom Fungi; phylum Ascomycota; class Sordariomycetes; order Hypocreales; family Nectriaceae; genus Calonectria; species Calonectria pteridis. The sequence continues at coordinate 162,221 of JAKZGU010000012.1, read as the reverse complement.
TCAATAATTTGCCACCGTGCTATTTTGCCCAAAGTATTTGCTACTTTGCGTGGCAACCGGCACAAATTTGAGGGCCGCGCAGCGAATTCCGTGGGAAGCTAATGAAACAGCATTGAATGGCGAATTTGCGCAGCGGTCTGGGATTGTATAAAACAAAATGCATTGGCGGCGGCTTGCTAAATTTATCCAAACGTGCTCTGCTTAGCGTTTCGTTTCTTCTGGGCACCCCTGGTGTGGGGGGGGGGGGGGGGGGGGGGGGGGGGGGGGGGGGGGGGGGGGGGGGGGGGGGGGGGGGGGGGGGGGGGGGGGGGGGGGGGGGGGGGGGGGGGGGGGGGGGGGGGGNCCAAACGGGGTCGGGTTTGGGTTTCGTTTCTTCTGGGCACCCCTGGTTTCCCCCCCCCCCCCCCCCCGCCGGGCCCCCAGCCCACATCCCAGCCAGCCGATGTTGGCCCGTGCGAATTAATTGAAAATAGCTTCACAAATTTCCATCAGCCCAGAAACGGCCCGCCAGTTTCCACTGCCAAATGGCCGCTCTTTCATGATACCCCGCCACCAATTGAGCGCATACACGCTCATATAATCGTGTCCCTTTAATATACAGCCCAAATTTCTCCCCTTGCCTCCCAATCCTCACCATGGCAAGTCTCTCGCGGGGCTGCTGCGTCGGCTTCCGGCCCCTCGCCGCCCGCACCGAATTCATGACCGCCCGCTCTCGGTTCTTCTCCACCTCCCTCCGTCTCCGAGCCGCCGAGCCCGTCATCAAGACGACACGACCTCCCGCCCCCGGGAAGTTGGCCTCTGCTTCCAATGCCAGCGCCAGCGCCGCCGCATCCATCGCCCCGAGCCGGTATGCCTTCATGAAGTCACTCGTGACAAAGACGACGCCAACGGTCCTGTACGAGGGCCCCTCACATTTCTGGTTCTACTTTGGCTGCTGGAGCAGTGGCGTCACCATTCTCACCTGGACGGCCCTCACGGCGCCGGCGTCCATGGAGCAGCCCGAGGGAGTGCCCGTCTGGGTCGGCTACGTCTTTGGCGCATCATACCTCCTTCTCGGCTCCATGGGAGCCTACATCATCACCAAGACGCCCAACATCGTCAGCAGGATCCGCGTGCTCCCTGCGGTGGTGCAGGCGGCGAAGCCAGCGCCGGGCGTGGCCGCGCACGCGCCCCTCCAGATGGAGGTCACGGTGAAGCGCATGGTGCCGCTCCTCAAGCCCAAGGTCATCACGACAAGCCTGGACAAGGTTTCGCTCAAGTCACGCTTCTCGCTGCCGGAAGAGTTTGTGCCGGAGCTGAAGCGCATCGAGATCCAGCGGGCCGAGGAAGCGCAGCGCAAGGCACAGCGCAAGTTTGACATGGACCACCTTCTGACGGTGCCGTTCCGCCAGGTCAGCCGCGGCTTTTCGAGCATGTTTAACGGCATCAAGTCGGCATGGACCGACATGGGCTACGGGGCTGTCATGGTGAATGGCAAGCGGTACAAGGTGGACGTGACCAAGGGATTTGCGCATGACGGTTTCAAGACTCTGGAGAAGCTGGTGGAAATTAAGCCCTAGAGTGAGCGGTCTAGGGTGAGACTAAAGCACATGGGATGAACCGATTTTAGATCTTGTTCCTCACCCATTCTTGCAAAGGACCAGAGACAGGCTTAACCAGGAGACGATCGTGGACTGAATGCGTAATGCCATCTACCCTGTACTTTTACTCTTCGATGTAAAACAGACATGTACGATAATAGATATTCCCCTGGCAAACCAAAGTGATCATCGCCGATCAATCATCGTATGTTCATGAGCTGAGAGGGGAATCCGTCGAACCCCCAACGGTTGTCAAACGGCCTCAATTCGCGCAGTCCGGCTCCGGGCTAAAGAGCGCCTTTTTTTTTTGGGTTCGCCCTTGTGACGCAATACACACCTCGACTTCAGGGCACGCGACTTTTCCATGTCGCGACAATAGCAGCACGATCTGAATCGGCCCCATTTGAATCAATGCACGGCAAATCACTCAACCGCACACCGCTAAGATCGAGGCGAACTCCGGGAATCAAATCGATAGGATGCCACGTACGATCGCCATCTCCACACGGTCGAGGAGGCGCCTCGAAATAGTTCACTCACACAGCAGGTTTCGCAAAAGTATCCGTTACCTCTGGACGACCGTTTATTTTAGCGAGGCACATCATTCGTCCAACAGTTGGATGGGAAAGGGATCCATTCGGGTGTGAGTATGGCTCAGAGCTTTTTTTTCGGGGCTCCTCGTGTGATCTCATCGAGCCGCATGAAGTTTGACGTGTTGTTGACTTACATGGCATCCTGTAAGCCATCAACATCGACCCATTTCGGCAACGGCTCGATGGCGCTGAGCCACCCGAATGGCGGCCGTTGCTGTCAAATTCGAGACGGTGCCGGCATTGAGTGACAAGACCTTACGAGTCGAAACGCCCCTCCGGCGCCAGCGGCTGGCATGAATTTGATCCATAGGCTACCCGTTGCCGGATGAGATCGTACATATGTGGGCGCCCTATCTGGCTTAGTGACTAGAGCTTCATTGGTAACCGCCTTGGGGGCCACATCTCTCTCTTCCGCCTCCCCATCCCCGCAGCGCGGCGGCCAATGGGCAGTGTGCAAAAATCTTCATGCTCGTGAATCGGGATGACAAGGGGGGAACGCCAACTTCCAAGTCTGAGAGATCTGATGTCAGGTCAAAGACGCAAAAGCCACCCGGAATGGGGACGCCAGGCCCGCGAAGGCGGGGTGTTAAAGTGCAATCGTCTCTGTGAGATGTGCTAATTGAGTCTAGTCCTGCGCTGAAGCAGCACATTAGTTTACCCCTCTAATCCGACGACGTTCACATCCCGCTACGAAAGCGGTCAGTCAGCCTCACCCAGGATCCCTTCGCAAGGCGAGGCTATCCTTGACACGGGCGAAGACAGCACAGGCGCATCACGACTTGCCTACTTCGAGAATTTGCAGAGTGCGCTCCACCAAGCGAGGCTAGTGTGCTGGCTCTTGTCGAGCAGGCTCGGTGGGTCTGGCAAAGTCGCCAGAGGTTGTGCCAACATCATGCCATCTCATTTTCCCGTGCATCGCTTGCTCGTCCATTGCGACAGTGCAAGGAACGATAAACCCTCCGGCGCCTGGCTGCACGGCCGGCGGCACCCCTGCGTTCAGGGTCTAGTCCTAAGGAGCGGCGCACAGAAGCGGTTGCGCACGCACACAAACCGTCAATCTATCCTCATCAATTTGATGCTGGAATTGGCCCATTGAGAATTGAGAAGCTTCGCTGACATGTCACACATCATGAGCCGACCCCCTCCATCCATGCCCGCGTAGAAGGGTGCTGTGGGCTACTAACGTCATCGTGGCCTCCGCGGGACTGGCCAGGGAGGGCCTGGGTTATGCGCGTGAGCTTTGGTGTGCGTTTGCGGTGAGATCCTTTCTGTTCCACTCCAGATGATGGGGCCCTGGCGGCTAGCGCTGTGGGTTTTTCGATTTTTAGATGCTCGCCCACTGCGATGCCTTGGAAGTTGGGATGAATGACGATTGACACCACATCTGAACTTTCGGCTTCACGACATGTCTATGGTCCGAGGGAATGCCGTTAGCTGCGACCCGGGAAGTCTCATCTTGGTCAGCAGTGCCGACGGCGCGACCTGCGTTGAGATACATTGGCGTTCTTCAGGTGAAGAGGAGCCACAGTGGCCGCAGTAGTGTGCGCAGTGCGACAGCCCACGTACCATAGTAGTATCAGATATGGCAAGATATGTGTCTTCATCTGTTACCGTCGTATGCTCTTGAATGCCTCGTGGACATGTGTGTCCGGACGATGTTACCTGCCGGGAACCGGGCATCCCGCCTCATTCTCACCACCCGGCTGGGCTAGACCCAAATCAACGAGCCCCCGAGGCGCCCACGATGACTTTTTGTGGACTGACGCATCCGAGGCTCTGTGATATGTAGGTCATCGGTCGATACTGGATTCCGGCACAACATGGCGCATTGACGTGCGTCTGACTCGATGCAGAATACACTCTGCACACGCTGGAATCCAAGAAAGAATCGGATTGGCATCCAGAACCTCTCCACTGCCACCCTGGTGCCCTTGTGAAACACAGGGTCCATCAGTTGGGAGGCATGGGTGCAGGGACCACTGCTGGAAAACAGCGTCAGGATATTTTTGCAGATGCGTAAGTCTTGTAGCCGCATCGGCGGGGTTGGAACCAAACTTGGACCACCTTGATCGGATATCTGCTCATTCGCCTGGTTTCCTCGGCCGCTCCCTAGTGTGGGACGGATAGACTATGGACGATTTCCTCTGCCGTCCCCCTTCAGCCTCTCTTGGCGCTGGTGAGAATGGCAAAGGTAGGCTAAACGAAGGAAGGGCCTGTTGTTGCATGCACAACCTACGCCATTTCTGGCATCGCTACCCAAGGATGCAGAAGTGGCATGTCGTTGATGGGGATTGGTCAATTCCCCGCTAGATCGAGGAGAGAACAGAGCCATGCTTTGAGGGGGGGGTAACTCTGGGAATTGAGGCCTCTGCGCAGCTCCATTCCTACCCTCCTATTCTGGACTTTTCTGCGTCAATGTGTCTGGCCCTCCCACCCGTTCGGGCGTTGGTTAGGCCACAGAAACAAGCGTCAAGGACTCGGTCGATAGATGGCCGAGACGCAGCCCATCATGTCTGCGATGTCGGGCTTGCATGGCTCCCAAGTCTCTTGGTGAATCAGAAAAGCGACGCCATGTGCATCGCGCCATCCACTAACGCACCCGAGGTGTGGCATGTCGCATCTGGGCGTGTCTTTTCTCTGGTGTTCTGGGAGCGATCTTCGCAGCCGTAGCCGTGCCCGCGCTCGCAGCCTTCACGACAGCCATTAAGCATTGTCGCGCGCAGGTAGCGGTGAGCGGACAGACGGGCGAATCGTCACAGGCAATCCTCAACCCCTCCCCTTCCCGCGATCCAAGCCCGCCAGCCCCTCTCGATCCCGCACTCAGCGCTGCAGCATTGCCACACGGTTTGATGCGAATTCCCTTGGAAAGCGTGGAGTGGAATGTATTTTCAACGTCATGTGCCCCTCGCCGCAATCTGTCCAAGGAAGCACCTGGGCCTGTGGTTGGTCGTTGTTGTTCGAATTTCTAGAAGAACCGCCAGTAGCGCGGGTTGTAGCGTCCAAGTGAGGGCACCAAGAGGCTCAGCCGACTTGACCATGGCAATTGGGTGGTCAGGGAATGACGACGATTCGTCCAAAATAAGGGTCCATCCCACCCGCGACCCCCCCAATATGCTCTGGCCGCCAACATCTAGATTGGCTGCGCGCCGCGTGGCGCAACTGATCAACGACACCCCGAGGCAGATGACAGCCGATAATGGGTCCCCCAAAGCCCTTTTCGGTGCGTTTGGCTGTGTGCTCGGAAGAAATGGAAACCCCTCATTGGACCGACTCGTGTCCCATCCTTCCATCAAGGTCTTCCCAGACAATGTTCTCTTTACGTAGTATCAATGATGTCTGAGTGCTCGTCGCTCAATGTAGACGCGACACTAGATAGCTCCACCACTTTGGAGTGGGCCCTTTCATTTTTTGTAGGTTGAGATGGGGTATCCAAGCCAAGGAATTTGGACCTATCTTGTCTTGTATGGATAAACACTGATATTCTTCCCCAGACTGAAAGCAATGTGGATGACCATCTTATCACCGATTAAAAAGAGTTTCAGAGAGCACCCAGGCCTCATATTGAGGGTGGCCTGTGCGCGATGCCGACAACCCCGGCTTGACCGGGCTCCGTCGCTACTGGATACCGAATACATACAATTGGCATGTATCCGTTTGTTCTGGGCTATGGTGTGCGCAAAGGTTTGTGCGCGGCTATACCGAGAGTAGTGAGCCAAAGTCTGTGTCAGTTCAGACATCGTTGCTGTAGATTTATTCTCGTAGCTGAATAGAAACCATGATACCGGATTGGCCCTGGTGTGGCTCTGCCTACTTGTGGAGAAGCTTACAGTGAGGACAGGCCATGCAGTAGTTCACAAGCATGGTCTTGTTACATGGGGACGCTGAGAGAAGCCAGTTGCCTAATGCGGCAGAGGTCAAGACGGCAGTGAAACAAGGGCTGATGTCGGCGCCGAATCGCCGGGGGTCTAGATGTTGGCCATCATGTACATCAGAGTAAAACAAGAACTCTGCATGGAACACTCTGCATGGCTATAACGGGAAAGACAAAACCATCCTCAACCCCCCAAGGTGATTTGCATTCCGCATCGCCCCTGGGGTGGAGGGTAGAGAATGTTCGCAAAGAGGCTGGCGGCGAGATGTGGCACGGGAAGCACACGAGGATAACATGAGGGAGGGGTAGCCTTGGGAGCGCCGCAATGTTCTGAGTGGCTGGACCAGACGACCATGTCTTTTCTGCTTAGATACTGGCGAGAAAAAAAGTGTGTGGGAGCCAACGAGTCCGATGTCGTCGGGCTGGCCATTCTAGCGTTGCTGGCGGATACCATGGCACCTCCCCGTGTGAGCAAAATGATTCTCGTGGCGATTTCACACGCACAAGTCCAAGTTCCATGCGGAGAATGACCGAAAGAAGTTGAAGAAGAAAACGTCAGGCCATCCCATGACACACAGCATGCCGCAGCAGGGGAAAAAAGAATGACCGCAAAGTGGACGACTACCGAAGGGCTAGGCTCGCAGTGTGACGACAGAACGGCAACGTCGTTGGGCTTGGCACCAGTGGCTGCCGTGAAGCCCATCGTGTGGTGAAAATCAGTGCCTCAAAGAAGACATGATGGTGGTTCGGGCGGCATGGCATGGACCCTTGAAAGGGATGATGATATGGGAGTGGGAGGCGGTACGAGTAAGTCGCTGGTACTTGTGCAAGGATGGAACCACGACCAGGGGCTGGGGGGACACCCCTGGAAGCAAGATGACATGCTCCCCCAATCAGACGCCGCGACCACGCGGGCGCAGTGGAGATATGACATAACTGCTGGGGGCGCGCTGAGAAGCAGCAAATGGCAGAGGCGACGTTGGACGCTCCCAGATGCAGCATCCTCTCGGGCGCAGGACGCGATGCGGCAAAAGAGAAGAGACGGCAGCATCCAGAGCGAGTCTGCCATGCGCAGGAGAGGGGCGAGGAGGCGACTGGAATTCAAAGGTCCCGGACGGCCGGGTGGTGTGAGTGCCTAGTGGCTGGATGGCTATCAAACTGGCGGACGAATCTGAACGAGGTCTCGTGGCGGCGATGGGATCTCGTTGCGTGACGGCATGTCTTGAATCATGGCAGGCCCTGTTTGGGGCTCGGAGAATGGGTTGAGGCGATGGGTATGGGGATGGCGTGTAAAACAGCCTGTGTGTGGGAGGACATGCCTGTTCTGGCGCCCGTGGTGGTGTTGATGGTTACAGAGGATATCCGTAGTGGATGGGTTGTAATATCAGGGCAGGCAATAAGAGACGACAGGTCCCAATCCTGCTGGGGAGTAGGCCTCCACTACAGCCAACCGGTGCCAGTGGTACCAGCACCAACGTTTCTGTACCGATTCGACCTTCCTACCGTGCAGCGCGGCTCGCTGGAAATAACGTTTCATGCAGACCGCGTAGAAACTGGCCGAGGCGTGGCAGGTGAATCTGGACGAGGGAGGATATTGATGTCTCGGGCCAGGCGCCTGGGATCCATCCAACCTCTCTGCTAGAGGAGGCGATGCGAGACGAGACGGCACAACGCGGCACAGCGGCGATCCTGGACTGACTCTGGTAACTGACGCAAGCCTATCCTCAAGGTCATCAAATCCCGATCGGATCAATTCCACAACCAACGTCTGCTAGCCCTGCTCATCCCGAATAGTTACCGCGGCCTTCTCTTTAGCCCTGCCGCGCGAAAGCCTCCTTTTATTACTCCGTATCCTTATCGCTATCCCGTGCGGTTGTACCGTGCTCGCTAGCTGGGTAGTCTGGTGGAGGCACCACCTGCCCTAGTAAAAGTAGCATTGAAATCGGCTCCTAGTGGAAAGGTGCCATCTCCGTGGCCCGGTGGACGACGGTGTATTTTCGCCCAGGGACAGTAAACAAACAATTGAAGCAGACGGCGGCGCTGTTGTTTACTGATCTAAGCTTTCACCTCCTGTCTTGCTTCATGAGACACGGCATGGGCCATACGGCGACCAAAAGACGGTTGCCCTCTCGGCCGCACCGACCGCGGTGATGGCCTCCATGTTTGGAGACGGCTAACATTCAGCTCGCCGGATTCTGATGGCGATTGTTGCGATGGATTGAAATGAGGGTGCGCAGGTCGCGAGCGAGTCCCGACGTTGAGCAACCAGTTGCGTAATCTGGTTGGATGGGTGCGCAGCAGGCGCCCATCACCAATCTTATTCGCAGCACTTGCATTCTCTTTTGCTACTCGCCGTGTCTGGGCCCTATCCTGGTCACAACACCAAGCTACCCCCACATTGGATCCATCGTGACTCCACTAGTCCACTAGAGACCTCCGAACGCTCGGCGGCGTTGTGCCATTTTCTTTCCTGACTTGGACCTTGACCTTGGCACGGCCGTGCCGGGCGACGATGTGCCGCCGGAGTCGCATCTATTGCGACCAAGATTTTTTGCTGTATTCTGCTATGCTCCGGAGCCCAAATCAGCTGAAGATTTTTCTTTCTTTCGTGCATCACCTGCAAGAAGCACTACGTCCCTATACCGTGCATGTGAGTAATAAGTACGGCGACGCCAGTTGGAGACATGACTGGTCGAATGGCTGTGACTCTCATTCCCTAGTTGCGCGTCCTAAACAGGGTGGCGGGCTGAGCGCTTTGTCTCTGTCTGCGTCGCCTGCATGCGAATTTGTCCAATGTGCTCGATAGATGAGGTGGCGGCTGTCATGTTTAAAAAAAAAAAAAAGGCCACTGTGATTTGTGAGTTGACGGGGAAAACCCCTACTGAGCATACTGGACCGTGAGCGAGGACTGAGCACTTCTAGATGCCATGACAGACGCTCACTACCAGGATGCGGGCCGCGAAGTATGGTGTAGCGATGGACATGAATCCATGAAAGGAACCTGGACGTTGGCACCTCGACGCTGTTTCTTGCTGCTCGTGCTGTTGTTGCGGCACCCTGCTTGCAGACGGCTAGCGCAGCCAGCGCTCAGCCATCCATTATTGGCCGTTTTGAATGAGATCACCCTCGTTCTTGAGGCTTTGAAGGCGGCAACGGACCCTCGAACGGCCACAGAGGGCCCCTCGTCAGTGGATTCCAAGCAAGGTGGGAGGGATCCTCAGAGGGTCGCAGCTCGGGGTGGGTCTCAAAGTACCCTGTACTTGTACGAGTCCCACGGGAGGTCCACGGGTGGCCCCCCCATCCAAGCGTGCCCCAATCAAGCCCCAATTAACCCGCCCGCAGGACCTCTGATGAACGAGCCAGGGTGTGCGTGCTCAGCTAAGGTGGACAGGGGAGGGTGCTGGGGTGTAAGGTGACAGGGCCGCGCGCAGAGCAGACGGGACGCCGCACAGGTACCTACCTACATGCACACTCTGGTACATCTAATCGCGGTAGCGGTAATAATAGCGCCTTGCTCGACATCCCAGGTACTTCGTAGCGGCTGCGAATTCAATCCAAGGGTGAGACCCTCGTCGCGCGCCCCCCATCGCCCCCCCCATGAGATAGATGGCCCATGAGCCTTTCGGCGGGTCCAGTCGCTACCTCCATGGCCTGGCGCTCAGAGGCCTGCCAGGCGCCATGACTATAGTAACCCGCCGGGCCCCTCCACCATCCACCTGGACCCTTTCTGTTGTTCCTCTCCTTCATCCATCCTCAACGTCGACAATCCCATCGCGGCACCGATAAGCCACGGAGGAAACGGTGCCTGGGTTCGCGGCCATCGATCGCATCGTACACGACGATTATATACGGCCACCAGTGCAAGAGCTTCTCTTCTTCCTCTCCTTTTTGGCTATTCGGGTTTGCTGGTCTCGCTGTCGCCGTGCTGCAGCATTTTCAACCCCCCCTTTGGTGAGGTGAGTACCAAAAATATTGCGCGTTGCCGTTCTTGTTGTTTCTGTTGTTACCGGCTGAATGTCCTCCCTTGCTTCCTCCAACCCTTTGCATATGTTTAATGTTATTGTTTGTTTTCTTCTGCTTTCTTCGACGACGGGATCAATGTGGATGGATGGGTGACGAGACACGGGCGATGAGGATCGTCCTCTTGGGCACCACCACCACCATGTGCACTTTTCAACGTTCGCCCTATTCTCGGATATGACAACACCCCCGATTGCACTGTTCCTTTTGGCACCTAGCCCACCACCCTGCGTGTCCGAACTTTGCATCTCCGACCTTGCTGGGCTTGTTGTGTTTCGCTGCACATTTCAGCGAGAGTCCGTGTTTTTTTTTTTTTGGACCCCTTCCCCCCCATCCCGACCCCCCCGTCCACTCGCGCCTGTGCACAGTGACTGTTGCCTCCCAAGGATCCCGAGTGCGTGTGACCGCAACGACGGCTGCGAGCGATTGCAGGCAGCGGACTTGCGAGGCAGTGCGACAATCATGCATTCGAAATCGTTCATACTTCTTGTCCCGCCGGTAGTGGCCGTTCTATCGTTCGTTTTGTCCATTTGCCAGCCGTCCATCCAGATTGGCCCTGGGAACCCTGAGAACCCTGCGACAAGCCCAACATGCACCCGTGTCCCGCATTTCTCCAAAAATTACTTGGTTGCTTTGCTATATGCCGCGATGCGAACCTACGACTGACTCGACCGTCACCCAGATTTAACATCACTCGCCGTTTCATTCCCTCGACAAGCCTTAGGCCGTGATACGCGCAACAGGTCCCCTCTCACGAATCTTTCCTTCCTTCCGCATCCCCCGCTCCCCCCGATCTCTCGAAAACAAAACCTATATACCACATTTAAGCCAACTCGCTGTCTATGCGTAGTGGTCAATAATCATGGACTCAGAAGACGGAGAACTATTCATCAAGGTATGGGCGCTCTGAACCGAAATAGAGCCACGGCATTGTTCTCTAACATCAGAAACAGCAACTCGCTGGCTTCGTGCGAACACACGAAAAGGCCCTGGCCAATGCCCTTCAGTTCCAGCGACGAGAAACTCGCCACAAGGTCTCCCACAGCACCAGTGCAGTCACCATCCCCCAATCCTCGACCTCCTTGCCCGAACGACCCGCCACTTCTTCCTCAACCTCGAGCTCCCTGGCTGCCGCCTTGTCGCTGGGTTCTCTCAGCTTCACCTCTCACAATGTCAAATCCGCGAAGCTGGCCTTGACCCCTCACCACCTCTTCTACCTCCTCTCCCGATTCGAAGAGCTCGGTATCAACGTTGGTCCGATGAAGGTCCGTCTCGAAAATCTTCACGACAGCTCGTCTTCGGCAAACTACGTCTCGTTCCTCAGCAACACCCAGCGATCGAGAAGCAAGGGATCCGATATCGACTCAATACACTCGGTCTCGAGCATGCGAAGTGTGATGTCTGGCATGTCCGCCCTGTGGGCTAGCTTTGGTATCGGTGCCAGCATTTCAGCTGCCCGAACCGAACGGCAAAAGGCTGCGCTGCAGGCCGACATGAAGTACCTCTACTCTGCTTTCACCAAGATCCCTTGTCTCAAGCTGGCACCTGACTGGCGAGCACGTCTTATTCGCGGCTACGAGGAGTTTCCCTTCGACTCCGCTGTGCCGCTCTACGCTTTCAAAAACTTGCAGGCGCTCGAAGTGAACAGCATCGACTTTCGACAGTTCTTCGGCTGGGACCGCCTGGCTGACCAGCTGCGGTCGCTCACTCTCAAGCGCGCCGGTATTGAGGATCCTGCTGATATTCTGATCGACATTGTCTTGGATGATATGGATAAGAGACGGCGACGATCCGCAAAGACCCAATCTTCGCCCACAAACGCATGGCCCGGCAGCACCAGTCCTAGGAGAACCGGCAATTCTGGTCACCCGGAGCTGCACAGGGCTGCCTCCGCTCCCAGTTCGCCTGACGCTCGTACGTCTGCTGAGATGCGTGTTGGCTCCATGACTCCAAGCGAGCACGCTATCGAAGAGGACCGTCGCCGGTCTTCTATCGGTAGAGACGATGATTCATTCCCCAGCTCCCCACAGAAGGAAAGCCGCCCTCGTAGCAACTCACCTCCACGACCAGCCAGCTCACGCAACCACTCTCACGCCTCTCGGGGTCACCACCGCATGAGACGATCAGGTTCCGGAAGCTCGCACTCCAGCCTCTCAGACTCATGGACTCACCACCACGCCCGCGGAAGCTCGACCAACCTCATGGCCATTGGCGTTCTGCCTCCCTCGAAGTGGCGCTTCCTGAGACATCTCAGCCTAGCTGACAACTCGTTGCACTCCATCCCCCAAGCCAGCCTCGCCCCTCTTTCCAACACCCTTTACTCACTTGATCTCTCATCCAACCTTTTCAGTCAGATCCCAGACAGCTTGGTTAACCTCACCGCGCTCCGTGCCCTGAACTTGTCCCACTGCATGATCGACTCTCTCCACTCTTTGACTCGCAATCCTCTCCCTGCCATCACTGCTCTCAACCTGCGTGCAAACAGACTGCAGTCACTCGCCGGTATTGAGAAGCTTTTCCCTCTGGAACGCCTGGATCTCCGAGATAACCGCCTGGTCGACCCTATGGAACTTGCCAGACTGACGGGCATCCCCGAAATCCGTGAGATCTATGTGGAAGGCAACCACTTTACTCGTACTCACAAGAACTACCGCGTGACCATCTTCAACCTCTTCCGCAAGACTCCTGGATATACCGAAGACGTCATCATTGATGGTACTGGCCCTACTTACTCTGAAAGGCGACAGCTCGTGGATCGCCCTCCAATCCCTGATTCCGTTCCCGTGGTCAAGCCCCAGGCCCCGGAAATCCCCACCGTTGATTTGAGCAAGCCCGCCATCGTCCACAACGCCCCCAAGGAGCCTGCAGTCCTTCGTAAGGAGAGGCCCGCCCCCAAGGCGGTCATGAGCGAGATCAACACCACTTCGACACGCCGCCGAAAGACCCCTAAGCGGCGGATTGTCGACTTGGCCACCAATGACGCTCCTCCATCCCCGGTTGCTGTGGATCTGCATGCCACAAGCTCAGCCAAGGCGGCCAAGACTCCCATTGCCACCGACGGCAACTACCGCATTTCCCAGCAGCCTGAAACCCAGCTCCTGCCCCCGGCGGTTCTTTCTAGCAGCACCGACGGCAGCTTCACAAGTGACCAAGATGTTCCCCGAATCAATACCAATATTGTCTCTAATATCTCGTCTGCGTTCCCGTCGAATGATGAATCCCAAGATTGGAAGGATTCTCAAGACTGGGATACCAGCGGTGAAATCTACCGACAAAAGATTGAAGCCTTGCGGGACAAGGTCGGAAACGGATACCTCTCTGTTCTGAGCGAAGAGAGCTGGACCCCGAATGGCCCATCTGACTTTGCTTCATCTGGTCTCCCATCCGCAGCCGCTCTCCGGGTTGCTCACACGCCCCATCACGTTCAAACCGCCCAGGCTATTCACAGTGGCCGAACTTGACGTTGAGCTGAGTACTGCGTTCGTACTCACCAAGCCTTGATCGGAGGATGATGCCCAAATGATACCCCCATATACCCCTTTATTCGCAGGGTCCTATGGATCTCGCAGCATGATTTGCGTTTCTCCTTCTTCGACCGGCTTGGTCTGGGCGAATCAAGCCTTATACCCAATGTCGGGCTGTTTTATTGTTTACAATTTGTGTTTTTCCTGTTCTTTTTTTCTTTCTTGAATGATATCACGGAGCATAGCGAACATGGCGTTTAGGACAGAGGATCATTTGCATTTTTGTTTGAACATGCATTATTATTATCATGCTGCATGTTGTCTACTTCGCTTCTTCAACAGAGCATCCCCCGTCACACCTCGACTGTTGCTGGAACAATTTGGCATCCTAGATATATCTAGAGACCTTTCAAAGCCGGAGACGGGGTCCCGCTTGAGAGGTATCGTCTTGTTTTTTTTTTCTGGAGGGGGAGCTCTTACTTTTCTGTTTGGTTTTCAAAGATTGGTACATGTTCAATTTGGTAATGGCGTTCAGGGCCACAGGTGTGGTGTGTTAGTGATTGAATTGCTCTCCTGCTGGTATTGGGTGGCATGGTTGGAAGAAAAAAATTCTCCCGTTGTTTGAAGTTTGCAGTGCGTTGGTTTGGCAGATCTGATGAGGGCAAAGCGGAGAGTGGGTGTAATACATGAAGGTTGTTGATCTGCACAACGTCTTAATCTCATTACCTGTGAATGTGATGCACCGTAGTTACAGACGATGACCCCATACCGCCGCCATGCTGATGATGCGAAGTTTAGCTGCTATGGTAAGCCCGGAGTGGTTCATAGCAAAGTTCGATTCAGACCATTTTGGGAAATGAGTTCCGGCCCTGCCGTGAGCTTACGTGACTTTCAGCTGCGGTATCGAACTCGCATGACCCAAGCCATTACCACAAGTCTTCCCCCACCTGATCTTCTTAGGCAAGATAATTAGCTCTGTCCTTGCCGGTGTGGTGCCGGGGTCCTTGGCGCGGCGGGTGATGAAGAGGGTGTGATAAGTGCTCCTAAAATGGCGAAAACGCTTGACTTTGGCCGTGACCTTTTGCTGTGGCTGGAACTTGGTGTCAGATTTCCCAGGACCAACCACTGGGGAACTCGGTGTGGGGGTTACGTTAGCAAGTATTCGGTACGCAGCCGTTTGGATTCATGTGAGTATCAGTGCAGGGGTGTGTAGCGCTCGTATAGCGCACTTGGACAGTGGCGATGTCTAATTCCGTAGCTCCCACAGAAATAATTAACACGGTGGATCAAGATGGGCTCTTGGGAAGGTTGCGCGTGACTGTATTTGTGTCAACAGATGAGATGCTGGGCTCGTGACGGACTATACGAGGGGCATGGCAACCGTCTTGCCTTGCGCAAAGACAAGACGGAACATCAGACACACGCGGCTCGAGTCTCACTTTGGAGGAGTAGCTGGAGGATCTTCAAGCCTGTTAGCAGCTTTTGCGAGGGTAGCCCGGCATAACTTGTCGATCTATTAGCGCCGCGTTCTCCCCTCCCCGAGCTGATTTCAGGAGCCGAAGGCGCAGTGGTATGCGGAAGGGTGTTTCCGCAAAGTAGCACCTCGTGAGTGCTACAGTGATCGCGGCCATTTATTTTAGCGGCCGTCGGCCAACTCTGCTGGCGTCTGGTGATGGCTGTCTTGCTTAGTTTATGCTGGCGTCTCGGCACTGTTACGGAAGCCTGCACGAGAAGGATGGGATATGCCTGTATTTGAGTCGCTGTGTTGCAAACTCTCGTGTACTATGTAGAAAGTTGGGATGGCTTAGACTGAGCCTTCTTGATGTATTTGATCGAGTGCTCTGAAGAGGCAGATATGTTCATCTTCTCAAAGCCTTACATTTTCCCTTTATCTTATTGATTTGGAAACCTGTACGTCAGGTGCAGTTTTTAATTTATGGCTAGGTAAGTTTTTGGATACTTCTCTAACCCATCGTCGAAAACATCGAGTTTGCTTGGAAATCACTGCCATGACGTTTTGTCGTTGTTTTTAGTCGCAGGTACACATTAATCTTTTGGAGCTCCTTGGAACCATGGCGGCACACAAAGGCCGATTGGTTAGGTAGCTGCAAACCTTAGAGAGCCTTTGTAAAAAATTTGCAAGTAAGGCCAGCTGGAGTCGCAAAAGCTGTACTCACAGATACTACCCAGTTCACCTTTGATCACTGTATCCTCAGGTGCAAGAGAGTGTAAGAGATTGCCTTTCTTATTATCTCAATTGATGAAAATCATCGGTATCTGTTATTGTTAAGATTCATAGAAATAATGGGCTTAGTGCTTGATCACTGTGTGGTATGATGACACTGGTACTCTCCTTATCACGATGAAAAGCCCGTGTTGCGGGATGGCGCCAAACAGTCCGTTTCATTTTCTGCAATGAACCAAGCATGGGATTTTTGAATCACAGGTCATAAGATATACCCCTCCCTCAGTCAGTCTTCTCCCACATCTGGAACTCATAGTTTGTTCCAGCTTCCTCCTGACCACCCTCGGCAGTGTCTTCGCCCGTCCACTGGTTCAGCTCGTCCCTAGGCCGTTGCACCCAGTCCTTAACGCTGGGGTCCCCAAGCTTCAGCGGGAAAAAAGTGTCGCACTCAAAGTCACGCTGGATGCTCGTCAGCAGCACCCGCCGGGCCTCGGGGACTTTCAGGGCGGCGTCGTAGATCTGCGCCCCACCTATGATGAAAACCCGAGCGACGTCGGCACGGGCGCGCGCGTACTGCACCGCAGCCTCAAAGGATGGCACCCTAACGGCCTCGGCGCGGGGGTCAAGATCCAGGTTGGGGGGAGCGCGCGGCGCAGAGCGGGTGACGACGATGTTGAGGCGGTCCTTGAGGGGGCGGAACTTGGCGGGGATCGAGTCCCACGTCTTGCGGCCCATGATGACGGCGTTGACGGCCGCGGGGTTGGTCGTGGCCTAGGGTCGTGGCATCCTTTAGCTTCTCGAGCTAGATGCCAGAGGTACGAGGTTGCAGGCTCCAACTGAGCTAGGAAGCTTACCTGTGAGGGGGTGCGTGTCGTGACTTGGGCGAAATACTGCATCTCTTTGCGAAGCCCGGACCAGGGCATGGAGCCGTTGAGCCCGATGCCCATGCTCCGGGTCGCGGCGACAATCAGAGTAAGCTCGAATGGCTGCATGTTAAGAGAGAGGTAGTTGGGTGATGGAGGATGGACGTCTTGCGTCTTGCAGGTGCCATATAAAACCAGACGGCGTCGGGCCTCCCCTTAGCTTCGGGCCCAATCAATTACAAAAAATGAATATAATTCAAAACCGATCAATACATAACGAAAAAAAATCCCCCAAAAATTCAAATGCTAGTTTTCATTGAAAGAAGAAATTTTATTTTAAAGTTATTTGAAATAAATCTAGATTTTTATCATCTCCCTATAGCTAATTAGCTCTCAGGCTATTTTGCTCACTAAGGGTTCATCAATCAGCCGTGACATCTCCCTCCTTCCCGCTAGACCTCTTTCTGGCCCTCTTGCATGAGGCCCTCGCGTCACCCTGGCGTTGCACTTTCGGCCGACTGATTGAACCTGCTGATTGGCGTAGGTGTGGCTTCTCGGTCAACGGTTCTTGGGTGCCCACCGGGGGGGGGGAAAGACTTGGACGCCTTGGATTGGACAGCCGAGAATGGGGAGCAGGATCCATCCAGGCACAATGGCCTGTCTATTGGGCCCCCGGAAACTCCATGTCGGTGCCGTCGATCTGAAGATTGATCGCGGGGATGGCCATTCCTTATCGCCAATTGAACCCTGTCAAACATGCGAGTAATTAGCGGAGGTGGTTGTTGTTATGGCCGTGTTTCAATATAGCGTCGACATTGAAGAATTGGGTGGTTCCCCGCAATGTTTATGTTTATTTTAGCCGCTTCCCATTTCGACATGCTTCCTTGCCTGCCCGTCGGTTGACACATTCGCCCAAGCTTCAACAAATGATATTATGCGAACTGGCGACCGGCGACCTGCTTTTAACGGCCGGGCGCCGCCAGGGCTCACTTCCCCACAGCGAGCTTTGACTTGGAGATAGCCTCAGAAGACTCTGTCCAAGGCATGCTGGAGAATGCGACAGCCAGCGATGGCACTATTCGCGTCGCAATCGAAAAGGATTCGGATAAACCAGCCATTATCCGAAATAAAATAAGAAACCGATCGCCCTGGTCCGAATCTACATTGCCCCAGGTCCAAGATGCATCCCCGTGATGAGGGTAGCCAAAAGGGTACTAGCGTGATCTGCCACTTAAGTGGATGACAGAATACATTGTACGGTGGCAGATAAGGACTAGGGTGCCAGAGTGCGAGCAGGAAAAGATGAATAAATCCGAGAATTAGAAAACAAATTTTGCATACTCGCAATTAATCCAGTTGCGCAAACTTTTACTTCTTCCAGTTCTTCTTGTTGCAAGGCTGCAGTGGAAGCTTGTCTTGTGCCATGTATTTTTCTTCACCTGCCAACTGCTGACTAAGTCGCAACGCACGGACCATCTACGCGTCTGTTTTGCGAAGAGCCGCGCTGACCTCATGCCTCCTCCTGATGCTCCCAACATTCATCAACCACCCGCCAACGAGGCCTCTATCCGACTCCAAACGCTGTCGCATTAGATACTTGCGCATCAGATAGTGTCTCCCGGCTTCCAGATGCCTGGAGTCGCCACCAACCCCCGGACCGAGCCCGCGCGCCTCCTCACCCTGACGCGGTGATTCACCCGAAACCCGCCCATCTCCAACGATATCTCTACGATCATTGCCATCTGCGTCCTCTGCTATGGCTCCCGCATCACCCAGTCCACGACGGCCCACAACGGCTAGGCGCCGAGGTCGTCCCCCGGGCACAACGAACGCTGCGCGCGCCGCGAGGCAGGCTGCTCTGGCCGCCGGCGTCGCAACCGAGCCCCCGCCCAAGAAGCGGCGATATGTACCTGGGGGTCCAGGTGGTGGTGGCCGGTTTATCGATTCCGACCTGCTAGACACTCCAGGCACCGCTGGTCCGGCTACCGTCTCGAGGTCGCGAAACGCGGCCCGCGAGGCTCTGAACGGGGCATCCCCCTCCCTTATGCCCCGACGAGAAAGAAGCGCCCGAACGCGAGCGACTACCAATGATGACGAACTGGAAGAAATGCACTGGGGTTCTGCCGCGGCCATGGCTGCCTCGGTAAAACAGGCCGAGGATTACAAGCCCCGAGAGGAGCGCAGCTGGGAAGACTTCCATCCAAATCTTGACGTCGAGGCGCCTTTTATGGTTTTTCGATCCGAAGATGTCGATGGCATCCCTCTGGACAGCCCCGAGGTTGCGGCTGTTCAGTTATCAGCAACCCCAATGAATGGGTCATCCACCCCATCCAGGCAGCCCAACCCCGCATCTACCGGGAACACCCCAAACCCGCAAGCCCTCACGGACTCCAACCCCATCGATAACCCCAACGGAACTCCATCAAGACGGTCTCGTCGACCAACTCGAGATGTTGTCAGTTTCTACAGTAGCCGGCCTCTGGATTTTACCACTCCCAAAACTCCCAAAGTGTTGCCCATCCAGAACCAGACCCCGAAAGAAAAACTCGACCTCAAACTTCCGTCATACCGAAAAACGAACCGTATTGAGCTCTTTGAGAGCAAAACTTTTGGACAGGCGCGCTATGTTGATAAAGCGATGAGTAATGTCGGTTATCAAGAGAGCGACCACTTCATTCGCCCTGAACAAACTCTTATCAAAGCCTCGGATGGCAATGCAGAAGATGACGCGGACCAAGCCGAGGCAGCAAAGGGCGAGGATCATGTTCCTAATTCGCGAACTGGCCGTGTCGAATACGACATGGACGAACAAGACGACATGTGGCTTGAACAATACAATGCACAGCGCAAGCATCATGAGCTGGAAGAGATTACACGAGAGGTCTTTGAGATTACAATGACCAAGATCGAAAAAGAGTGGCACGCTCTTGAAAAGAGGATACCCAAACCCAACCCCAAACCCCCACAAAC
Organism: Calonectria pteridis; assembly: GCA_022837005.1. Lineage (NCBI taxonomy): Eukaryota > Fungi > Ascomycota > Sordariomycetes > Hypocreales > Nectriaceae > Calonectria > Calonectria pteridis. The sequence continues at coordinate 142,675 of JAKZGU010000012.1, read as the reverse complement.
TCACCGTCCACGGTCAAGCTCCGCTGCTGCTGTTAATGGCGAACCGCAGTCTGGGGAAGAACCAGATTCGAAGTGCGCCATCTGCGACGATGGTGATTGCGAAAACACGAATGCTATAGTCTTTTGCGATGGCTGCAACTTGGCTGTTCACCAAGAATGCTATGGTGTGCCGTTTATCCCCGAGGGTCAATGGCTTTGTAGGAAATGCCAGCTCTGTGGACGTGGAGTTCCGGTAAGCAATCTTTTTAGCTTGGTGGCTGGATCTGGTAGCGTGCTGACTTGCATTTAGACGTGCATTTTCTGTCCAAACACGGATGGTGCATTCAAACAAACCAACTCATCGAAATGGGCCCATCTGCTTTGCGCCATGTGGATTCCTGAGATCTCTCTGGGTAACCATACATTCATGGAGCCCGTCATGGATGTGGAAAAGGTTCCCAAAAACAGGTGGAAGCTCACATGCTACATATGCCGACAAAGAATGGGAGCATGCATCCAGTGCAGCAACAAGAACTGCTACCAAGCCTTCCATGTCACTTGTGCCAGGCGGTCCAGGCTTTTCCTTAAGATGAAGACGAGCCAGGGTGCCCTCGCCGTCCTGGACGGCGGCATGGTTCTCAAGGCATTCTGCGACAGGCACTGCCCTGTTGATTACGCGCATGAGAACGGGGTCCACCAAGCTACAAGGGCTGCCAAGAAGTTCTACAAGAAGACGATGCGGGGCCGCATTTGGGCCGACAACCATGCCATGGCTAATGCCATTGCTGCACAACACCGCAACGCCATCACCGATCATCCTCCAGATGAATCGCAGATGACTGGCGCCAAGAACTCGGCCGTGCTCGGGGGCGACAAGAAGAAGGGGCAACCCCCAAAGAACTTATGGAAGCTACCATCCGGTGCTCCCATAATTCCCCAATTGGTGTTTGAGATCGTAGAAGCATCCATTCAGCGATTTCCATTCCGCAAACGAAAGGATTTCCTCAGCGAAGCCTGCCGCTACTGGACTTTGAAACGAGAGGCCCGCCGAGGCGCGGCGTTAATAAAACGTCTCCAGCTTCAGATGGAATCTTTCTCATCTATGGAGTTGACAAGACGCGACTTTGCCGCCATGGGCCCAAGCGGAAAGACTAGGCTTGCTCGGCGTATCGACTTCGCTCAGAGACTCCTCCAAGATCTAGAGCAGCTCAAGACACTTTCGGATGAGCTTGTGGAAAGAGAACGATTAAAAAAGGAAGCCAGTGATCTGGAATTGGACTTTGTCGACGAGTGTTACTTCCCAGTGGCAAAACTGCTCGCCCCCAGCATCGAGAGAGCGATTTCGTACGTGTCCCATGATCATGACCTGACAAGGACTGTGTTGCTGACATCTGATAGGTTGGACAAGGACGTCTTTGACGAAGGCCTCGACAGATTACAAAGCCGCGTCGAATCTCGTTACTATGTAACAGGGCTGTCGTTCGCAGCAGACCTCTGTGAGGTTATCAGTCACGGCATCATTACTCCTCCAAAGAGCGACACGGAGCCAACTGAACCACATTTTGAACCGATTAATACTTCACCCACCAAGAACACTTTTGCCGACATTCGAGAGCGTCGCAAATTAGGCAAGCGTATCTTGAAGGCAGTTCAACCACATCTGGAAGCAGCCTTGCGCGTTGAAGCCGAGATATCACAAAAATCTTACGAAAGCCTACAAAAGGAACTTGAGAACATGCTAGACAGCAGCGTGGAGGTTGGGCGACCCACAACGGCTCCGAGCCGAGAGAAGCCCACCGAGGAGGCGGATGATACCATCATGGTAGATGCTCCACAAGAATTGCAGATCACTGTCAAGGGTCCGATTCGAGCAGAGGACCAGGGAGATGCCATGGACACATCTCAAGACGGCGAGGAAGATGGCGGAAACATTGAGGTCAAGACGGGGTTAGGGATCATTGACGATGAAGAAAGTAAGCATTCTCTTCACGGCGTGATCAAAGCATCCGACACTCCTCCAGACACGGACGGGTACGTGTCAAAACCTCGACCAGCACAATCCGGACCACCAACGCCCCCGCAATCCAATGGGAGCCTTGGCCTCGACCCAGCCGATCCCCTAGCCGAAGGAGGGGTAATATGGTATCTGAAGGGCTACGAGCCCAGGGGAACATCGGTGCTAGGGGAGCACTGGGCAGGAAGAGATGCTGTCCGAATGCTCAGCGAAGACCTAACAGACATGGATGATGAGGAGCTGAAAGGGTTGGGCGTAGACGTTGACCACGGGGTCTCATCCGTTGCAGTGGAGGTGGATGGCCACGTCGATGCAGCAACCTCGGCTGCGAAGACCAAGGCCAGTAAGGTGAAGAAGCGAAGGGCTTCAACACGAAGGCGGTGAGCACATTGATTGTGTGTTTTTATTTTCTCCTTTCTCTCTGACGAAGAGGATGTATAACTACGGGACCATGTTCACTTTTTGCAGAGTTTTTTTTTTCTTTTTTCTTTCTCTTACCAATTTTTGGGCTTTACCCACTTTGGTTTCTTTTTCTGTTTGCTTCGCTTTTTTGTTCACCTTTTTTTCTCCGCTTTTCTTTTTCTTTTCAGGGCCATACAGGTCATATACATGTGCACCATTCAGCTTGGCGTTGAAGGCAAGACAGGGACATTACATATTTAATTATGCGGAACAGAGGGCGTTGGAGGGATGGAAGCTTAAGGATGTTGGGGATGCAGTTAGGGGTAGGATGAAATGAGATGAATGTATGAGTCCAATTTTCCAACAGACCACCCTTTGCGAAGTGATATTGGCATGATTTAAAAAAAAAAGAAAGAAAAAAATACCCAGCTTCATGTGTAGTGTTGTCACAAAACTCAAGGTATAGATAAATAGCATAGTCAGATGGATGGAGTCATGTGATTCAGCACGCAAAATCAAAGGGAATGCATGATGACACCACCGGACCATGTTAGTCCAGAGACGCTGTAGTGCTTGAGCTGCAAGAGGGGGGCACATTTCAGGATTGTGATGGGCCCCTCGGAGAGAAGCCATGTCGGTGGCGTGGGAGTTAGCTGCGTGTGGCGTCGCCTGGCGCCCTGTTTGATGCATGCACCTTTGCAGGTGGCCAACAGAAGCAGCCAACGGTGGTGAGAAAACAGGGACGAGGGTGCTGTGAGGGGAAAGGAGTGAATACGAAAACTCAATGGGAGGCAGAATGGTGACACAGACGAGCAAGGAGCGAGGCTGTCAAGATGATGAAGGTGACAATGAACGTGGACGATCAATCACTGGGGAGGGGCTTAGGGTTGAAGGCGGTTCAGTCAGGGACAGAAAGTTGGAGCAAGTCAATTCATTGGGCGGCGAAACGCGTCGAGGATTGATTGAGTTTGGGCTTTGCGCTGGTGTCGGACCCTTGCTTCTTTGTTCCCATCTGCTTGGTCAATGTAGTGTTTGAGGGGTGACAGGCACGGACCGGGGAATGGGAGAGAGATGAGAGGTGATGGATTGAGGGGGGTGGACGTGTGTGTGTGTGTGTGTGTGTGGACGTGTTGCGTTGCGTTGCGGTTGCGCGGCCGAGAAGAAACGAGATGGTTGCAGCGGATAGGTGGGTAAGATAAGAAGCCAGCTAGCGAGAGAGAGAGAGAGAGAGAGAGAGAAGAGCGGGGAAGAAGGAGACGAAGGGGGTGGGCAGGAGGACAGTTGTGGCCTCGAGAAGTTAATAGTCAAAGGGGGGGAACAAGCCAAGCTCAACTTGATTTGTGACAATAAAACATTGGCATGATTGGCACCGCTTTATATGAGAAAAGCCCAGACTCGTGTGAGCATGGCGTCTCGGCGTGTCGAGTCTCAAGTCTGCGAGGCCCAATCAGCGGCCGGCGTCTGTTTTCATTGTCCGCAGCGAGCGTGGGAAAGGCTGACTCTCCGGGCTTGACAGAATCCGGACCAGAGACGATACTAAGCGACCCAAATACATACTTTTTGCTCATCGTATTCATCGAACATGTTTAATCCTAATCCGACTCCATCAAGGAACCGGGGGGTCCGTCCCAGAGCGCGGGAGCGAGCCTGGTGCACCAGACAGGGGGGGGGTTTTTTCCCTACCAGGATACATACTCCGTACTCTGGACCCTGCTCAGAGAGCATTCCTAGAGATCAACGCTGTAGCCAAGGCAGGTAGGTGCCCGATGGGCCGCAAGAAAGCAAGAAAGCAATTAATCAAAGCCCCAAAATGTCCAGGTTCCGATGTCTTGCAATGGCCCCCCTCCCCCGTATCCGTCTGAGCCGATGTTTTTCCTGTTCAATGTGTCCCCCCCCCCGTGAGCTTCGACAGTGGACCTAGAATAGTGGCCTGGCGAGATATGCAGAGTAAATGGGCCTTTAAGATTTTTCTTTTATTTATTTATTTTCTTTTTTGCCTCTAGCTACCGACTTAGCCTGTTTTGGTCGCAGTCTTTTTTCTAGAGCTTGTGCGACGTGCTTGGTAAGTGGTGCTTCAGATTACAGGCCGCTTAGCTAGTGCGCATAGGTTTTTTTTTTCCAGTGCAGTCCAGCGGCCTCCACGCAAGGAAAAAAAAAAAGTCAGGGCACCCAAGTACCTTAGCTCAGCTCCCGATAGCGCACACACGCACTACACACCCCTTTTGGGTCCATCTTGGCGCCCTGACTCCCGCCCTGACGCTGACCGAGCGACCCAGCGACCCCAGGAAAAGCTGAGGGGCGGTGCTTGCCCCGGCAGGCGCCTCTCCATTCCATTTCTCATCCTTCGCCTGCGAGAAAAAAAATTGCCCCCCCTTCAACTCTTCCCCATCTCCATCCAAGCGACCCGACGAACAAGACGACCGTGTTTTGCCCATCGCTGACACGCCCCTGCGACGCCTGCTGGCATCTCGAGATTCTCCGTCTCTTGCATCCGACAGAGATCCCCCAACACTTGCCCAAAACAAACGGACGAGCTACCGACGACCCCGACCATTTCCAAACACCCGCGCCTGAGCCTGACCGGCCGCCCCAACAACAAGAAGCCCACTCGCGAAAGAGCCACGAGGCCCATCCCTCCCCCCCATCACTCTGTGATCTGACGACCGAGGCTTGCCCTCGCATCCAATATCCTGATCTGCTACCAGATCTTGATTTTTTTTTTACCTACAAACGGTGAAGACTGTGTCTTGACCGACGCATACCCTTTTTCTGTGACGAGAACGCTCGCTTGCTAGTTCCCCGCTGCTAGCTGACGGTGTTTTTACCCTGACTACTTTCCCCATCTCTGACGCCTGCTTTCTGCCACCCTCTGCTGGGACCCGCCGACTGCAAACTACACCCAACACACGGTGGCCCCTGTGGCAACCTCGACGACGATTCGTATCTGAGTTCCTCACTTTCCACGATTATTTTCGTGTCTATACCAACGATCAGTACCGCTCACAGTAATCGCCTGTCTGTCGCGCACTGAACCACCCGCTTTCGCTACTCGAAAGCGCCCCCAAGGAGACGTGATCACTTCAGGTGAGTTTTGTTGCCTGTGTGCGTGTGCCTCCGGGCCAACCGCGTCGCTTTCCTCCCCCTCATTCTTCTCGCAATACCCGCCCTCTCGCTTCTCTGCGGCGTCGCGTTTCTATTGTTGGACTCCTCCGTCATCACTTTTCTTGCCAAATTCAACCAATTTCACACGTTATTCGTGGATCAGTGCCCTTTTTTTTTTCCTTCGCTTGGCCATAGTCCCAAAATGCCCTGGTCAAAACGTTATCTTTTTTTCCCGTCGCTTTTGTCGCCATAATTGCTTGTGCCACTCACTGACCTCCTCTACCCAGATTCACGAAGTGCATCGATTTGCCATATCGGCCACCCCTCAGACGAACTTTCCCTGCGATAACTTGGAACAGCAATCGGGTCTGCTGCTCTCTCCCTCCCTCCCGCCACACCTCTCTCGACTCCTTCGGGCCCGCTCTCCCGGGCACACTCCTTTAAAATGGCAGACCAACACGAGGTCGATCTCGACTCCATAATCGACAGACTGCTCGAGGTGCGCGGCAGCCGTCCTGGTAAGCAGGTTCAGCTTCTCGAGGCTGAGATCCGCTACCTCTGCACCAAGGCTCGTGAGATCTTCATCTCCCAGCCCATCCTACTCGAGCTTGAGGCTCCCATCAAGGTTTGTTTTCTCCCCCGCACGTCTCACGTATCAAACTGCCAGATCAGAATCCCCTGTGGTATTCAAGGGGTAGATACGTCATTTGAGGGGACCAGGTTGCTGACTCACTGGGTCTCGTACAGATCTGCGGTGATATCCACGGCCAGTACTACGATCTCCTCCGTCTCTTCGAGTATGGTGGCTTCCCTCCTGAGGCCAATTACCTCTTCCTCGGTGACTATGTAGACCGAGGCAAGCAATCTCTCGAGACCATCTGCCTTCTTCTTGCCTACAAGATCAAGTACCCCGAGAACTTCTTCATCTTGCGAGGTAACCACGAGTGCGCCTCCATCAACCGAATCTACGGTTTCTACGACGAATGCAAGCGCCGCTACAACATCAAGCTCTGGAAGACATTCACCGATTGCTTCAACTGCCTCCCCATCGCCGCTATCATTGATGAGAAGATTTTCACTATGCACGGTGGTCTGAGCCCTGATCTGAACTCGATGGAGCAGATTCGCCGAGTGATGCGCCCCACTGACGTATGTCGCTTCCCCATCCCCACGCTCCGAACCCCGGCGCCAGTACTAACAATCTGCTAGATTCCCGACTGCGGTCTCCTGTGCGATCTCCTGTGGTCGGATCCTGACAAGGATATTACCGGCTGGAGCGAGAACGACCGCGGTGTGTCATTCACCTTCGGTCCTGATGTGGTCTCGCGATTCCTTCAAAAGCACGACATGGATCTGATCTGCCGAGCGCACCAGGTCGTCGAGGATGGATACGAGTTCTTCTCGAAGCGCCAACTTGTCACTCTGTTTAGTGCTCCCAACTACTGTGGCGAGTTTGACAATGCAGGTGCCATGATGAGCGTTGACGAGAGCTTGCTCTGCTCATTCCAGATCCTGAAACCTGCTGAGAAGAAACAAAAGTATGTAAACGGCTCACAACGCGCGAGCAAAGCAGCCACCCCCAACCCTCAAAACAGAATGTGAAGTGAACGAGTTTATACGAACAATTCTCTCTTAATCTAGGTTCGGCCGACGTTAATTACGAATTCCTCAATCGACGGACGACGAACGCAACCGAACGATTTAACCTGAGCCCCATCTCCTACCGAGGGCTCTCTTTTTTCTTCCGATCATCTCACACCTTGCACCTGCCCTCGGGTCTGGCACCGAATGTTGGTTCACTAGGAGGGTGTCGGATCTGAACGCATGCTGACATGTGGTGCTTCATCTATTGACTCTGCGAAACCCGAATCGTCTCTAATGCCTATATGCGAACTTGATTACGGCAAACGGCTCTCTTAGCTCACAGATAAAAACATATCGCAAAAAAGTTTGACTTCCCACACAGCTCCTCGAGACCCATGCAAGTCTAGCGGTTCCTGTCGCCGCTGCCCATTTTGTTGTTGTTGTTTTTTTTTTTTTGCGTAGACCGGTCTGTGGGTTTGGAGGGGAGACAAGTGTATTTCTCTGTGACGAGACAATTAATAGCGCGAGTGGAGAGGGTGTGCCGATGGTAGCTGAGGGTCTGTTGCATGCCAGAGACCAACTCAGGAGGGATCTTTTTGTTGCGAACATCACCATGTACAACTGTTTTCTGGAGAAGGGAATGGCCAGGGGGGGGAGCGGGATCAGTTACGGGATAGGGACTAGTTGTCGTATACATTGCCAAGAGTTATGATGACGACGAGGGAAAGGGGTTGGAGTGTATGAACGAATTTTTCTGTTTCTAAAATGGGTCTGACTGATTGCATGACTTCTTTTCTATTCCATGACTGAGAGAGGACTCACGCTCCCTTTGACGGTTGTGGATCCGCATGCGCGACGAGGTGAATCGAGGTCTCTAGGAGGATTGTTTACTTGGACAGTCTCAGATGCCTTGGAGGGGGAGGAGGGGATGATGTCACTCGTCAATGTTGAGGGGACAGGACAGGGAGAGTAGGCAGGGAATACCGATGTGGTTAGTGCCGAATTGCCGCCTTGATGCATATATGTGAGTTGCAGGTTGGGCATCACCACCAAGTATCATTCGTCTGTCTCTCCGCCTAGTCAACACACGAACATGTAGTTGGGTGGGTTTATGTGTGGTTTATTTTTCCCTCCCTCACTTCACCAGTGATGGACATGGGTCGGTCAGTTATCAGATGCATAATAAGCGGCAGCAGTATGTTAGGCAGTTAGGATGGGGGGCCGACGACGACCGCACAAATTAGAAGGCGGGGAAAAAAAAACGGCTGGCAAGCGTTTAGTGCAAGGGAGACGGGAGACGACGGGATATTTGTGGTGTTGTTTTAGAGTCCCCCGGTAGGCGAGGTGCATATGTATGTCTCTCGTCAGCCAGCGAGCGAGCGTTCGGGTCAAACGGCCCAAAAAATTAAAATAAAAAAAAAATGCTCCCCGGGTAGTGAGAGTGAGTGGGCTTTTTTTTTAGTTGCAGTCCTCGCATGCTTGCTTGTCTCCTTTGGGATCTGGCTGCTCTCCGCCCTTTGCCTCTGTCTCTGACTTTGCCCTTGCGTGTGCCTGTTCCGTCTTGCTGCTGGCGTCCTTGTCAGCCACCCCGCCGCGGTGTCGATCTACATGGCCCAGATCCCTGCCGGGCTCGACGACGTCCCGAACCCGTCGCTTCAGCTCCTTTGTCTCTGGGAAGCCGCCGTCAATGCGCCGGTCCCAGAGCACCTTTGATGATGTCGTCGTCCTCGGAGTCGGAGTATTCGCAGTGGCCGCGGCGGCGGACCCAACGACTGCCGCCGCGTCGTGGCTGCCGTCTTGCGGATCCGCGGCAGTGTTGGTGGCGTGCGTGATGGTGACAATGAAGGTTCCCCCGGTGGAAGGCTGCAGAGCCACCTCGCCAAGGGCGGTGGAGAAGGTGGAGAGGAGTTCTTGGGCGAACTAGACGAAGCCAAAAGAAGAAGACGAGTGGGTGAGAAGATGGTACGAGTAAGAAGAGGAGAATGGTAAAAGTAAACCATGGGGCAAAGCGGAAAAATCAGAATGGGGGGATGGGGATTGGGATGGGGATGGGAGGATGGGAAACCGGTGTGGTGATGCTTGTCTCTGAATAGGGACTCGGGCATAATGGTGGGTTGTCTCTCCTTTGCTTTTCCTGCTCCTCGGGATACAGAGGGTGTGGTAGGAAAATTGAAAAGGAATGATGTAAGGCGGCATAAGGCCCCTCCTCCAAAAACAAAGTCTCTCATCTGCTGTTGCTCATGGGCTTTACTTACATAGGCGGCTCTCAGCATCCACTTGCACTGCGTGCAGAATTGGATCGTCACACGCGGAAGTGGTATATCGCTGGATAGCGCTTGCGCAGTTGCGGCTGTAGTTGCCATTGCGTGTGTGCGTGTGTGCTGTGTGATACAGGAGGTATGGATGGTATGCGTGCGCGAGTGTGTGATGAGGGGATGGGCGGAATAGCTGGCCTACGTCGTCCCTCTACCCTAGACAACCGGGAGCCCAGAAAAAAAAAGATGCCGGGGTATGTCCCTGCTCGGGTGTAAAAGCTCAAACACGCTTTCGAAATGTAACACTCCTCTCTCTCGGAGGGCGCGCTAGGCCTTGGGCGGAAAATGAAGCTTTGGAGGGGGGGAAAAATAAGAAAGTGATAGCTGGCGCTGGAAGAAAGCAAACAAGATCCTCCTGTGGCTGACTACCTATCCCACCTTGTGCCGCTGCGGACCCGAATGCTGCTTGTCTTGGCGCTTGTCTCAAAAATAAAAAAAAAAAAATAAAAAAATAAAAAATAAAACAAATCGCGCCAAAAACAGTGTTTGTAATCGGCACTTTCTTCCACGCCCCTTTTCTTTTTGCTCATTCGTTTTTGGATACCAAAAAACTGCAAACAGGATGTTGACTGATACTTCCGATGTTCCAAGATGTGCCGAATTCGGACAGGGCGGGGAAAAGGTGGCGCGCGGTGCAGCTCTCACTTCCCCAAACCCAAATCAAATCAACCCACCCCCATAAAAAAAAAAAAAAAAGCCCGATGGACCTCCTCGTGATTGGTCTCGTGACTTTATCGCGGCTGGTCTAACTTGAAGTCTCGGTGGAGGCGAGCGGATGAGGCCAGTTTCGATGCAGCCAAATGACAAGGACGACAAAAGGGAACACCAGAGTGGACAATGCCTGATCTGATAGACATTGCAGTAGGATGAATAAAATAGTGACAATGGGCTGGCTCCTCGATAAGCTCAGCATTGGACAGTCGGCACCGGGGCAGAGCCCGCCGGTGCGGCTATTGGTCCACGTCTCCCTCGCGAAAATGACCTGCCGGCGAGGCATTGCCTGTTGCCCAATCGTCTTGTCGCCTCCCTTTGATGATGCACATACGGATACGGATGTGGTATTCCTGAGTGGGACGGGATCCTCATCCCGCTGCACCTGTGTCGAGTGTTGGAGCTAGTCATGACAGTCGCCCATATCCTTAAAACGCCAGCTTAATGGTCGAGGAAGAAATAAAAGGTTTATTTGGCTTACCAAAAAGCGTACACGACATCAAAAGTAAATAAATAGATAGAGTGAAACAAAAAATCCATGAGGGATGATAAGAGAGAAAAAAGGGAATTATTACAGTGTGCGCAAGAGCCCATCTCACTCCGTGCTTCCCCATCCCCCCCAGACCATAGATCCAAACCAAAAATAAGTAAAAAAAACCTCTCCTCCAATCTTCCTCGAAAGTATTTGCTCCGCCATGCACATGTCCCAACCCCCTCGCGAGGGACGACATATATACATAGAGAGAGAACTAAATTAGCATCATGGTCGTATAAGCCTCCTCATCCTGGCACCTCCTGACCCTAACCGTATCGCACTCAGTTGTTTTTATCCTGTTCAACAAGTATCACGGGGTATCTCGATCCGGGTCCGCATCCTAAACTGGTTCTGGGGGTTCGCCGTCTCTCCTCTCCTGTCTGCTCTTGCTTAGTTGGTGGGCAAGCGTGTCTCCCCTGCCTTGCCCTGCCAGCCACGATACTGCTGGTGGTTTTTGTGAGTGATAGTAATGGCGGTTGTCGTGCGAGTGTCCGGAGTCGATGCCTCTTTTCCCCTTCCAGCCTTTCTCTAGGAAAACCACTGCTTGCTCTCCACTGCCCCTTGCAAAATCCACCACTGGAAAAGCGTTACCTAACACATGAAAAATGACTGAGGCCTCCTCCGTTCACCCGCTGTATCATCATCGGCGTTGCGTGGTTGTTTTGATAACCGGGAATACAAGAAAAGGGAATGCTGCGTTATTACATGACCACACAGCAGCCACCGGATTGCTGTGGTGCGTAGGGATCCTCGCCCTTGGGGACGGCGCCCCAGACTGATGGGACCATGTAGTCCCTGGTGCCGTTGCAGTAGGCGATGATGCTGTGTATGCGCGTTAAACACTGTTCTGTTTCTCCTCGCCGGCCAGGGTTGCTCACCTCTTGGATGCAGTGCTCACGGGGATGCGTTCTCGCTCGAGATCTTCGCGCAGGCGGTTGTTGAGCTCTGTTAGACGGCGCAGCTTGAGGTCGGCCATCGACTGCTTGTTCTTCTTGATCTGCGAAGGGTCGCCAACATCGCGGGAGGTGTACTGAGGCATCTTGGATCGGGTTGCCGGAGGCTGAAGTGTGGAGGATAAAGAGGCGGAGGTTTGGTGGGACTGCGCGCGAGTATGATTGCGTAAAGAACTGCTCATGATTCAATGTCAGCGGGAAGGGGTGTTTTGATGATGAAGATCAAGGCCAGAGCGCGACAGCTGAGGATATCGGGGGCTGGAGCGACGAGCGGAAGGCGGCGAGCGTGCGAGTCTGCGATGAGAGTTCGTTGATGGGGCAGGGCACTAGAAGAGTGCGAAGATGGCCTCTTTGATCGACTCCTATTCGCGGTGCGTTGTACCATTGGCTGTGTTGTCGTTCCTTTTTCTCGCCGCTCGCTTCACGAGGTCCCAATTTCCCACTCTCGCGAGCCCTCCAGCAGGGCGCCCTAGGGCATGTGTGTCTCTGACCGAGCAAGGATGACTTACAGAGAATGAAAGGCTTCCTTCGAGCAGGCGCAGTGCAGGCGAAGGGCCGGTGAGGCAAATGCGAACGCGGTTGTAGGTGAAGGATGGACGGATGGATGGAGGAGTAGAAGGAAATGGGTGTGGTGGAAGGGTGAAGGATGGGGCTGGCCGCGACAAAAGGGTTGCGGCGCAGAAGGCAGGTAGCAGCTTGGGGGGGACAGGAGGACCGGGTGGCGGGTGGCAGGTGGCAGGTAACAGTCGCAGCAGGAAGGACCGGTTGGGATAGCAGGGGGGAGGGACGCAGACCAAAGGGGAGAGCGAGGGAGAGCGAGGGACGGGATGGAGGCACTGACGGGCAGGACAGTTGAAGGACAAGGGGAGTAGGGAACTGGGGGGTACAATAGACGCAAGGTGGTTCGTGCGCTGAGAGAGCTGCTGTGGTGCTACTGCGGGTGCCCTGGAAATTGGGGATCTGGGGGCCCCCAGTCAATGAGCTAGGAGCGACTAAGGAAAACCCATGATGCTAGGGTGGCCAGGGGAAAATAGCGGATGATTGTCCACTGTGGCCAGCGACGATGAGGCCTACAGTGAGCGACCTCCCTGAGCACGCTCCGATGCACGCCTCTGGGCGACCAAACCCCCCCGGCGAGGCTCCTCTCAGCCCCCCCTGGACAGCTTTGTATCAGCCCAGTGCACGGCGTCCGCAACGGGTCTTTCACTAGATTGGCTGCGGCGGGCGATTGGTTGCGGATGGGAAAAATGGGGCTGACCGGCTCCACTGTTTCCTCTAGTCCCTTGGTCCTCATGTCGTCAATTCCACCAGCGCCGTTTCTGTCAAGGTCTCTTGTTAGTACCTTGCTTTAGCCTGGATGCTGTTTTCCTGCACTCATTTTGTGCTGGAGAGCTATCTTACAAACCAGTTAGCACGCTCTTGGATGGAGTCAAGGTCTCCTGGCTTCGTGTCTTTAATTGTCCGCTAGCAGTCCGCAAAAGGAAAGAATTTGGCGTGCTCCCGAGCGGCGTTCTGCAGGAGAGGCTGGTGATGAGCTTGTGAACTTAACTGAGTCAGCAACCCGGAACCAACAATCTCCTGCAATACATACCTCTCTGCTGCCATCTCGGCGCGACATGTTTGCCAGGAAAGCCGCGCAGCCGACAGGAGCAAGAAACAACGCATTGCCGCTGACGGGATCGACCTACGGGCGGGAGCCGTCGCACATCCTCTCGGACGGGCGTCCATGAGACCAGTGCGTTTTTGCGTTTGGACAGGGCCAAATGAGTGTAAGCTTCCTGGTGGTGGGCGCACCTCGCACACTGAACCAGACAGACAACGAGTCGGGCAAAACATGATACCCACTGATACTCACGCTTTGGGATGATCCACAAATCACGGTTCCGGCGCAAGCCCTGAACCGTACCGAATTGAACTGAGCCAACGTGACACTGGCCCAGCTCGCAAATGCATGTCGCCTCGTCGAGCCGAGTTGCGTTCTGCGCAACCACGGGCATTTTCTGGACGACGGCGCAAGGCACGCCTGCTTGCGGAGTACTGGTCAGCTAGCTAGCTGCAGGCTGCAACTCGAGGTTTACATTGCACGGACTGCCGCCCGCGTTTCGCCTCAGCGCATTGTCCCGTCCGCTCTGAGTTTTGAGCGCTCACTGTTCCCGCCCCCCCCGGACAATTGCAGTAGTGCCGGGACACATACAGAGAGGGCAAGGAGTCTCAATAGGGGCTTTAGGAGCAGCCTGGCTGACATTCTCCTCTGCTCCATCCATCACCAAGTATTTCCGCTTCAGGGTCACCGACCAAGGAACAAAGCAATTCTGCATGCACGACAACGGTGCAACGAAGCAATGGCTCAGAGGAAGGAGGATTTCGTCCCGACGGATCCGAGCTTGACCGAATCTCGTTTGTGAATGGTCCAAAGTGTACGAAACACGGCTGGCCAGCGACATGCCGGTTAATTTTGCCCATTCCCACTTCTGTCGCTTTCTTCACTTTCCCTCGCCCGCATGTAACGGCGTGTTTTTATTTTACGCGTCCATCACTTTTTTTTTTTTCCCCTACCGAGGTATTTTGCCCCAGAGGCCAATCTAACACCATCGCGTCCCCACAAATATCGTCGGATTTGCACCTGCAATTAAGATGAGGCCTATCTTGGCGGCCTGGCTGTCAACCCCTAGGATGGAATGGTACGGTGCGCGAGGGGAGAACGGATCTTCTTCCCTGGGTTTAGACGAGACATTGACCTGGTGAGGCTCGGTGACACGACTCAAGGCGCAATAAGAAAAAAAATGCAACAAACCTGCATTGTCTTGCATCGTGTTCTTTCGCGTTATCATGTATCAGTGCCTTGCGGAGAGGGCCATCACTAAGGCAGAGTGGTATGCAAATAGGCTTTTTTTTTTTTTTTTTTTTAAACAGGTATGCCTGGGTTGGTCGGCTCTCGTCACGTCTGGTTATATTATTGTGTTTACACGTTAGATGAGGTGATGCGCACCAACTTCATTCGCATGGGTTGAGCTGCCGTTCATCCCGGTGGATCATACCCGTCTTTGGCCTAGCGCCACTCGCTCCTTTGCCCACCTGAAGCAGCTCATTCCATCCGCCTCAGTTCTTGTTTAGGAGTACGTAGGATGGATGCTATCGAACACTGAGACGCAAGTGATGACATTGAGTTATTTGCCGCGTGTCACGTCTCTTCTCGTTATCGAGCGCTCTGCACTCTTTTCGGATTCTGTCTTCGAATTCGCAGGCAAAACCCGAGCAAAACCTTCCCCAGCGCATTGAGCCATGCTTGATTGCTTCGTTTATGCTTCCCCAGTTTCATCATGCTGGGCGTGCTCAGATGCAGCACAAACATCTTAGATTGTGAGTTCTCCTTACTGGGTCAAAATAGAGAGATGACATTTCTATCTCGTCTCTGCTCCATCCATCCCTGTGCTTTCTGCCGTGATGTTGACACTTCGGGCGACATAATAGTTCTTGGCATGTTCTCAAAAAACGAGGTGCCAAACATTTCTTTTGTCAGCTTTTACCGGCTGTTTGATTCACCCTATTCCGAACTAGCCACATCAATCTGAGTCAAGTAAATGTGACGCCATCTGGGGAGCGCCATCATCACGTACCAGGACTGCGATCACGTGCTAAACATCTCCCCATCCGCCACTAGAGCTGACGAGGCTGGGAAATTGAGGTACAGGCTCTAGGGCCGTAAATGACGACCACGACTTTTGGACTTATTTCATCGGTTACTCCGTGGGACTTGTACTTTGATCCATTCATATATGCAATGTGCTGTTATTTGCTCATGAAAACACATCAGAGTGACTTTGAGATCCCCATCGTCGGGTAAGTCGTCTTTGTTGTTGGTTCTCATGCCCTCGTTAGCGATTTGAAAATGGCATGCTCTTTTCGTATGGGAACCAATCTGGTCATGCGGAAGACTCATCGCCATCAGCTGAAAGATTCTGCTGTCACTGGTAAAGCACAATGAGGCTCACACAGGTGTCACAAAACTGTTGGATGCGCAAACCTGGGGAAGGTGGCTCATTTTGTGGCTAGTGCAGCGGCCCGCTGCACGGCCACAAACTGAGCTGGCTCTCAGCTTATGTAAGGCTTCACGTGACGCATGCCAGGACCACAGATTAGCCCCTCAACGCTCGCATAGCGTCCACACACGAAAATCGAAAAATTCCTCTTGCGTGCCTCGCAACACCATCCCGAGTGCCAGCCAAGTCTCAGCACACTCGCAGACGCAGGCTGCGATCGATCTCGGATCACATATAAATCTCCTCTCCCAGCCAAGTCATCCCACAGAGGAGGTTGCCCAGCATGGTACGTATACCTTTTGTGCGCCAGGCCCTTGGATTGTTTCCAGCCCTACTTGGCCCTTACCCCTCCCTAACTTGACTCGATACTTTGATCATGATACTGACTTGTTTGGTCGTCTACAGCCTCCTCCGCCGCACCAGAAGCCCGAGAATGTTCTCAAGCGGGCCCAGGAACTCATCGGCGTCGGCCAGGCTCCCGCCGCCTTGACCCTGTTGCACGAGCACATCACCAGCAAGCGATCCCGAAATGTCCCCATCGTCTCCCTGGAGCCTGTGATGCTCCTCCTCGTCGAGCTCTCCGTCGAGCAGAAGAAGGGCAAGCTTGCCAAGGATGCTCTTTACCAGTACAAGAACATCTCCCAGAACACCAACATTCCCACCATCGAGGTACGTTTTTACCAGAGCCCACAACATTCGCCAATAGGACATTCAACTAATGTGGGGGTATACAGCTGGTGTTGAAAAAGTTCATCGAACTCGCCGTGGAGAAGGTCACCGCCGCCCAGCAAAAGGCCGACGAAGTCCAAGAAAGCATTGAAGCTACCGCCGCCACCTCCAGCGTCGACGATCTTGAGGCCAGCGAGACACCCGAGTCGATTCTTCTTGCCACCGTCTCTGGCGAGCAATCTCGAGACCGTACCGATCGTGCCATCGTCACTCCATGGCTCAAGTTCCTCTGGGAAGCTTACCGAACTGTCCTCGACATTCTCCGAAACAATGCTCGTCTCGAGGTGCTTTACCAGAGCACTGCCAACCAGGCCTTCGACTTCTGCCTCAAGTACACCCGAAAGACCGAGTTCCGAAGACTGTGCGAGCTCCTCCGCAACCATGTCCAGACCGCTGCCAAGTATTCGTCTCAGATGCACGCCATCAACCTGAGCGACCCCGACACCCTTCAGCGCCACCTTGAGACTCGATTCCAGCAACTCAACGTAGCTGTCGAGCTGGAGCTGTGGCAAGAGGCCTTCCGCAGCGTTGAAGACATTCACACCCTGCTCAACCTCAGCAAGCGACCTCCCAAGAATGTTATGATGGCCAACTACTACGAGAAGCTCACTCGAATCTTCCTTGTCGGCGAGAACTATCTTTTCCACGCCGCCGCCTGGTCCCGTTACTACACCCTCCTCCGCCAGTCCTCGGTTCTGGTTGCTACCGGGCAGGGCAAGAAGGCCGACAACCCCCCTGCCTCTGAGGCTGATCTTCAGAAGGCTGCCTCCTTCGTCTTGTTGTCTGCTCTCGCCATCCCCGTCATCAGCACTTCTCGATCTCGTGGAGCCATGGTCGATTTCGATGAGGCCAGAAAGAACAAGAACTCTCGCCTGACTCACCTGCTCGGTATGTCCCAGGCTCCTACTCGAGCTCGCCTCTTCCGCGATGCCCTGTCCAAGTCGCTTCTCCAGCGTGCGCGCCCTGAGATCCGTGATCTTTACAATATTCTGGAGGTGGATTTCCACCCTCTGTCTATTTGCAAGAAGATCTCGCCTATTTTGACCAAGATCGGCGCCGATGCCGAGATGGAGAAGTACATTCTTCCCCTTCAGCAGGTCATCCTGACCCGTCTCTTCCAGCAGCTCTCTCAGGTTTACGAGACAGTTGACTTGTCTTTCGTCGAGAGCCTTGCCCAGTTCCCCGAACCCTACCAAGTCACCCGTGGAACCATCGAGAAGTTCATCATGAACGGTAACAAGAAGGGCGATCTTGCTATCCGCATGGATCATGCCACTGGTGTCCTGAGCTTCGACAGCGATGTCTTCTCTTCTTCCAAGGCCGGCCACAGCGGCTCCAGCGCCGGTTCGGCCGAGTCCGAGACTGGCACTGTTCAGCGTCTCCAGAGCACTCCCTCAGAAATTGTGCGCTCCCAGCTTACCCGCCTGGCCAAATCTCTGTTCACTACCTGTCATTACATCGACCCCAACTTGAACAAGGAGCGTGTCGAGGCTCGTAACGCCGCTCTCGCTCGCGCCAAGGCTGGTGCCGAGCAGGAGCATCTGGATATCCTGGCCCGCAAGGAAATCATCCAGAAGCGCAAGGAGGAGGCCTCAGAGATCCAGGCCCGTAAGGAGAAGGAGAACGCCCGTCAGAAGCGTCTCCGCGAACAAGCTCTTCAAGAGGCCGAGGACAAGCGACTGGCAGCTGAACAGAAGGAGCGTGAAGCCAAGCGTCTCCAGGCCGAGCGTGACCGTGTCCGCAAGGAGGAGCTCAAGAAGCAAATCGCCGACCTGAACATGAGCGACAAGGCTCTTGGCATCGATCTGGATGACCTGGACAACCTGGATAGTAACCGCCTGCGTGCCATGAAGCTAGCTCAGCTGGAGCGCGAGAAGAACGACGTCAACGAACGTCTTCGTATCACTGGCAAGCGTCTCGACCACCTGGAGCGTGCCTACCGTAAGGAGGAGGCCAAGAAGCTGCAAGAAGACTACATCAAGCAGATCGAGCAAGACCGTGCCATCTACGAGAAGGTTAAGACTAAGACGCTGAATGATGCTGAGCAAAAGCACAAGGAAAGCGTGGAACTCAAACACCGCCTCTGCCGCCTGGTGCCCCAGTACGAAGCCTTCCGAGACTCGCTACATGAGCGTCGCCGTGACGAATTCGAGAAGCGTCGTCGTGATGCCGAGCGCGAACTTGAGAAGCAAATTAGCATCCGAAAGAAGGAGGTGCGTGACCGAAAACTCCGCGAGAAGCGCGAGCGTGAGGAGAGGGAGCGCGAGCTCCGTGAGGCTGAGGAGCGTGCTGCTCGTGAGAAGGAGGAGCAGCGCCTTCGGGACGAGGCTCGCAAGGAGGAGCTTGCCAAGCTCAAGGAACAGCGAGAGAAAGAGCGCCAGGAGATGTTGGAGAAGGCCGCACTCCAGCAGCGACGAGAGGAAGAGGCTCTCGCCCGTCGCAAGGCCGAGAAGGAACGACCTGCTCCTGCCAGTACTGGTGGATTCAGCAGGGGAAGCGATACCCTCGAGAGCCGAAGACCGCCAGCCATCGGATCTGGCAAGTGGCGCGACAGGGAGAGTTCCAGGGGCGACGTTCCTCCTCCCACCCGTGCCCCTCCACCCGAGAGGAGCGAGCCCAGCGAGCGGCCCGCTGGTGGTCCCCCCCGACTCCAGCTTGCTGGTGGCAACAAGCCCAGCTGGCGTGATCGTGAGGCGGCTAAGCAGAATGCTGGAGGCAGCAGCGCCGACAGTGCCAGCGCCGCTCCCCCCCGCAACTTCGGTTCTCGAGGTGCGCCGACGGATCGTGGAAGTTTTAGCCGTGGTGATGCTGAACGTAAGGAGTCAACTCCTACGGAGAGTCTCCCACCGTCACGCACAGCAGGCAAGTGGGTTCCTCCTCATCTGAGGAACAAGGCTTAAAGGAAGTGTGATATGGAAGCAGCGCAGATGGACACATTGTTGCGATTTGCATTGGCGTTTTAGGGATTGGAAGGTTGCACCAGGAGATGGTTGTACTCTATAGCTCAGTCTAATCTCCATCGATCTGAGGGTATGAGCACGCCAGAATGGAGAGAAAAAAAGTATTAGCAAGTACGTATCTGTCATGAGGTGGCCTGAGCATTAACGAGTTTCAATTGTTCCAACGAGTTCCTAAATATGAATGTACAGAGTGATAGACAGATTCAAGTGTTATGACGAGATGAGTTCGAATTAATATGTTTGTAATTGTGATGAGTTAATGAGATACAAACCTTGAATGAAGGGTCGTTTTCAACGAGAACTTGAAGATCCGCATTCGCTGTCGCAAAGTTGGATGAGCTCCATACCAGTGTGGCTTGGGAATAATGACGATCCCCGTGTGTAGGGTAAGTGGTCGATATCAATGTAGTCCTCAGGAGCTTTACCCCTACGTTCTTCTAGCCTTGAACTTGAGCGAACATCTGGTATTTGTATTTTTTCCCATTGCACTTGGTTGAATGTGGTGCAGTTTGAGTATTCCTCGTGTGCTAGATTTGAGAGGTTTCGAGTAATGATTCGAAACAAGGGCTCAAAACGTGTTTTACACCAACATTACCACTGTCTGATTACGATTCTGAGACACGAAGCCCGCTGTATTGAAGATAAAACTAGACACCAGAATTCCTGTGAATTCTGGATTTGGAGGCCAAAGACCACATCAATTCTGGTGCTTTTTACCCCTGTATCAACGCTCAACCTCACATCCACTTCTTATTCTGATCATTCGAGATTGCCTGTGGCATTCTCCTGGTTTTTGGAGGATTTCCCCTTGACCATGGAAAGCAAGGTTGTGGATGACCAGTCAAACGCAATGTAATCTTATTGGAACGGATTGTAGAGGAGCTTTGCTCACGTGCAGCCGGAATGTAGGTGAACTCTCACCACCATGGATAAGCACAAATTACAACCACAAGAGTAGAAAAAAATAAACAATGACAGTGCAGAGCGGCGGATACTTATACATTGACCATCTATTTTAAGGTCTATTACGCCGGTTCTAGCCATCAGAGATTTCGCCATGTATTGCCCAGCGGGGGCATGGGAATGGCAGCGGGGGTTCCTGGCGGAGCGACGCCATGATCGCCCATTCGAACTGTTCAAATGGGTTTTTGCCTATCCTAGGACATGACAGGCAGATTGAATATGCGCCACAGAAGTTTGCAGCCTGCTACAGAATGCATGCCCTGGGCGCCACAATAGTTCAACGTGGCCAAGACATGGAGCTGGTATGAGGCTGGGGTATACATTCGGCACCGTCGTTCTCGTTGCGTGAGCAGATGTTTCCCTTATTCGGCTTTAACCTTTTAGTCCAAGCTCATTCGGAGGCATGACTGCAGCTTTCTAGGACAGCCCAACCTGGTCGACATATGGCTGACGTGCGAGGTACCCGCAAATCCTGAACCATGTTTCGGGTAGTAACTTGTGCGGTTGAGGCGAGCCCATTCCTTTTTAGGAAGGGGAATTTTAAGATCGCCGTATGCAAGCAATCTCTTACGAAGTTGGGGTGCTATGCCAAAGGCGTCTGTCATTCGCCTCCTTCATTCCCCACCCCAGTTTTCGCCTCAATTGGAGGTGGGCAATAACATGGTGCCGGCGATAGAGAGGGCCAGGGGAGAAGGATTAGGTGATGACTGCATGGAACTTAAGTGGAGTGTCCATTTTCTAACATACGTCCTTGAATATGTGTTTCTTGGCAGCAATTTCATCACCATTTTCATGGACCAGCAATTCTTGTCAACGAACGACTAGGCCATTCTGTATCGAGATGCAATTGGTTAGAAAGCAGCTAATTCTTACAGTAATATCTAGAATAATTAATTATCAATGCCTCGATATCTGTACACACAAATCGCCCTCGTCAAAACACAATAAGTGTATTAGTCTTGACGTTTGTTCTCCCGGGTAGTTTCTTGTTCGCTATCAGGTACATGTCTCGGCTCATTTCCTTTGATTTATCCGTTCACCCTCGACTGATGCGGCATTGTGGTGTCTGGTCCATCCGTCCTCGTGGATTTTCCCTTTGGGGTTGGTGTGGCGCCTAGCTGTATTCTTGTTCCGGTAACACACCCTACCTAATGTTTGCCTTCACACAGATTGAGTTGCTCTGCGCGCTCCAAAGCTGCTGGAGCTACGGCTGATCCGGCTACACGGAGCACCAAACTGAAGGTTGTGGAGACTGTGGTGATGGCATGTTGCTGGGGAGCTCGTTACGGCGAGAGTGGACTGTCAGAGTTCGAGAGCCCAGTTGGGAGGATTGCGTGGAGGCACAGAGTCGCCCCCATTGAGGATAATAAATACTCACATCCCCATCCTCGAAATGGAGGTCTCTTTCCTACCAACAAGCAGCAGCTTCGGCGAGCAAGTCATTCTTTCTTTCCCCCCCTCACAACCCTCTTTCGTTCCACCATTCACTCACTACTCTCGTTGAACGTTCTTTTTGTCGGCTGTTGCCATTCTCTACAACATGCCTTCAATCAGGACTCTGGCCGCGGGAGCGGCCATCACTCTCATTCGAACCTCCCTCGCTCAAGGTCTCGAAATCCCCTCTTGTGTTGATTCTTCTCAACCCTATGTCTACGCTGGTTGCTACAATGGCCGTCAGGCCTCTGGCGGCGATACACTCCCTTATCACTCCAGCCAAGACTTCACAAACATGACGATCTCTCAGTGTGTCAAGGAATGCCAAGGCAATGGCTTCCGATACGCTGGTATCAAGTACTACGGCATTTGCTACTGTGGCAACACTGTCAACAGTCAGCAAGTCGATGACAGCAACTGCAACCTAGGTTGCAGCGGCAACAAGGAGGAAACCTGTGGAGGCAATACACAGCTGTCAATCTATCAGGACCCTTCCTTCTACACAAGCACCAAGGCTGTGCGCAACTACAAGCATCTTGGCTGCTACACTGACTCGAGCTCCGCTCTCGCTCTTGCTTACCAGCAGGATGTCGACAGCTCCTCCATGGATCTCGGAACATGTCTGGACACCTGCTCTAGCGGCGGATACCCCTTCGCCGGTGTTGAAAGCGGTGGCGACTGCTACTGTGGTCAGGTTCTCGGAAACGGTACGCAGCGAACTTCTGGCGGAGATTGCCGCACTCCTTGCAATGGCGACAGCTCCAAGACTTGCGGTGGCACCAATCGCCTGAACATCTATGTCTCCAACGATCTTCTCTCTGTACAGACCTGCGCGAACAGCAAATCACAGTCCACTTCTGGCAGCAAGCCTACCTCCACTTCTGGTAACCAGTCTGTTCCCAGCACTGGAAACAAGGGTGCATCCAACTCCGGCAGCAAGCCAAACACTGGGTCAAACTCAAAGCCCAACACTGGCTCAGGTTCTGGATCCAGCAACAGCAATAGCTACGGCTCAGGACATGGATCAGGTTCTGGTTCAGGAAATGGCTATGGATCGGGTTCAGGAAATGGTTACGGTTCCGGATCAGGAAACGGCTACGGCTCGGGCTCAGGACGAGGTTCTGGCTCAGGAAATGGCTATGGATCTGGCTCAGGAAACGGCTATGGCTCGGGCTCAGGAAACGGCTATGGCTCAGGTTCAGGGCGAGGCTCTGGCTCAGGCAATGGTTACGGTTCCGGTTCGGGCAATGGTTACGGCTCTGGTTCAGGAAATGGCTATGGCTCAGGACGAGGTTCTGGCTCGGGCAATGGCTACGGTTCCGGTTCAGGAAACGGCTATGGTTCTGGATCCGGTAATGGCTATGGATCTGGATCTGGTAACGGCTACGGCTCTGGATCAGGACGTGGCTCAGGCTCCGGCAATGGCTATGGATCGGGTTCAGGAAATGGTTACGGTTCCGGATCAGGAAACGGCTACGGCTCGGGCTCAGGACGAGGCTCTGGATCGGGAAATGGCTATGGTTCTGGTTCTGGAAACGGCTATGGTTCCGGGTCTGGCAACGGCTACGGCTCTGGATCAGGCAATGGCTACGGATCCGGTTCTGGACGAGGCTCTGGATCAGGCAATGGCTATGATTCTGCGCAAGGCTCCAACTGGGACTACCGTCATGGTTCTGCTGGCAACTACAACTATGGCTCAGGAAACAGCTATGGCTACAGCTCAGGAAACGGTAATGGCCGTGGATCTGGCTCGGGCAATGGCTACGGTTCTGGCTCAGGAAACGGTTACGGATCAGGCAGAGGTTCTGGCAATGGCTATGGTTCTGGATCGGGCAATGGCTACGGCTCGGGCTCAGGCAATGGCTATGGTTCCGGTTCAGGACGTGGCTCAGGCTCCGGAAATGGTTACGGATCTGGATCTGGCAATGGCTATGGTTCTGGATCCGGTAATGGTTACGGTTCTGGATCCGGAAACGGCTATGGTTCTGGATCAGGAAATGGCTATGGCTATGGCTCCGGTTCTGGCAGTGGTCGTGGTTCTGGCTCAGGAAACGGGTATGGCTCTGGCTCTGGTCGGGGCTCTGGTACTGGTTCTGGCCAAGGCTCAGGCTCAGGTCAGGGCTACGGTTCAGGGCAAGGCTCGGGCTCAGGGCAAGGCTACGGTTCAGGGCAAGGCTCCGGTTCTGGCCAAGGCTCCGGCTCCGGTCGCGGATCTGGTAGTGGATCAGGCTCGGGCTCGGGCTCGGGCAGTGGATCAGGTTCCGGCTCGGGCTCGGGCTCCGGCCGTGGATCTGGTACTGGTTCAGGCAATGGCTCTGGTCCGGGCGGACGACCGGGATCTGGCAGTAGCACCCGCCCTGGCAACAATGGTGGTGCTGTCACTACCAACCCCAATGCCAGATACCCTACTGTTAGTGCCTCCACGGGCGCCGGTCCTAGTTCTAACTCTGGTCCTGGCGGACGACCTGGCTCAGGTGCCAGTGGGAAACCTGGTTCTGGCACTCGACCCGGCGCTGGCACTCGACCTGGCGCTGGCACTCGACCTGGCGCTGGCACTCAACCTGGCGCTGGTCCAAGCAGCGGCCCCAGTGACAGCAGTGTGATTGCTACCGACTCCAATGGTGTGTATCCTACTGCTGGTGCTGGACAGACGGGGCCTGCTGGTCAAACCAGTCCTGCTGGTCAAACCGGTCCCGCTGGTCAAACTGGCCCTGCTGGTCCTGCTGGTCAAACCGGTCCTGCTGGTCAAACCGGTCCCGCTGGTCAAACTGGCCCTGCTGGTCAAACTGGTTCTGCTGGTCAAACTGGTTCTGCTGGTCAAACCGGTCCCGCTGGTCAAACTGGTCCCACTGGTCAAACCGGTCCCACTGGTCAAACTGGTCCTGCTGGTCCTGATGCAAGCTCTGGCCCTGGTGGAAATGGAGGACCTGGTTCTGGCAGCAAACCTGGTGCTGGATCAAGTGGCCGCCCTGGTAACAGTGGCACTCCTGCTGGGCAGACAGGTCCTGCTGGTCAATCTGGCCCTGCTGGCCCTGCCGGCCCTGATGCTAGCTCTGGTTCTGGCTCTCGTCCTGACTCCGGTGCTGGTGGCAATGGGCGACCTGGCTCAGGCAGCAAGCCCAGTGCAAGCGGCCGTCCAGGTAGCAACGGTGATGTTACAGCCGATCCCAATGACAAATATCCCACTGCTGGTGCTCCTGCTGGACAGACTGGCCCCACTGGCCCTGATGCAGGCTCTGGTCCTGACGGAAACGGACGACCTGGCTCTGGCGGACGACCTGGTGCTGGTGCAAGCGGCCGTCCTGGCGACAGCGGTGTGACCCCGACCGACTCCAACAGCGCATATCCCACTGGTGGTGCTCCTGCTGGACAGACAGGTCCTACTAGTCCTGATGCAAGCTCTGGTCCTGACGGAAACGGACGACCTGGCTCTGGCGGACGACCTGGTGCTGGTGCAAGTGGCCGTCCTGGCGACAGTGGTGTGACCCCGACCGACTCCAACAGCACATATCCCACTGGTGGTGCTCCTGCTGGACAGACAGGTCCTACTGGTCCTGATGCAAGCTCTGGTACTGGTTCTGGCCCCGACTCTGGTGCTGGTGGAAACGGACGACCTGGCTCCGGCGGACGACCTGGTGTAAGCGGCCACCCTGGTAACAGTGGCGATTCTACTGGCGCCCCTGCTGGGCAGACAGGCTCCACTGGTCCTGACGCCAGCTCAGGCCCTGACTCTGGTCTTGGTGGCAATGGACGACCAGGTGCCGGTGCCAGTAGACGACCTGGAGCTGGTGGAAGACCCGGAAGCAATGGAGATGTCACTACTGATCCAAACGGTAGCTATCCAACTGGTGGTGCTCCTGGTGGCCAAACCGGTCCCGCTGGTCAAACTGGTCCTGCTGGCCCTGATGCAAGCACTGGCCCCGGTTCTCGCCCCGACTCTGGTTCTGGTGGCAACGTTCGACCTGGCGCTGGTGCTGATGCTGGTGCTGGTGCTGGTGGACGACCTGGCAGCAATGGCGGCGATGTTACTACTGATCCAAATGGTAAATATCCTACTGGTGGCGCCCCTACTGGCCAAACAGGTGCTACTGGCCCTGATGCAAGCTCTGGTCCTGGATCTCGCCCTGACTCCGGCTCTGGTGGCAGTGGACGAACTGGTTCAGGCACTGGTGACCGACCTGGTGCTGGTGCTAGCGGACGACCTGGCAACAATGGTGATGTCACCACTGATCCGAATGGTAGGTATCCCACTGGTGCACCTGCTGGTCAAACTGGCCCTGCCGGTCAAACTGGTCCTGCTGGGCCTGATGCAAGCACGGGACCCGTTGGTAATGGAAGACCAGGTTCAGGTGCTGGTGACCGACCTGGTGTTGGTGACCGACCTGGTGCTGGTGCTAGCGGACGACCTGGTAACAGTGGTGATGTCAATACTGATTCAAATGGTCGATATCCTACTGGTGGCGCCCCCGCTGGCCAAACAGGTCTCGCGGGCCAAACTGGTCCTGCTGGCCCTGATGCAAGCTCTGGCCCCGGTTCTCGCCCTGACTCTGGTTCTGGTGGCAGTGACCGACCTGGTACTGGTGCAAGGCCTGGTAACAGTGGTGATGTTACTACTGATCCAAATGGTAGATATCCTACTAGTGGTGCCCCTACTGGCCAAACCAGTCCCGCTGGCCCTGATGCAAGCTCTGGTCCTGGCTCTCGCCCCGACTCCGGTGCTGGTGGCAACGGCCGACCTGGACGACCTGGTAACAATGGCGATGTGAGCAGCGACTCAAATGGGAGATATCCTACTGGTGGTGCCCCTGCTGGCCAAACAGGCCCTGCTAGCCCTGATGCAAGCACTGGCCCTGGTTCTCGCCCAGACTCTGGTTCTGGTACCAATGGGCGACCTGGTGCTGGTGGACGACCTGGTAGCAATGGCGATATTACCACTGATCCAAATGTTAGATATCCCACTGGCGCTCCTGCTGGACAAACCGGCTCTACTGGTCCTGATGTGGGCTCTGGTGCTGATCATGGCTCCGGTGGTACCGGAAAGCCCGGTTCGGGCTCTGGCGGACGACCTGGCAGCAATGGTGATGTTACCACTGACCCCAACGGTAAATACCCTACTGGCAGTGCTCCTGCCGGACAGACGCCCTCTACTGGCCCTGATACCGGCGTGGGAGGTAGTGGACGACCTGGCTCAGGTACCGGTGAACGACCCGGCGCTGGCTCTGGTACTGGCGAACGACCTGGCGCTGGTGGAAGACCTGGAAGCAGCGGTGGCATCACCGTTGACCCCAATGGCAAGTATCCTACTGGTAGCACTCCTGCTGAGCAGACACCTTCCAGTGGTCCTGATACTGGCATGGGCGGTGGCCGACCCGGTTCCAGCTCTGGTCCTGGCGGACGACCTGGTTCTGGCTCTCAAGATCCAGGATCCGGCTCTAGACCTGGCTCTGGAGGACGACCAGGTGTCAGTTCTGGCAGTGGAAACGGGCCTAACCCCAATACTGTTCCCGGTTCAGGAAGCTCGCTCAGCCCCAGTGCTGGAGTTGCTCCTACGGGTGGTGATGGAAACCCCTCTGGTCCTGGAAATACTCCTGGCTCCAGTCCTGGCAGTGTCCCTGGCTCTGGCCCTGGAACCGCCACTGATTCTGGCACCGGAGGTTCTCCTGGCACCGGAGGTTCTCCTAGCACCGGTGCTGGAGTTGCTCCCACAGGCGGTTCTGAAAGTGTTCCTGGTTCTGGTCCCGGCTCTGGTCCTGGGAGCGCTCCTGGCTCTCCCAGTCCCAGCGCTGGAGGCGCTCCCACAGGCGGCCCTGGAAATGCTCCTGGTTCCGGTCCTGGAGGTTCTTCTGCTTCCAGTGCTGGGGTTGCCCCTACAGGCGGTTCTGGAAGCCCTTCTGGTCCTGGTTCTGTTCCTGGTTCTGTTCCTGGTAGTGCTCCTGGATCTGGAGGCTCCACGACTGCCGGCGCTGGAGTTGTTCCTACAGATGGTTCGCGAGGACCTTCTGGTACGTCCCCTGGCAGTGGAAGCGCTCCTGACAAGAATGGTCCTGGTGCTGGAAGCCCATCTGGCTCTGCAACTCCTGGTAGCTCTCCTGGTGTTGGTACATCTCCTAGCAGTGGAAGCGCCCCTGACAAGAATGGCCCCGGTGCCGGAACCACTCCTGGCGCTGCAAGCTCTCCCACTGCTGGTACATATCCTGGCGGTGGAAATGCTCCTAATGCAGGCCCTGGATCCAACCCGGTTTCTGGTACGTCTCCTGGCAGTGGAAACGTGCCTGACAAAAGTGGCCCAGATGCTGGAAATACTGCTGGTGCTGGAAGCTCCCCTAGCTCAGGTGCTGGAAAGGTTCCCAATGCCAGCACTGGACCTAATGACGGAAGCGGCCCCGGTTCCGCAATCGTTCCAGACTCAGGATCAACATATCCATCTGTTTCTGCTCCTGCAAACGCCCCAGTTTCTTCCGCTGGCGCTGGTACTGGTACTGGCCAATCTGGTCCAGGCCAGAATGATGCTGGTGCCTCAGCCCCTGACGATAAGTACCCCTCGATCACCGCTCCTTCTGGCCAAACGGCAACTCCTGGAGCAGGTTCCCACCACGGCCATGATTCCAACCGCGGATCTGCTTCTCGCTACGTGTCTGGTTCTCGCTATGGCTCCCGCTATGGCACTTGGTCGCGGACTCGCAAAGGTGCTGGTACTACACCTGGGGCTGGCAGCGGCCAGGGTGCGGATTCTGCCTCTGGCTTCGCAACAAGCATTGCTCAAGCGACCCAGTCTACAGGCGTGGGAGCTGGAACTGACATTGGAGGCAGCTCTGTGTTCAACACTGTGCCAGGCGCTGGACCTCAGTCTGGATTGACAACTTCTGACTCTCCTTCAGCCCCCATTGATAACCCCACTCCTAGCTCAGGCGCTGGAACTGGCCCTGACAGCGGAACCAGCTCTGGTTCCGACAATCTCTCTGGATCTGGAGCAGTATCCTTGCCCACTGATTCAACGGCTGATTCGCCCTCCGCGACTTCGCCTTCTGTCTCACAGCCCACTGATGGCCTAGGCTCTGGAGCAGCATCCCTGCCCACTGATTCAACGGCTGGTTCGATCTCCGCAACAGCGCCTTCTGTCTCACAGCCCACTGACGGCCTAGGCTCTGGAGCGCCTACTGATGGTTCGGGCGCTAGCTCGGATGCCGGTGTCGGCGCTGGTAACACGGGGGCTTCTACACCTGTGTCCATCACCGACTCTGGTGCTTCATCACCCACAGATGGTTCGGCTTCTAGCTCTATTTCTGGCACCGATTCGCTCACCTCGAATGGCGATTCCGGTGCCACAGCGCCTGACAACAAGTATCCTTCAGCTACGCCTACTGGAACTGATGGAGCTCTGCTCAGTTCGCCTGGTGCTGGATCGGGAATTGGTGCTAGCGTCGGCTCCTGGCCCCACCATGGCTCCGGCTCCGGTCTCCACACGGCCTCCGGCTCTGGCCATGGCTCCCACCATGGTTCTGCCCCCGCTGGCAGCGGCAGTGTTGTAGGACCCGGCGCTGGGGGTCCTGGTGCCGGTACCGCGACCGATTCCAATGGATATTTCACTGGTACTCTTCCTGCTGGCGGAACACCTAGCCCCAGTGCTGGATCCGATAAGGGCATCGGGTCTGATGCTGGCCCCGGTGCAAGTGCTGGTCCTGGAAGTGGTAGCGGTTTGAGCCCGGGCTCTGTCTCTGGTTTGACCACCACACTTGTGCAGGCTACTCGACCTGCTGGTTCTGGCCCTGGTCAGAACGGCGCTGGCATTAACACAGTGCATCGCAACAAGTACCCCACAGGAAGCACTGCTCCTGGCCAGACACCTGGCGCCGGCTCCAGACCCGGATCTGGCCATGGTGGATCTGGCTCACACTCGCGATCGGGCTCCGGCTCACGCCCAGGCCCCAGCTCCGTTCCTGGCTCTGCAGTTGCCCCCGACTCTGGCAATGCTCCCGGCTCTGGAACCGCTCCTGCTGGACAGGCAGGCACAGCTGGATTTGGTCCTGGTGTTAGCCCAACAACTGGCGCTGGTACTGGTTCAGGCAAGGGCACTGGCTCTGGCCACGGCAGCGGTCACGGCTCTGGCTCTGGTTCTGGCTCACGACCTGGATCAGGCTCCCGTCCTGGATCTGCATCTGGTATCAGTGCTGATCCTGCAAACCAAACCGGTGCCATCACGACTGATCCCAACGCGAAGTATCCTACAGGTACTTTTCCCGCTGGACAAACACCCACAGGCGGATCTGGTCCTGGTGTTAGCCCCAGCACAGGTACTGGTTCAGGCAAAGGTATTGGCTCTGGTCACGGCTCTGGCCATGGCTCGGGCTCCCGCCCTGGATCAGGCTCTCGTCCTGGATCTGCATCTGGTGTTGGTACCTACCCTGCTCAGAACGTCGGTGGCACCGCTGCTCCCGATGCTCAATACGCCACAGGTACTCTCCCTGCTGGACAGGCACCTACGGACGGATCCGGCGCCGGTATTAACCCTGGCACTGGCACTGGTTCAGGCAAGGGCATTGGCTCTGGCCATGGTGCTGGCTCTGGCCATGGTGCTGGCTTTGGCCATGGCTCTGGCACTGGTGCGGTCTATACTGATGCAAGCGGTGCCGTCACCACTTACCCCATCGCTAAATATCACACTGGCACAATCCCTGGTGGCACAGCAGGCACAGCCAGGCCCGGCTCCGGTACTGGTTCTGGTGCAGGCAGTGGCCATGGTTTTGGTGGAGGACATGGCTCAGGCCATGGTGCTGGGAAGGGCAGTGGTCAGTCTACTGTGTCCGGTTCCGGCTCTATCATCGGAGTCATTCCTGGAACTAACACAGCCCCCAACGGCCAGTCTCCCACTGCTCCCATCTTTGCTGGTCAGCCAACAACCGTCGGTGGTGGTAGCGGCACTGGCAAGGGTTCTGGTTCCCACGGCGGCCATGGCTCTGGTTCTGGCACAGGACACGGGATTGGATCTGGTAACACAAGCGCTGGGCAAAGCATTCCTGCCTCAGTTATCCAATCTCCCACAGATGGCTCTACCGGCCAAACAGGAACACTTGGCGCTGTTCCTGGTTCGACTGCGGGTGCCGGTGTAGGCCATGGCGTTGGCTCTGGATCTGGACACGGCTCTGGCTCTGGCAAGGGTATTGGCTCCGGTACTGGCAGTGGCTCCGGAAAGGGCATCGGACACGGTGTTGGATCTGGTTCGGGAAGTGGAAACACCATCGGCTCGAGCCCCATCGGCACTGGTGCTAATATCGCTACTGATCCTAACGGCAAGTTTGCCTCAACTGCTGCCGGTTTGGGTGCTGGCACGGGCACTGCCCCCGTTCAACCTACAGGAAAGCCTGGATCTGGTAGTGGAATTGGCTCTGGACATGGCTCTGGCTCTGGCAGCGGTGTTGGCTCCGGACATGGTGTTGGCTCGGGCAGTGGCACTGGGCATGGCAGCGGCAGCGGCATTGGCTCTGGCCACGGATTTGGCAACAGCCGTAGCATTACGACTCTTGTCCGGGCCACCGGGGCCACTGGCTCTGCTGCTCAGGTTCCTACTTCTGGCGCTGGCAACGGCATTGGATCCAGCCCCGGCTCTGTCTATGGATCTCGGCCTGGCTCTGGCCATGACTCTGGTCACGGCTCAGGCTCAGGAGTTGGCTCTGGCTCAGGCAAGGGTATTGGCTCTGGTACTGGCAGTGGCTCCGGAAAGGGCTCTGGATCAGGACACGGCGTTGGATCCGGACATGATGTTGGATCTGGCTCCGCCTCTACTGGTATCCCTTCAGGAAATGTTGGCGGCGCCAGCACAGGTCTTGGCCCCGATGGGAACAACGGAGCCATCACGACTGATCCCAACGCGAAGTACCCCTCCAACACTGTTCCCGCCGACCAGGCAGCTACTGGTCAGCCCACTGTCGAACCTGGTAGCAGCGCCGCTCCTGGATCCGGTAACAAGCCTGGTTCTGGGGTAGGTGTTGGTTCGGGATCCGGCCAAGGCACTGGCTCGGGGTCGGGCCACGGTATTGGCTCCGGACATGGCATCGGATCTGGTTCTGGAATCGGTGGCCACACTGGTCTGGGAATGACCACTCTGGTCAGGTCTACAAGGACTGGCGCTCTCCCTGGACAGTCAGGTGCCCCGGGATCGAACGCTGGTACTGGCTCTGGCCATGGAATTGGTGGCATCGGTGGTATTGGATCTGGATCCCATCCTGGCTCTGGCTCTGGCCACAACATTGGTACCCTCCCTGGTCACATTGTTGGCAGCCACAGCGTCGGCACAGACTCCAACGGCAAGACAATCACTACCCCGGTTCGCCCAACTGGCGTCGGAGTCGGCAGCGGCTCTGGCCATGGTATCGGTGGAATTGGTGGTATCGGTGGAGGCTCTGACCCTGCTAAGGGCGTTGGCTCCAGTGCTGGCATTCGCCCCATCAATGATGTCACTACTGACTCCAACGGCAATACCATTACTCTGACTGGCCTAGATGGTCAGGCTACTGGCCGCCCTGGTGCTGGTAGCGGCTCTGGTCACGGTATTGGTGGCATTGGATCTGGTCATGGTATTGGATTTGGCTCTGGCTCTGGCCATGGGGTCGTTCCTGGCAACGGCATTACCACAGATCCTAATGGAAAGTACTTCACTGATACAGCTCTTGTTGGGCAGGCAACTACTGCTCACGGTGGAAGTGGCTCTGGTCATGGTATTGGAGGAATTGGTGGCATTATCCCAGGACATGGTATTGGATCCGGCTCTGGAGCCAGCATTCGCCCCAGCATCATCACTACCACAGACTCCAACGGCAACACCATCGTCACCACTGCTCCAGCTGGTCAAAACACCGGCAAGGCTGGTACTGGTGCTGGAAGTGGCTCTGGCCACGGAATCGGTGGCATTATCCCAGGACATGGTATTGGATCTGGCTCTGGATCCAGTGTTCGCCCCAGCATCATTACTACCACAGACTCCAATGGCAACACCATTGTTACTACTGCCCCAGCTGGTCAGAGCACTGGCAAGGCTGGCACTGGCCATGGAATTGGAGGTATCGGTGGCATTGGATCTGGTTCTCATCCAGGATCTGGTTCTGGTTCTATCCCAGGCCACGGTGTTGGATCCGGTTCTGGTGCTGGCGTAAGCCCCAGCGTCATTACTACCACGGACTCCAATGGCAACACCATCACTACTACTGCCCCTGCTGCTCAAGCAACCACCGGCCGAGCTGCAGTTGGCTCTGGCCACGGAGTTGGAGGAATCGTTCCCATCATCGTCCGTCCCAGCCACGTTCTTACCACAGACTCCAATGGTAACACGATCACGGCCACAGTTCACCCAACTGATGCCGGAAGCGGCACTGGCCATGGCATTGGCGGCATTGGCGGTATCGGCGGCATTGGTTCCGGCCATGGCATCGGATCTGGCCACGGCGCTGGATCCGTCAGTGGCGCTCCTGGCCAAGGCAAGGATGGTGATGTCACCACGGATCCCAATGGCAAGTATGCTACTGGTACGGGCCCTGCAGGTCAAGTGACCACTGGTCGCGCTGGAGTTGGCTCTGGCCACGGAGTTGGAGGAATCATCCCTATCATCGTCCGTCCCAGCCGCATCCTTACCACGGATTCCAACGGCAAGACTGTCACAGCCACAGTTCACCCAACTGGCGCCGGAACTGGTAGCGGCTCAGATCATGGTATCGGTGGCATTGGAGGCATTGGCGGCATCGGCTCTGGTCACGGAGTTGGAGGGGTTGGCTCTGGCAAGGACCACAGCGTTGGCGCAGGACTTGGCAATGGCGTGGTTACCACGGATGCTCTTGGACAAACTGCCACTATTCCGGCGCCCGCTGGCCAGACTGGATCTGGATCTGGTCATGGCATTGGAGGAATCGGTGGTATTGGCGGCATCGGCTCCGGCATTGGTTCAGGACACGGCATTGCACCAGGCTCTGGCAACAAGGGCGGCATCACCACCGGTCCTGATGGCAAATATCCTACCACTACCGGCGCTATCAACGGGGCAACCACTGCTCGCTCTGGCGATGCAGGCCACGGATCTGGCATTGAACCCGGTCACGGCATCGGTGGCATCGGAGGCATCGGCTCCGGTATTGGGTCCGGTTCCAACCACGGTGTCGTGCCGGGATCTGGCGACAAGGGTATCACTACCGACCCCAATGGCAAGTATATTAGCACCGCCCCCGCTCCTGGTCAAACAGGCACCACCGGCTCCAAGCCTGACGTCGGGGCTGGAACTGGCCACGGCATCGGAGGCATTGGCGGCATCGGCGGCATCGGCTCTGGCACTGACAAGGGCGTCGGCTCTGGCACTGGTCATGGCATTGGTGGCACGACATCTGGTCTTCCATCAGGCTCTGATAAGGGTGTCGGCTCTGGCACTGACAAGGGAATCGGCTCTGGTCACACCGTTGGCGGAATAGCCACTGGTCTTCCATCGGGCTCTAACAAGGGCACTGGCTCCGGCATTGGAGGTATTGGAGGAATCGGCTCTGGTCTTCCCTCTAGTACCGACAGGGGCACTGGCTCTGGCAAAGGCACTGGCTCCGGTGACGACAAGGGCACCGGCTCTGGCACTGGCCATGGTATCGGCGGCATCGTGACAGGTCTCCCATCTGGCTCCAACAAGGGCACTGGATCTGGCACCGACAAGGGCATTGGCTCTGGCATCGGAGGAATAGGCGGAATCGCAACTGGTCTACCTTCAGGATCCAACAAGGGCACAGGCTCTGGCCTCCCCTCTGGATTTGATAAGGGTACCGGCTCTGGCACCGACAAGGGAATCGGCTCTGGTACTGAGAAGGGCACTGGTTCTGGTCATACCGTTGGTGGAATCGCCACTAGTCTTCCATCGGGCTCGAATAAGGGTACCGGTTCTGGTATCGGAGGCATTGGAGACATTGGCTCCGGCTCCGACAAGGGCATTGGTTCTGGCATTGACAAGGGTACCGGCTCTGGCACTGGCCACAGTGCCGGCGGAATTGCCACCGGTCTCCCCTCTGGTACCGACAAAGGCACCGGCTCTGACAAGGGCACCGGCTCCGGTATTGACAAGGGCATTGGCGGAATTGCAACTGGTCTTCCCACAGGTTCTAACAAGGGCACTGGCTCTGGCATTGGATCTGGTCTTCCTTCTGGCTCTGACAAGAGCACTGGCACTGACAAGGGCATTGGATCTGGTACCGACAAGGGCATCGGTGGAAGCGCAACTGGACTCCCCTCCGGCACCGACAAGGGCACGGGATCCACCACCGGCCACGGCATCGGCGGTACAACTTCTGGTCTCCCCTCAGGCTCTAACAAAGACACCGGATCCGGAATTGGAGGAATTGGCCTTCCCTCTGGTACTGACAAGGGCACTGGTGTTGACAAGGGCACCGGCTCTGGTACCGACAAGGGCACTGGATCTAGCACTGGTCACGGTGTAGGCGGAATCACTTCTGGTGTTCCATCAGGCTCCAATAAGGGTACTGGCTCCATCGGAGGGATTGGTGGTGTTGGATCTGGTCTTCCCTCTGGCACTGACAAGGGAACTGGATCCAGCACTGGTCATGGTATTGGTGGTTCTAACTCTGGACTGCCCTCAGGCTCTGACAAGGGCACTGGCTCGATTGGAGGCATTGGCTCTGGCCTTCCTTCCGGCACCGACAAGAGCACCGGTTCTACTACCGGACATGGTGTTGGAGGAACCACAAGCGGTCTTCCCTCGGGCTCCAACAAGGGCACTGGCTCTATTGGAGGTATTGGAGGAATCGGCTCTGGTCTTCCCACTGGTACCGACAAGGGTACTGGATCTGATAAGGGCACCGGTTCCATTGGAGGAACGACAAGCGGTCTCCCATCAGGTTCCAACAAGGGCACTGGTTCTGGTCTGCCCACTGGTACCGACAAGGGTACTGGATCTGATAAGGGCACCGGTTCTATTGGAGGAACTACAAGTGGCCTTCCATCAGGTTCCAACAAGGGCACTGGCTCTGTTGGAGGCATTGGGGGAATCGGCCTTCCCTCTGGTACTGACAAGGGTACCGGCTCCGGGGCTGACAAGGGCTCCGGTACTGGTCACAGCATTGGCGGTATTGCAACCGGTGTTCCCTCTGGCTCTGACAAGGGCACTGGCTCCACCACCGGCCATGGTGCTGGCGGTACAACATCCGGTCTCCCATCCGGATCTAAGGGTACTGGCTCAGGCTCTGGAATCGGTGGAATTGGCTCCAACCTTCCCTCAGGCACTGACAAGGGCGCCGGCTCCGGTACCGACAAGGGAACTGGCTCTAGCACCGGCCACGGTGTCGGAAGCACAACCGGTCTTCCCTCAGGCTCCAACAAGGGCACCGGCTCTATTGGAGGCATTGGAGGAATTGGATCTGGCCTCCCATCTGGATCTGACAAGAGCACTGGCTCTACTGACAAGGGCATCGGCTCGGGCGCCGACAAGGGCGCTGGCTCTGCAGTTGGAGGAATCCCCACTGGTGCTCCAGCCGGTTCCAACAAGGGCACTGGTTCTGGAATCGGAGGAACCGCAACCATTCTCCCCTACAACCCTGATAAGGGCACAGGATCTACTACTGGTTCTGGCCCTGACAAGGGAACTGGATCCAACACCGGCAACGGCATTGGAGGCGTCACAACTGGCCTTCCCTCGGGTTCTAACAAGCCTTCCGGCGCTGGCATTGGCTCTGGCCTCCCTTCTGGATCTGACAAGAACACTGGCTCTGGTACCGACAAGGGTACTGGATCTAGCACTGGTCACGGCATCGGTGGAGTCACTTCTGCTGTTCCTTCTGGAACAGACAAGGGTACTGGCTCTGACAAGGGCACTGGCTCTGGTGTTGGTGGAATTGGCAACCTTCCTTCTGCTACCGACAAGGGCACCGGCTCTAGCAATGACAAGGGTAGTGGATCTACTACTGGCCATGGCATCGGTGGCATCACTTCTACCATCCCCTCGGGTTCCAACAAGGGTACTGGTTCTGGTGTTGGAGCAATTAGCTCTAGCGTTCCCTCTGGCAATAACAAGGATACTGGATCTAGCACTGGTCATGGCGTCGGCGGCATCTCTACTGGTCTTCCTTCCGGGTCTGACAAGGGTACCGGATCTGGTACAGGCACTAGCACTGGATCTGGCAAGGGAACTGGCTCTGGAGTTGGTGGCGTCGGCGGAATTAGCTATGGCTCTACCCCCGATAAGGAAACTGGCTCTACCACCGGTCACGGTGTTGGCGGCATCACTTCTGGTGTTCCTTCAGGCTCTGACAAGGGCACCGGATCTGGCGTCGGTGGCATTGGGGGAATCGGCTCCGGTTCTGACAAGGGAACTGGATCAAACACTGGCCACGGTGTCGGAGGCATTGCATCTAGCGTTCCCTCCGGCTCTGACAAGAGCGCTGGCTCTGGCACCGACAAGGGCAGCGGATCCAGTACTGGCCACAGCATCGGAGGAGTCACTTCTGGTGTTCCTACCGGCTCCAACAAGGGTACTGGTTCCAGAATCGGTGGCGTTGGAGGCATTAGCTCCAGTGTTCCCTCCGGCTCTGACAAGAGCGCTGGCTCTGGTACTGACAAGGGTGCTGGCTCTGGCACCGACAAGGGCAGCGGATCCAGCACAGGCCACAGCATCGGAGGAGTTGCCTCTGCTATTCCTACAGGCTCTAACAAGGACACCGGATCTGGAATCGGCGGCATTGGAGGAATTGGCTCCGGCTCTGACAAGGGAACTGGTTCCAGCACCGGCCACGGCGTCGGAGGAATTGCATCTGCCGTTCCCTTGGGCTCTGGTAAGAGCACCGACTCCGGTGCTTCTTCTGGCTCTGGTAAGGGCACTGGCTCTACTGACAAGGGCACTGGATCTGACTCTGGTCACGGTACTGGTGTCATTGGCACTGTCCCATCTGGCTCAAACAAGGGCGTTGGCTCTGGCACTGGCTCTGGTCAGGGCTCAGGGTCTGGCTCTGGAAGCGGCACTGGTATTGGATATGGTAGCGGATCTGGCTCTGGTTCGGGCTCTGGTTCGGGCTCCGGCTCCGGTACTGGAAAGGGTTCTGGTACCGGTGAGGGCTCTGGCTCTGGCACTGGATTTGGCCAAGGTTCCGGGTCTGGCTCTGGTAGTGGCTCGGGTTCGGGCTCAGGTTCCGGCACTGGAAAGGGTTCTGGTACTGGTGAGGGCTCCGGCTCTGGCAGTGGTTCAGGCCAGGGCTCTGGCTCTGGTTCTGGCATTGGATATGGTAGCGGTTCAGGCTCTGGCTCAGGCTCTGGCTCAGGCTCTGGCTCCGGCAAGGGCTCTGGATCCGGCACAGGATCCGGCCAAGGATCTGGTGCAGGTTCTGGCTCTGGTAGTGGATATGGTAGCGGCACGGGCTCTGGTTCAGGGTCTGGCTCTGGCTCTGGCTCTGGCTCTGGCTCCGGCAAGGGCTCTGGATCCGGCACAGGATCCGGCCAAGGATCTGGTGCAGGTTCTGGCTCTGGTATTGGATATGGTAGTGGCTCGGGCTCTGGAAAGGGTTCTGGTACTGGTGAGGGCTCTGGATCTGGTCAAGGTTCTGGCTCTGGCACCGGTTCAGGTCAAGGCTCTGGCTCAGGCTCTGGCACCGGTAAGGGCTCTGGCAGCGGAACTGGATCGGGCTCTGGTTCAGGTTCAGGTATCGG
Source organism: Calonectria pteridis (assembly GCA_022837005.1). Classification (NCBI taxonomy): domain Eukaryota; kingdom Fungi; phylum Ascomycota; class Sordariomycetes; order Hypocreales; family Nectriaceae; genus Calonectria; species Calonectria pteridis. The sequence goes on along the minus strand of JAKZGU010000012.1, from coordinate 104,289 downwards.
ATACGGTAGTGGTTCAGGCTCTGGTACTGGTTCAGGCAGTGGCTCAGGCCAAGGCTCCGGTCACGGCACTACAATCGGCATTCCCTCTACCTCTGATAAGGACGTTACTTCAGGTTCTGGCTCCGGCACCGGCTCGGGCTCTGGCACTGGCCAAGGCTCTGGAACTGGTTCTGGAAAGGGTTCTGGTACTGGTGAGGGCTCAGGCTCTGGCAAGGGCTCTGGCACTGGATCTGGTTCTGGTTCAGGTTCAGGTTCAGGTATCGGATCCGGTAGTGGCTCTGGCTCTGGCTCTGGAAAGGGTTCCGGTATTGGCGAAGGCTCTGGTACTGGATATGGTACTGGCACCGGCACCGGCTCGGGCTCTGGCACTGGTTCTGGAAAGGGTTCTGGCACTGGTGAGGGCTCAGGCTCCGGTAAGGGCTCAGGATCTGGTTCTGGTCAAGGGTCGGGCTCAGGATCTGGTACTGGATATGGTACTGGCTCTGGCTCTGGCATTGGTCAAGGCTCCGGCTCTGGTTCTGGAAAGGGTTCTGGCACTGGTGAGGGCTCAGGCTCCGGTAAGGGCTCAGGATCTGGTTCTGGTCAAGGGTCGGGCTCAGGATCTGGTACTGGATATGGTACTGGCTCTGGCTCTGGCATTGGCCAAGGCTCCGGCTCTGGTTCTGGAAAAGGTTCCGGTATTGGCGAAGGCTCTGGTTCGGGCGCAGGCTCTGGCCACAGTGGTGCTATTGCCGTCTCAGCTCCCAATGACAGGTTCATCACGACCACAGCTATCCGCGCTGGCCAGACGGCCATTGCTGGCTCCGCTCCTGGATCAGGCTCCGGTGCTGGAAGTGGTAGCGGCCAAGGTTCTGGCAAGGGCGTCGGCTACGGCTCTGGAAGCGGTAGCGGCAGTGGCTCGGGCTTCGAGCACGAGAATGGTAACGGCTCCGGCTCCGGCAAGGGCGTTGGCTATGGCTCTTCGATTCCGGTTCCTGGAAACAAATTCGTCACATCTACCGCTGCCCATGCTGCTCAGACCAATGTTGTCGGCGGTAACGTCGGAGAACACGGAAGTGGGGCCGAAAAGGGCTCCGGCTACGGCTACAGCTACAGCTACAGCTCCGGCAACCGCGGAGCCAGCATCACGGCGGCCCCACCCGTCAAGTTCGCCTCGGCGACGTCGACCATCCAGGACGCAAAGGCTACTGGCGTCGGCTCCGGCTCCGGCTCCGGCGGCATGTGCACGACGACTGTCATCCTACCAAACAGCTGCGAGTATCAGTGTGGCAGCTGGTGCGCTCCGTCGGTTCCTGACTTCCAGAACAACGCGGACTGCCTCAACTCCTACAGGACGTGCGCCAAGAACATCGCCGCTTGCTATGCTCAGGCTGGTTGGCCCGGTGCTCTAGACTGCTTCGACTACGCCGCCTGGTGCACCAAGATGTCGACCTTCTGCCTCAGCGACAGCTGCATCAAGGGCCGCAGCTGCTCCAAGGCCGAGTTCCTCAAGGCCAACCCGGCCCAGAGCAACCAGAAGGTCAGCTCGAGCACCTCGACGCGCCCTTGCACAGCGACCACCACCACGGCCACCATCCCCGCCAGCGCTTCGACCTCGGTTGCCCCCAAGCCCACCAACATCTGCCAGCAGGCCTCCTCTTTCTGGTACAACTTTGGACCCGGCAACCCGGCTGGCAAGATCGACCTCCCCCTCGTCACCTGCACTGACCTGAAGACCGACTTCGCATCCGGCAAGCCCTTCAAGCTCTACACCAGCTCCGACAGCAAGCAGTGCCCCTCGTACACGCGCACCCAGACGTCCAACGCTTGCGCCGACGCGTGCAAGGCCCAGTACGACAGCTGCACCAACGTCTATGTCAAGAGCTGCAAGAGCTTCGGCGGCCTCAACTACTGGACCAAGCGCGCTGTCGAAGACAACCTACAGAAGATCCCCGGTCTCAAGAAGCGCTGGGTCAACATCTGGGGCAGCGACAGCGAAACCACCGCCACCGCCAGGTGCAAGGCCCAGTACGACGGCTGTGTCAGCCTCAACAAGGATCTCTCGGTCGCAACGACACGCTGCGGCACATGGGGAGACGGCTACTAAACCAAACATCCTTAATAACCACCACCACCAGCTGCCACCAGCTACCACACTCGTTCAGTTGCCGGTTCACAACCAATGCCTTCGCTCTCTACTACAGCCTTCCGGCTGACAGTCATTCGCTTCTACGGCGGCTCACATCGCCTGCCACTCGTCATTCACTTCTTGGAACATAGGGTGTACACGACGGCGTAGCACACGGGGTTCATCTTCGATGGAACTCAGCACATTCTTTGAAACACAAGTTCGACTTGAGCCACATATTTGCAGGTTTGAAACCTCGTCACACACACACAGTCTCTCTTCACGAGATCTTCACTCAAAAGTTTCCTGAGACTTACTTCGTTCAAGTCTTCCACGGGACTTTTTTTCACTCACATCTCCTCTTAGCGGCTCCTTCTTTCAGGCCCCAAAGCAGGACTTCTTCTCCAAAAATCCATTGGAGCCTCTTTCGATGCCTCTTGCTGAGCCATCGCTTCGGAGTCCCCCCTCACGGGGACTGCGTCTTTGAAAACTTTCTTTCTGGGATTATCTGCTTGGGATTTCCTTCTTATTCTCTTTTCCCTTTCTCTTTTCCTATCATGTTTCTTTCCTTTTCCTTTCCTCTCTACAATCTCCTCATGTACTCTTTTTTTCCTTGGTCTACAAAACACTCCTACTGTTATGTATTTCCTCAAAAAATTGTTTGTGCACACTTGGGACAGAGGGTCATTTCGTTGACATTCCCTTACTATCGAATGGTTCGCTTGGATAAATCTTTCATTTTTACAATATAGAAGCTGCAATTTCTAAACAAGCAATGTCCGCATGCGGGAATCTCCATGTGAATGTAGTGTGGCTGACTGGTAGGGCTGAGTAACGGCCCGGCCGTTCCGTTATAGGGTAAGTCGCACCGGATTGCCAAAGTGCTTGGACCCGACTCCACAGTGGAGACTCGACGGCAGCCTCGGATTCGCGCAGAACATCGAGACAGATCTGGAGATGGATGATGGGAAGGTAAGCGCATGCATGCCTTAGTCTGGAGTCGATCAGTCACTGTCTCTTCTTTTCTTTCTTTTTTCTTCCCTTTCCCTGTTTTCTTCTCCCTCATCGCCGGGAATCCATCCTGACCATGGACTCGGTCAACGCGTTGATCCAGGCGGCTGTCGCCCTGCCGCCATCGCTGTGGTGCCAGATGTTTTACCTGCTCGCCGTTGGCTTGATCATCGCCATCCAAGCTCTCCCCAAGAACGTGCGGAGCGCCCTCATGAACTACGGCGCCCGGCGGCCACAGGACCAGCAGAAGCCGCTTCACAGCCAGGGCGCCCTCTGGAGCTTCATCACCAGCCTGACCGACTTTGGCCAGGTGCCCCATTCCTGGTTTCTCCACTTCTATATCGTGTCTGTATCCCTCTCCGCCGTCTGGGCCTGGCAATTCATCCAGAGGGGTAGCCTGCTGAGAGCCGTGGCTCAGCTGCAGGCAAGTCATGCTGGAGGGCCATCTATGAGCCTGGGGCAGGTCTACATGGCATGGGCATTGATGGCGCTCCAGGGCTCGAGGAGATTGTACGAAAGTCTTTACGTGTCTAAACCAGGCTCATCGCCTATGTGGGTTGTTCACTGGGCCCTCGGCGTCGCTTACTATGTCGCCATGAGCGTGTCCATATGGATTGAAGGCTCAAGTATGCTGCTGCTGCTGAATCCCCCCTTCCCTTACCCTTGACTGACACAGTAATAGGTGCGATACTGGAGTCGTGGCAATCGCCTGACCAAGGCCAGTTATTGACCAAAAAGATGCCCTTGGCCATGGCCTTGTACTTCTCCGCCTGCTTGAAGCAAAACGAATGCCATCGCTATCTGGCCAGTCTGAAAAAGTACACCCTACCGGACGAGGGCTGGTTTCGGTTTCTAGTCTGTCCGCACTACACTTGCGAATGTCTTCTTTACCTGGCTATTGCTTGGGGCACTGCCCCTCCGGGGCGGCTTTTCAACACAACAGTGCTCCTGGGAGCTTTATTCGTGGCCGTAAACCTGGGCGCAACGGCGGCTGGAACAAAGAAATGGTATGCAGACAAGTTTGAGGCGGACAAGGTAGCTGCCAGGTGGATCATGATACCCTTTGTATTCTAGCTTCACTTAACCTCGTGGTCCATCTAGCGCTTGAGAAGCATGCCAAGCTTGCTGGCGGCCTTGGAGACGCCAAGAACATCCCGGTACGTTAGGCTGGTCCGAGTTTGGCGGACATTACGACCGTCAGCGAAGGCGTTTGAATCTCGAAGCAATGGCCAGTTGGCGACGGTTTTGGCGCACAGGTCAACGTCCTCCTCAATGTCGGCGATCCCATGGAGGTAGTCCGTGTAGAGTTGGTCAGTTGTGATAAGTAGGCTACGCGGTTCTTGGAGGATTCTCCAAGCGGGCTCTGGCTCCAGGGCGCCATCTTCCTTGCTGCGGTAGAGATTGAGGCAGAGGCTAGCTCCAAGGCTTACGGTGCAGACCACGGGCCAATACGCAGCGCCATCCTGTTTTCAAGATGAGCATCCAGTAGCGCAGGGAGGCTTTTTACGATTCATCTACTTAACTTGTGTGGCATAATGCCAATTCCCGGAGGGTATTCATTGATCAGGACATGGTTTGGTCTCTCGTGGGGACTGTTGCTGAACATGTGACCGGGCTGCGAGTCTTCCACAGGCAGCGCCAGGAGCCTTGTGATGACCGGGCTCTCGAGCCAGCTAGGGAGAGGAGCGTCGAGCAGTCTGTTGTTGACTAGGTCAGAGGGCCATGTTTGTAGGCGCCTGTGAGTCAGGTTTTTCCATCTCGGCTTGGGGGCTGTGGCAATCTGGTTCGTATGGTCAGTGGCGGCAGATGCGATGCGCCAAATGCAAACGCACGCACTTTTCCCAGAATCGCTTGCTCCTCTTCCTCGGTGATAAAGTCGGGGATGTAAAATGCACTTTGTGGCAGGGCAGTAATCCTGGCTTGGCTGAGCGAGAGCGGGAGCGAGACGCCGCTGCCCTCGTTCGTATCAGCATGGCGGTGGCTGCCGTCGCCAGTGTCCGCTTGCGACGTGGATGATGCCATGGTGAGGGATGTCGTCCCAAGTGAGGCGAGACAGACGTCGTTATTTCAGCGACAAAAGGAAAACCACGAGTGCGTGCGCCTCTGAGATGCGCGCTGCACCATCCAATGTTTCATGGATATTTAAGGCGGGGGAAGTGGTGGTTTTGTGGACGCGCAGCGATGATCATGATATGACAGGGGGGCGAAGCGAAACTGAGGCGGCGGGAGGTGACGGTTACTCGCCAGGTGGCACACGTGCCGCTAACGAGAAAACGAGCAAGCCTGTGCTGGGGCCGGGCTGCAGGCAGCAGGGAGAGCATGATTACCTGCTTGTGCGAAATGCCGAGTCGGATGATGGAACGCCACCAGGGGGATGGGCAGGCGATGCGATGATGTAGAGAGAGAGAGAGAGAGAAAAAAAAAGAGATGAGAAGCTTGCGGAAATTCGGATGGTGGTGGTGGTGATGGTAGTGTTTTTTTTTCCTCCTTTCGCTTTAATTAGCCATCAATGCTGGGTTGCGGGAGGATAAAAATAAGTCAGAATAAAGATACTTAATGCGACACGGCTCCAGCAGCGAGGCGGCATTTCACATCCACACAGCACAGCACACACGCGCACACGCACCAGACGCAAAACACACTAACCCCAAGGCACAAGCTGCAAGGACGGGGACGGGAGAGCCCTTCTAGAGCCTCCTTGTCCTTACTGAATAGCCGGGCCTCGTAGCGGTGAAGCCACTGAGGAGCCACGGGGGAGCCACTGAACGCGAGCACCCAGGGCCCGCTCTCCGCCCGCTTACCGTCCGTTCATAGGCCGTACAGGGTCGGGCGTGTTTTGGCCCAACAGAAAGTGCGGCCAGAGTCGCTGTGGGCCGCCGTACGCCCCCCTCGCCACCGTCCAATCACGCGCTCCCCAGCCATCAGCCCAGCACTAGGTGACTGGCAGGCTCTGGGAGGACAGACTTTGTCTCGCGGCTTGGGTTCAAGTCCCGTTTTCATCTGTCATTCCCAATCAAGGTTCGTTCACCTTCGAGCCCGCGAGTCTTGCAGCATCCATTCCATCCATCTTACCCACGCCCAAACGACTCATCGACCCTCTGCAACATTGCTGCTCCCTCCTGTGCCCCTGCGGTGCCCTCTGCCCCCGCGCGCGCCCGCGTCTTGCTTCTGTTTTTCCCAATCCGCGCCCTGCTCGACGCCGCCTCCTCGCCCCCAAACACCAAACACGTCCTCTACCAAGCGATAGGGGGTTCGTCCTGCCCGGCACCTCGACCTCGTCGACGCGAATCAATCGCCCCTCCCTCGCCGACCTTAGCCATCATCTCCAGGATGGTGGTAGCTACTCGTTCTCCTCGCAGGTAAATGATATGGATGCGCAGAATGCTGCCCAGTCCGACCAGACGAGGCCTGCTGGCGCTTCCCCTCAGCGGCCTGGCCAACGCACCGAGACCACCTCCCAGCCCGCGCCCATGAGCCCCAGGCCCTCCTCTCCCGCCAAGGACTCACGCTCCTCCACGATTCACGCTGTCGCCCCCGACCAGCATGTCCCCGAAGACCGCGATTCCGACGCCGAGACTATTGTCCTTCCTGGTAAAGACGGTCACTCGCCCTCCAAGGCCCGCAAGGTGAGACAGGAGGACAGGAGCGATGGTGACGCCGACGCCGCTAGGCCTTCGTCCAAGGCCCCAGCCTCCCACGATGCCGAAAAGCCCTCTGTCCCTAACCGCCTCGTCGACGGCCTCAAGAAGAAGCGCCTGTCTGGCCACCTTGAACGCGAAAAGCAGCTGCGAAGCAAGGACATCTCGAGTGGTTTGAGCTCAGCACCCGCATCCCCACCCCAGCAGCACAAACACCGTCGACGCTCCGACGACCCCCGCTCATCCTCGGATTCTGACCACTCCCATCCGAGGCCACCCAAAACGACCCTGCGCGACAAGCTCAAATCCGGCGAGCGTCTCCTGCCGCACAAGCGAAAGGTCCCCAAGCAGGATTCTGACGATGAGGCCGACACTCGCAAGGTTAGACGCCAGCGTACTACTAGTGCAGGTATCGACTCCGCTCGCCTGCACAAGGAGGCTTCCAAGTCCACAGCAAAGTCACACCACGATTCCCGCTCCATTTCCCCCCCAGCCCGATCTCATCGCCGCAGCGCCTCGTCTCAACTGCCCTCCTACTCTTCCAACGGCCTCGGCCAGAAGAAGAAGCGCCTCCCAGCTCCTCTACAGCCCACGGATTACCACTCCGACGAGTCATCTGCCAGCGGAAGCCCGCACCCTCGCAAGCTCCGGGGAGGCCTTGCATCTGCTGCCGCCGAGTCAAATGCCTCCCCTGCCAAGATGGCACCGCACAAGAAGCATCTGGATGCTCACGGCCAGACCTTCTTAGCTCGCGCCTGCGCGAGAGGCGAATACGAGGGCGCGAAGCACCGACTTGGAGAGAGACCAGAAGACTTGAACGTTGCTGATTATGCCGGAAACACTCCCCTGCAGATTGCTGCGATCAACGGCTGTGAGGATATTGTAAAGCTCCTGATTGACGCCGGCTGCAATTTAGACTGCGTCAACTACGACAAAGACACGCCGTTGCTGGACGCGGTCGACAATGGCCACTTGGGCGTTGTCAAGCTTTTGCTGGATGCTGGTGTCAATCCCCGGAAAGCTAACGTGAACGGGGAGGAACCCGTTGATCGAGTGAGCGATGACACTGAAAATGCCGAAGAAATACGAGCTGCACTTCTTGAAGCCAAGAAAAGATTTGGTGGACGACAGCGAACCTCTGAAGACCGCCACTCACATCACGAATATCACGACGCCAGAGACTCTCACGCACCTGACAGCCCCCGTCAATCCCCCGCCACAGGACACGGCGGCCGTAGGACTGGAACGGTGCGTGCAACCAAAACAAGAAACGATTTACTGTACATGCCCCTCGACGAAAAGACTCTTCGCCAAGCCGCTGGCCGTGGCGATGAGGAAACCGTTGCCCGGATTCTGCAAGTCAAGGAGGGCTTTGATGATCCCGAATCAATGGTCGCTGCCGCAAGGGGTGGTCACGACTTGGTCATCCAGCTGCTTCTTGGGCTGGGCGGAGCCAATGCAGATCCACCCCCCATACCTTCTATGCAACCAGATGTTTCGACCCCTATAATGGCGGCTATCGGGCAGGAGAATATCAAAGTCATTGAGTTGCTGTTGGAACAGCAGGGCTTTGATCCGACTAGGCGCATCAAAGGCGAGACCTACTACGAGATTGCCCGACGCCGGCAAGGAACAAACTGGAAAGAAGAAGAACAATTACTTAAGAACGCTTATGACGAGTACAAGCGAAGCCACAAGGACTCGGGCAAGACAAAATCCCCGAGCCGACGTGAGCGGGAAAGGGAGCGCGAGGAACGTGAGGCGAAGCGGGCGAGGCGAGCCGAGGCTAGAGAGAAGGATGAGGCTCTGCTACAGAAGCGACACCTCTCTAGTCCCGCACGAGAGGTTGAGCCCAAGAAGAAAGTCGCCCCATCGAAACTCACGAGTCCTAAGGAAAAGCGGAAATCTGAACTATTAAGCCACGGCGACAACCCTCACCCAAAACGCGGACCTGGAAGGCCGAGAAAGGAAGAGCGAATTCCCTCCATTAACGTGTCTGACCGAGAACTCTCACCCACTATTTCTCACAAGAAGCTCAAGACGAAGCGCACCGAATCCGATGCTGCTGGAGTATCTTCTGAAGGCGAATCCGTCAAGCCGCGCAGAAAGCTAGTTTCCAAGGGTGAACTTCATCGAGAGCGTGAAAGGCAACGCCGTGCTAGCATGGCATCGAACGCCTCGTCTCTGAAAGATCACCCGCCGAGCCCTCATGACCTGAAGCATGAAGAAGCACCAGAGAAGCACAGAAGTGACAAGTTATCTGAAAAGTACCATGATCGCACCAAAGCGCTGAAGCGCGACGAATCTCGAGATCGTATTGTAGTGTCTGGCGATGGATCAACCAAGAGGCATCGTGCTAGTGTTACACCTGACCGGCCGAGCAATGGCGATAAGGACGATAGTGAAGTCCCATTGAAGCGACGGCGTCTGGAGGGCGAGGCTAAAGAGAAGAAGAAGCGCTCGCTGTCCTCGGATGAGCGACCTCGCAAGTTGGGCCTGACTCAAGAATCATCCAAGGTCTCAGCTAAATCAAGCAAAAACCACGATGATGATCGCCGCGAAGCCCGCCTTCACCGTGGTGATTCAACACGGTCAAATAGCAGCGAGAAGCTGATCCATGTCAAGTCAGAGGACGTTGACGTGGATATGCGCGATGCTGATATTATCAAGTCTTCAGAAGATGCTAATGCAAAGGCGGCACGTGAAAAGGAAACCGACCTAGAGAAGCAGCGCCTTCTGGAACAGGAGGAGGCCAAGAAGAAAAAGGAGGAGGAAGAACGCAAGCGCGCCGAAACCGAAGAGAGAAAGAAGCGTGAACAAGAAGAAGCACGCAGAAAAGCTGAGGAGGAGGAAAGGAGACGGAAAGAAGAAGAGAGGAAGCGAAAAGAAGAGGAAGAACGCGAAGCTGAGCGAAAGCGTAGGGAGGAAGAGGAGCGAAAGCGCCGCGAAGAAGAGGAGAGGCAACGTCGCGAGGCAGAAGAGAAGGCTCGGCGTGAGGAGGAGGAGAAGCGTAGAATCGAAGAAGACAGGAGGAAGAAGGAAGAAGAGGAGCGCAAGCAACGAGAGGAGGAAGAACGACTCCGTCGTGAGCAACTCGAGCGGGAGGCAGCCGAAGAGGCCCGCCGACAGCGCGAGGAAGAGGAGCGAAAAGAGCGTGAGCGACGCGAACGGGCACAGCGAGAGGAACTGGAGAGGAAACGGGCTGCTCGCGAAGCCGAGCTCAAACGGGTTCGAGAGGAACAGGAACGCGTACGCCTGGACAAGTTGCCTCCACTACTCCGATGGCTCGATACGTGCTCGAATCCGAAGCTACCATCCATCGCGGACAGGTTCAAACGCATGCAGGGTGTCCGATATGACACAATCCGACCCGAAGCGAACCAGACGCCCGAGGGCCGGGAGCAATGGGTCCTCAACACTCACGTCGCCCTCCTGCTCGGCGAGAAGGACCTTAACCTCTCGCGATGTAAGTCTCCATCATAAGAAATGCGCCGTGCTCAAGCTGACTCCTATCCCAGATACCGCTTGGGATCGCATCCCCGTATCACCTCTGGCCAAGCAGTCGCTTTGGCGAGTGGAATGGAAACTTTACGCTCTGGTTTCTGAGAAGCTTTGGGATCTAGGACGTCAGCTTCCAAATTACTATGGCGAAGAAGACCCATGCTCTCTGCGCTTCCAAACAAAGGAAAGACTAAGAAAGGAGGCCTGGGAAAGGTTCCTTAACACCGACATGTTTTTTGTCAAGGTATGCAAGAGTTCTGCATTTGATAGACACCACCGCTGACTGTCTATTCTCTAGGTATCTGACTTGATGTATACTGTTCCCAATATTCCCCATTTAAGGAATGTTCAGCTTGGTGTTGAGTACCGTGAGCTCCTGGAGTCGGAGGCGCAAGGCATTGGTTGGAAAGCAACGCAAAAGTGGAAGTCCGACCCAGATGCGAGTCGGTATCATGGATTTGCCCCTCGATCCAAGTACTACGTAAACGGAGAAATGGTGAGCGAGGATTTGCCCTCGCTCCACCAAACGAGCAAGCTGCCATTCCCCGAGAAACGTGTTCCCCGACGAGGCCTTGTGCAAGTCTATCCAGACGATCCCGAGTATGCACGAATTTGCGTGGAACAGGGCTTGGAACATCTTATCAACGGACACGCGAGCTCACCACTTGCCAATGGCATCCACTCATCGCCCATAAGCCAGAAATCTGCTACACCGGCGAGATCTGTTGCCAATGGCACTACCAAGAATTTGATTATTGGCTCCACAAACGAGCCTGTGGCCACGAACGGAGGAGGTTTGACGAACGGAGTCAATGGATCTTCAACCTGAGGCCGACACTGAAAGCGGTCAGGCAGCAGCAGCAACAACGATGGACAAGGAGTGTTATACTATATCGATTTGAGATTCTCTATGTCAGGGTAACGATTATGCAAGGCGCAGGCACAGGCAGACACATGCACTTGTCTGGTTTCTTTGTTGTCTGTTTTTCTTTAAGGGGGAGGAGTCATTTGAACGGAAACTTGTTGATAACGGGGGAAGAAGAGGCAGGCAAAAACCTGCCTGTGAGAAACAGGTTGGGATATGACACGAGCAACAGAGGTGCTCAAGGATGAGCTTGTCAGGGCTTTTTTTTTTTTTTTGGATGACGAAGGACTTGAAAGAGCCAGGGACGTGGAAACCTACTGTTTGAGATGGTGATGTCAAGGCGAACATGATAAAATTACATACGTAGCACTATGGGATGACCCGAGACCAAGGTGACCCGTGTCCAGGAACCTGGGCAAACACAATAAAACAGCGGTTACCAACAGACGGTCGAGACAGCTGGTCTCAGGTGATTTGACATTGACCTAATGACGGGCCAGGGCCAAGTAGAAGCAAAGTGTGACCAAGGCCGCTGCGTGTGGGGGGGAGAGGGGAAAGCATCGCGAGGCGAGTCTGCTGCTCGCAGCCGCTGCGGGCCAAGACGGGATTCCGTGAAGCTGGGAAGCGAGCATCACGTACCGAGCTCGTATCTTGGCGGTTCCCGTGTCGCAGAGGGGGTTTCCCAAGTGTGACACTAAGCGCGCGCGCCAACACCTCGGGGCGATCCAGACGAAATGGGCGATGGATCAAGGCTGAAGCAAATATGGGGACGACGGGAGATGAAGGCAAGGTGGCGAAGGGCCAATGATGGTTGGATCTACGTGCTGCTTTTGCCGCTGGCGTTGGTTGAGCATCAGACGCCTCAAGGTCGGTGCGTCACGAAGGAATGCCGGCGAGGGGGAAGGGGAAAAAAAAAGGCCTTGCTTCACTGTGGGCCCCCAGCTGGCTGACATCACACATCAAGCACAACTTTGCTTGGTCGAAAAATTTACCCCACCATTGAATACTCACCACACACGTTATTTGCATCACAGGACTCTGGACGTCGAGCCGCCCGCAACGATTTAGACCGACCACTGATCCGAGCTTTGCCACTCGCCGGATCCAGACAATCGAGAGAAGCACCGAGCCCGAGAGGTTGGACCTGAGCAGCAGGAACCGACGGCAGAGCCTGAATCACACCCAGCTAGAGGAACCAACCAGCCGCCACCATGTCGACCACCGTGGACAAGGTTCGTCGCCCAGGCCGCGCCATCACCCGTAGCTAACCATGGGAATCCGCAGATCAAGGAAATTGAGGCCGAAGTACGTTGACCGTGGGAGCGCTCTGGTCGAGACACAGGCACCCCTGCCATCCCCGAACCTTTCCCCCCCGTTCTCGGTCGTTCTAACCCGTCCCGATAGATGGCCAGGACCCAGAAGAACAAGGCAACTTCGTATCATTTAGGTCAGCTCAAGGCCAAGTTGGCCAAGCTCAAGCGAGAGCTATTGACCCCCTCAGGAGGTGGCGGTGGAGGTGGTGCTGGATTCGATGTGGCCAGGACCGGTGTCGCCAGTATCGGATTCATTGGCTTTCCCTCCGTGGGCAAGAGTACTCTCATGAGCCGCCTGACGGGCCAACACTCCGAGGCCGCCGCGTACGAGTTCACCACACTCACATCGGTGCCTGGTCAGGTCGTCTACAACGGTTAGTCCTCTCCGTCCCAGGTCTCGCCCGCTTGGCCCTCCCATTTTTCCCGCTCACAACACCTCGCCGATGGTTGCATCAACCAACACTATCACCGTGGCGTGAAATGACTGACCTTGGATGGCCCAGGTGCACCCTTGCAAATCATCGACCTTCCCGGAATCATTGAGGGAGCCAAGGACGGCCGAGGCCGTGGTCGTCAGGTTATTGCCGTCGCAAAGACGTGCCATCTAATCTTTATTGTCTTGGACGTCAACAAGCCGCTCACAGACAAGCGGGTTATCGAGTCTGAACTGGAAGGCTTTGGTATCCGTATCAACAAGGAGCCTCCAAACATTACCTTCAAGAAGAAGGACAAGGGCGGCTTGAACATTACTAGCACTGTGCCCCTGACACATATTGACAATGACGAGATCAGGGCTGTCATGAGCGAGTATCGAATCAACTCGGCTGATATTACCATTCGATGTGATGCAACTGTTGATGACCTGATTGACATTCTCGAGGCCCGCAGCCGAAGGTAAGACTGAAATACCAAAATTGGGCTCGGTCCGTAACGTGCTGACACCTGCCGCAGCTACATCCCGGTGGTTTACTGCCTAAACAAGATCGACTCAATCAGTATCGAGGAGTTAGATCTCCTGTATCGTATCCCGAATGCGGTGCCCATTAGCTCGGAGCACGGGTGGAACATTGACGAGCTGATGGAGGCTATGTGGGACAAGTTGAACCTGGTCCGCGTGTACACGAAGCCCAAGGGCAAGCAGCCGGACTACACGGCACCGGTCGTCCTCCGAAGCACGCGTTGCACCGTCGAAGATTTCGTAAGTTGGCTCTCCTAATTGTGACACCCTCTTCACCTTCCATCCGAATGGCTGGGCACTGTCACACCCCACCGGTTTTGTGACCGCTAACTCGGGAATGCCTCATCAGTGTAACGCCATTCACCGAAGCATTGTGGATGTGTTTAAAACAGCCATTGTATACGGCAAGTCCGTCAAGCATCAGCCCCAGAGGGTTGGATTGGGCCATGAGTTGTGTGACGAGGATGTTGGTAAGTTGAGGCCCGCAATACACCCCCTCGGATGCAGGCAGCCGCGCGCAGGCTTCGGAAGGAGAACGCCCAGCGTCGCCTAGATGATACATGACCCGACACACTGCTCGGGACCTTGCATTTCCTTTGATTGACCTGGGCGTTCCTCCACCCAGGCTGTACTTGAGGCCTAATCTGCCTGCCCTGAGACTAACTAAAAGGCACACACGGGCTAACTTTTGGGATCAAGTCACTATTGTCAAGAAATGATTGAAAATTGATTTGAGGCGAGGAAGAGGGGTGCCTCCTCTTCGCTCAGGGGAGCGCCTGTCGCGTCTTGTTCAGCTGGTCGACTCTGAGAGCCGCGTCTTGACCGGTGTAGCATAGAATGATCCTGGGACCAACGGTCAAGCAGGGGTTTCCGACATGCACTTTAACCTGGCTCCGAACGTGTTTTGAGGAACAAAATGAGGAGTGCTATGTAACCACACGGGAATCCGCATGGTGCATCGGGTCGACGGATACAAAGGTCAATAAGGACAGGGCTGACACGCGATGCGCGGCTACAAGCAAGTGTGGCCGATGCGGAGGCTCGACTCGGTCAGGGACGATAAATGATCAGCGCAGGTAGCTACCGGGGAGGGGAAGAGTGGCGTGTGCAGCCCGCTTCGGGTACAACAAGAGTGCTCGAGGCGGCCAAATGATTGATGAATAAGACAAGGACAGAAGACAAAATGAACAAGGAACTAGGGAGAAGGGCACATGGAACATAGTACATCGGGACATGGGCAGCAGGTGGTTGAGTGGGGTGGACATTGGGTTGGACCCGACAGCAATTTATTTAGAGACATTTTATCGACAACGGAGCTCTTGACCATGTGCTGGCGAAGAGAAGAAAACGCCACAGGGCATGTACGCGGGTGCACTCGTGATTCATAGGTAGGTGTAGATGCATGGCAGAGGCTCAACGCAAGATGTGCTTAAAGACAATGGACAGAACGAGACAAAGACGTACAATGACATTGACATGGACAAGGACATGGGTCGATAGAGAATGGAACCAAGGACACAGTGGTTCGACCTGCATAGCCGAGGGCCTCTCGATCTGCGGCCGGATTTCCCAGCAAAAGCGTGGGATGCAGGCGGGGGTGAAACAGGCCTTGCACGCTTGGCTTGCATCGGGCGCTTAGAGAAGTCGCAGGATGGGACCAAGAGGCCGAAGGGAGGGGGGGCTTTTGCCCTAGGCCATAGGCGTCAGGGTGATGGGTTGGATGGAGGCTTCGGGACGTCGTCGAGGGGCTCTCCGCCTTTCACAAGGCTTCTCTTGCCGCCGAGCTCAAGATGGGCCATGACGATGGTGGGTCGGCAGCAGCGCTAGCTGGGGGGCAGTCCTGACGCTCGACGGACCCCGACGGGCACCATCGATCACCGGGAGAAGGATGGTTGATTGTCTGACTCGGTTGCCCGGGGGCCATGTGCGCGGCATGTTTGGTTGACTGACTCTTTTGAGCGTCGAAGATGCCGTGGTGCTTATCCCCGTCAACAGAAGGCAAAGGCTACATGATGAGTCCCTGTTGAGTGAGACGGAGACGATTGAATTGAGAAGAGCGGCGTCGTTGAGCAGGCGGGGGAGGGTGTGGTGGTCGGCTGCAGGCATTTTTTGGGAGGGTGGAGGGGAGGGGTGGCATCAGGATAGAGCGGGCACGAGCCTTTTCGGCATGCAAAAGTCGAGTTCAAGGAGAAGTGCCCAGCGACACGAGCAGATGGGCGAGGGTACCGGAGACACGAGGGCCTATGCGGCGGCAGACGGGAACAAGGGAACGCGAACGGCGTGCATGACATGACAAAACGGCCCTAGTCTTTTAGAGAGATCAGGAAAACGAGAGAGGGTCGGGCTGTAGTAAGAGAGGCAGTGGGTTAGTGAACCGGAGAGGCACAGACCTTGTCTTGTGGGACAGATGGAGAGAGGGCAGAGAAAAAGCGGCCGACTCCACACCATGTAGAGTGGCTGCAGGGAGTAAAGTGGGGACCCGAAAGAAGGACGAGGAGCCCGGACTGCATGGACGTTTGCTTGTCGTTGGCGGCGATTTGGTGATTTGATGCCAACTTAAGTTATTAGCTAGGCTAGCCTTGCCAGATGAGAGGCGCGAGGGGATATGTCAACTGACGAGGGTAGGGGGGGCCTGCATCCAATAGGGACGAAAAGTGATCGCGGAGAAGTGTGAGTGGAGGAAAAGGCGGTAGGAGATGGATGGATGTCTTGGATGAGGGAGGACGCAGATGACGGCGATTATGGAGGAGATGGAGGACAAAGCTGAGGAGGAGCCAGAGGGTACCCTCAGATGGGCCCGGACGATATTGGTCCCTGCCGCAGCTCACCCATCGGTTTCGTGCCTCGGCAGATACCTCAGATAGCGGGCAAGAGGACAGAAGGCAGGACTTAGACATATACTCTGCCGTTATGGATTTTCACCACTACGCTCTTACACACCCTCTTCTGTAAATAATCCGTCCGGGGTGCCGCCCACACCATGACGAATTGAGATCTCAATCGGGCAGTGTGCCAGGGCCCATCCGTCATCCGCCATCAGAAGGAAAACAGCCCAAGCCAGTCTGGACGGGACGCAGACAGCCACACCCACACGCGTTTTGCACTTGATTAGCAACCATTGGCATAACCCTCAGCGGTTGGCATCCAGTGTTACGATTGGTCCCGCTTCAGTAACACCATGAATCCCCCATGGAGCTGTCCGTCTCAACGCCTTCCTAGTGCGAGCGCACTGTTCATGAGATCTAGACCTTTACCCTCTAGGTGTTCATCTGGCAGGGCTGGTCGGCAAGTGCCAAAAGGTGCACTGATAGTTGCGGCGCGTTGGTTGAGGGCCGGTGCTTGAGTTGGTCGGATAGAACGAATCTCGGCGGCCGAGGAGGCAGCAGACAGGCGCGGTCACAGACACACAAATACAAACACCGGTGCACGCCCCCCGGTCTCGTAAGCAGTGGCAGATGGGGACACCTCGGGATCGGAGGTGGGATGGATGGATGGATGGATGAATGTACATACGGATGGCGGCTGCCACCCCCGTTTTGATAAGCTCCGGGAGCCTCGAGGCTACTGCAAGACGTGGCTGACGGATTGGGATTGGGGCCTGATGATCGCAAGTAAAGGCGGCATCTTATTTGATTTTCCTTTCTTCTGTTGCGTCCGTTGCGCCGCACGTCGAACATGCGTCCGGTCATACTCGTAGCGACAGGAACAAAAAGCAAAGTGCACACCCTGCCCAAAAACAAAAACAAGAAAAAAATCGGGCGGTGGGCAAGTCAAAGGGGAATGCCCGTATCCTGGCTTGACCAAGGATCTTGATAGAGCTGGCCAACGGGAACAACAGCCGGCCGGCGGAAAGCAATTGCGACTTTGGGCTTGAGAAGGGAAAGGGAGGGACGCTGTATGCCCAACAACGCGTGTAGCGGCCGCACACCCCTTCCCCTCAATCAATTGAAGTCAATTTTTCTTTTTCCTCGCCGTCCTTCTTGCTCCCAAGATTGCTGCCCAATGGGTTGCTTGCAAAGGGCGGTAGGCCAAGAGGGGGAGCATTTCCCGTGTTGGATAGTCCGGAAATTGCGTACGGCCCTAATGACTTGTCGTTATGAAGAATGAGATGAGCGACTACTACCTAAATGTTCGTACTGGCTGATGCTGGGGGATTGTCAACCGGGCAGGCATTGACAAGAGAGCGAGCGCTGGGCTAATACCAAGAAAGGCAGAAGAAACGATGAATAGGGATGGGGATTTACATGGGTCCGGACGAAAATGAAAGAAAAAAAAGTCAAAAAAAAAAACATTGAGGCATGGGTTTGGGATTAGCGGACGGGGGAGAACGGGGCGGAATGGCGATGGCGGCAGGCGGCTGTCAAACCGCTCCAAAAGGCCCGTCCCACTAGCCTAGATCTCTCCGTTCCGTCCAAGGGAGCACAGGCTGGACTGTACCTACATGATGCTACCCATCCAGCGCCGGGATAGGCTTAGTGGTCGCCCCTCCTCGTCATCTACTAGGTTAACAGTATGGAGCAAGGCCAAGGCCGAATTAAAGACAAACCGTCTGCGCTGATGTCAATCTAGGGGGGGTGGACTGGCGAGTCAAGAGCAGCAGCAGCCGCAGCAGCAGCCGGCATGGTGTCGAGGGTGGGATGGGATGGATGGGATGCCATCGGATGGGCAATGCAATGAGATGGGCATATGGGATTGGCAAGGTATGGTGAGGATATGGGATGGTACGGACCAGGCCCAATCAACCATCGACCCACCATCATTCCAGTTGCGGAATACCGAAGGCCATGTGCGGAGGTGCGCATCCCCCCTCTGCGCGCGGCGGACGGATAGTCAGCTAAGTCGACCTCGCTATGCTATAGAGGCCATAGGGTAGCTTTGTGTGGTCGCAGGTGCCATTCAATGGCTGGCGAGATGATGGCTGATACCGACACCTGTTGGCGAGGCCGGTCCTGTGCCTGGCTTCTGATACTGCCGGCGTTTTCGCTTGCTCGGAACCAACATGCAAAGAGCTAAACTAGTGCATCAACCCGAGGCTGTGACCGGCCTGTACCGCCTCCATCACCGCCTCCCCGAATCGCGCGCGGGGCGCTTCAACAGGACACACAGAACATGCCAACTTACTACCAACAGACCGATATCCATCGTTGGGAAGTGGGCCCGCGTCAAGAGAGAGAGAGATGCGTTAGGTTGCCGCTTGTGCATGCGTGCCGAGTACCTAGTAGCGGTACCTAGTAGCGGTACCTAGCAGGTACGCACAGCATGGTACACGTCCCATGTACATGTCAAAGTCAATATACGCACGTACGTCGTACAGTAGTGGAGTAGGTACGCTACTGCTGCTGTTGCTGAGAGAAGCAGCTCCCTCGTCCCGGCCGATTTTACGGAGCCCACGGGCCGTGAACGTTACCTTCCCTTAGGCAGCTGCATTACCTTGTGCCGCCATGCCAACCTTGCAACCTCCACAACGACTGACAGCGAAAAGTATGTTCGTCCGCGGTACCTTCATCAGTCAGCTAGGCTCCTCGAGAGAGGCTTGCTTCTTTCGACCAGGGGCGTGGCCAAGACCAAGAAGCTAAGCCGCAAGGTCCCCTTCGGGACCCATCTGTTGCTCCCCTTCTCATCAAGAAGGTAAAATGGAAGAGAAAGAAACGCTCCCGCGCTCCCTGGGCCGGGCCCTGACGCGACCCATGTCAAACCCACGAGGGGCTAAGGTAGCAAAAGGCAGGGCGAGGCGAGGTGCGACGAAGAGAGGGCACGAGGCATTCAACGCGAACGCAACCGCAGGGCGAGGCTGAGCTAGCTGCGTCATCCACAGCCGATCGACTCCCAAAGCCATGTCGCCCGCTGGCCACGGATGATTTAAATCGCTGAGCTCCGGATCTCGCCGCCTGGTCGCAAAGCATTGGCCTCCCCGGGCTCTGAGGCCGAGATTCGAAACTCCGAAGGGCTCGTCCCGTCCTTGAGGCTGACGACAGTCGCTGTGCCTGGTTTGGAATAGCCAACGCGGGCATTCAACTTTTTCGTCGACGTCTGCTACTCTCTCCTCGTGTCCCATTCCGAAGGCCCTACCCTTTCCCCCACCTTTCCTTTGGCAAGGCTTTCTTACTCGCTCATCTTGGTCCATTTGGCTAGCTAATATCCCTGGACGGACCGGCTTGACCAGGGACGGCGAGAATTCGAAGCCAGAGGACCCTGGCCAACGCGCCGCCGCCGGGCCTCCCGTCACCTGTATCTCATCCATGATCCGTCAGTCGATCTCGCCGGGGTTGCAAGTGCAAGTGCATGCTGCTGGATGTACGGTGTACGGAGACATGACCGTCCCGTACCCTCCTCAATTACTGACTACCACCCTGCTTGTACATATGCCAATGTACTTG
Source organism: Calonectria pteridis (assembly GCA_022837005.1). NCBI lineage: Eukaryota > Fungi > Ascomycota > Sordariomycetes > Hypocreales > Nectriaceae > Calonectria > Calonectria pteridis. Next base: position 84,519 of record JAKZGU010000012.1, on the reverse strand, counting down.
CTTTGTCTGCCCTACTACCTTGTTGTACTTCTCGCCCTAGTCCTACTGCCATCATCCACGGGGCTTGCCCGCCATGCCGCCGCCGCAGTATGGAGCTTTACCGTCGCTAGCCTCAAGCTGCGAAGTGCCTGAGCTGACCTGACATGGCCTCGACCAGCAGTAGGGCGGGATTTCGTATCTGGGGAGGATCTGGGCTAACAGGTGACCGGCCCACCTCCTGGTGGGCTTTTGTCTCTCGGGAGAAGGGCCCTCCCCCGCCCACCAGCATTTGTCCTATCGAATCGCATGGCCTCGATGCCCTGAGGGCGTGTTGAACCAAGGGACGGTCCTCAGAACGGGACCTTATAGCAAGCCGCAAGCCAGTGGCTTTCTTTCTGGCCCTCTGGTTCGCTCGCGCGTTTCTCGCTCCCAATATCGCCGTGTTTCGCTTTCTGCTTTGGCTTCGGCGTAGTGGCCACTCAAGCGAATGCTCACACCCACTAATACCCACTGCACGCCCCTCCCCCTGGCTCCTCCTTCACACGCGCGACCGCTGTGTTCGTCCTAAGAGGTCCAAAAAGGCGAGAGAGGTCAGCGAGCAAGTGGTTCCCTCGTGGGGAAGTAAAGACTTTGACGCTGACGTTCGAACCGATCCACCAGGGAAACAGAGTTGGTGGTCGAAATGCCTCATGCCATCCAAAGAGCACTGATTTCGGCCTTTGAGTGTGCGCCCCTAGTCCTCTGACCTCATTCTGCTTTGGCCTAGAGGATGGCATCATGGGTCTATAAACCCATCCTATCATAACCTTGTCCGTCATATCATGTTTTGCCGGTCAAGAGAGGGCACAGGACAAGAAGCTTGCCAAGAGTCAATGAAGGCAATTGATGGATGATGAATGAGAAACAAGTAAGATCACGTTTTTGGATCGTATCAAGCAATACTAGTAATTGCCATTGGGAGACGGAAGAAAGATATTAAGGCTAGACATGAACGTGTCGGTCCAAACCCGAAAAAAAAAGAGGGCTCACACGCGCCGACCTGGAGCGGGCTGGTCCTGTCATTGCTTGCTTCTTTGGTCCATTCCCCATTCTACCACCCGCTGATCAACCGCTTAACGCTTGCTCTTGGTTAAGCCGGAAACTGGCGAGCCAGACCATATCCAAGCTCACCTATCAGATTGCCGTGGACCAGGGGGGTTCACTATCCACGCCAGTCTCCCAACGGCTGATGAATCTCTCACTTTTTTTTTTTTTTTTTTGCTTTTCCCGCCCTGGCAATCCGGGTACGGTAAGGATGACGGATAGAGAACTCGGTCGACAGCTCCATATTACTGTACCCGTACCTGCGCGCCCGTGCCGTAGAGTGCTGGACTTTCGCTCCTTGCCCTGAGCCGACCGGCTTCCGTTAGAAGAGTGAGTCCCTTTTGATCTTGTTGTCTTTCCTGGTGGTCGATGTTGGTTTCTTGTCCTACCCTGCTCCTCACTTCACACACTCATTCACTCTGGCCCCGCCTCTTCTTCTGCCGCCCCGAAGCCCCCCATCCCTGTCGCGACCGCGCTTGTGACGGAGACGAAAAGAGGAGCAAGGAAACACCAACAAGAGAAGCCACTCACGGAGAAGAGTGCGAGTGCGCGGTGTGCGGCGTGCGCCTCTGTGAGGAAGGGCCCTGGCTCATCGGTCGTCTCTTGTCATACTCATACCCCGTGCCATCCCAGGTTCCCCGTTATTCTCATCATTATCCCCAACCCCAACCACACGCACACACCACACTCTCGCGTTCACACACCCAGGCTTGCTCGATTCAATACTACCCACCGCCTACCCACACACTCGCTCTTCTCGCGTTCTCACACACAAAGCACACACACACTTTCTCCCAGTCACACGCCCCCCTCCACCCCCCGCCGTGAGGACACCCCCGTCCCGGTACTGATGTGTCTGCATATACATTGCTACATAGACAAGATCCATCCGTCGCTTGCCTGACCTCCCATACATATCTAGCATGGTGGATGGCTCATGTCCGCTCACACTGCACATCTAGTCGATATACTCTAAACGGCACCTGGCTTCGTGCTGGAATCTCTGCTGCACATGAAGACATCGACAACGACGACGACGACGACGATCACGATCGCGACGGAAAAGTTACTTCAATCTTTTACGAAGGTCAATCATCTCCTTTGAGTCAAAGTGCTGGTTCATCATTATCACTGCTGCCGAGAGGTTGTGTGAGTATTTTGTCGGCCCGCTCGCCCCAAAAAGCGACTCACGTCAACATTTTGCCCCTCCGTTCCTGTCTTGTTTCCCTCCCCCCTTCTCCTACACCTTTTGGCCGGCCGCGTTTGCCTTGCCTGGGACGGGATTGTTGTCTCCGCAAACCCCACGGAGGCGACCTAGGCAAAAAAGCAACCCCAAAAGGATATCTCTCCCGTGGTGTCTCACTCTCGAGTCTCGCGTGGAAAAGGGCCTCTCCAATAGGTCTCATCAGCCTGGCGGAAAAGGCTTGCAGGATAGGGCCGGTTTGAGAAACAAAAGGGCCGGCCTGGAACCTGGAAGTCCCACGGCCCCGTCGTTGGGAGACCTGCGGTTTGAGTGCGTGCGTGAGCGTGCGGGTGGTGTGTGAGAACGAGCGAGTAAGTGTGTCTGTTTCGTCATTTGCTTGCTGCAAGACCAAAAAGTGCACAGCACCTCGTTCATCCCCCATCTCTTCCGAAGGACAGACGAACACCCACAGACCTGGGAAGGTTTGATCGACAGCGGCAAAATCACCACCACCGACGGCGACTCGGACTCAGACCGCGACATCCCCCTGCCCGCTTTTTCTCTTTAGGAATTCATCTTGGCAAGACGATGCCTCGCCTCGTCGACCGGGCTAATTCGTGAGGGCTCCATCCCACCAAAATCGCCTACGAGAGGAGAAACATCCTTCCCATCTCGTTGCCCAGCTTCCAGGACTCGTCTGACCCATTACGCCGGACAACGAAGGCCTTATCCACCCTGGTGTCTCTGATTGCGGAATAAACCAGGAAGTGAGGCTTCTTGGGTCCACTGACTCGATAAATTGCCAATTCTTGGGCGAATCCAATTTTTTTCTTATATATTAAACCACCTGACGATCCCCCGGTGTTAGCTGGGCGAGGCTCCCGAAAATGAACAACGTTAATGCCACGTCCACAATGGGACACGACACTACCATGGCTACAACCAACGGTTATGGAAGCGATGCCTGGGCCAGCATGAGCCCGTACAGCCAAAGCCCGTACAACACCAGTCCGCTCACCGAGTACAACCACTTTGCTGCCTACGTTCCTCATGGCCTGCCCTCGGAGTCGATAAGTCGAATGCCTCCGCCTCCAACCCAGCCGCACCAGATGATCCAGCCAGCACCCCCCATGGCTCATCATCAATTACCCATGTTGAATACGGCGATAAGCACAACCTGGCCCAGCCAGTTGACGAACCCGACGCCGCAAGGAGCCTATTCCGCACCCCCTCTGCCACTTACCCCGGTGACCAGTGCACCGCCTATAGACCCCCCGAGGCTGCCCACGCAGCATGAGAAATCGAGAAAAACACTGACTACAGAGCAAAAGCGGGCTATGTGCCAGTTTCACGAAGACAATCCTGGTACGAGGCAGGCAGATATCGGGGCTCGCTTCGGAGTGGAGCGCAGGTAGGTTTCTTCAGGGGGTGATAGATCGGCGTCGTGAAGGTGCAATCATTTCTGACTTTGCTCTTCTTCTTTAGTACTGTCTCCAAGGTTCTTCGACAGAGGGATCAGTATCTGAAGCGGGATCAGGAGACGGACCATGCTGCCATGAAGCGCGCCAAAGGGAAGCATCCTGATTTCGATCGAACACTGAGCAACTACATCCGAAGACAGCAACAGCGAGGCTTCGAGGTTAGTGACGAGGAGATCATGGAGCAAGCACGGCTTTTTGCCCACGCTAGCGGAAACCAAGAAACCCTCCTGAGCAATTTGACTGGCAGTTGGCTGCAGAAGTTTAAGCAGAAGCATGGCGTTGGGGGAGGCAAACTTATGCGTCGGGCGAGTGAGACCAACATCCCCGACAGCGCCAGAATGTCAACTGTGATGGGCTCGAACGGATTGTCGCCCTCGTCGCCGACTGGACAAGTTTCACCCCTTTCGGCCAGCAGGAGCGATGAGGACATCCATGCAGAGGGGTTGGGCTTCGATTTCAGCTACAAACACCATGAATCGCAATCGACAACGTCTCTGACAAGCGAAATTCGTGACACAAATAACTCGTCCTTTTCTGGGAGCACGATGAGCCCTACAGCCCCGTTCACCTTCTCACCGGACCCTAACGTGGGAGGCTTCCCGATGGACCAGCTCCGGAGCAACGCCCCCGAGTTTCAACTTCGCGAGAAGAGGAGTAACACGTTTCCATCTCTTAACATCGACTACGTGAACCAGGCTGGCTCTGCGGAGCCAGTGACTCCTCGACACCAACCTTCATCCACTGCTCCAAATTCGGCTCTGGACTCGCCAGCTCTTGACATGGCTCCTCCCTTTTCCATCGACACAGGGATTAACTCGCCACCGCATACTCTCCACCGAAGTAGTAGCAACTCGAGTATGACGGCTCGCTCAACCGCCACACCTGTTACCAACAGCGCCAACCTATCCACCCCGGCCGACTCCTCCTCGCCAACGTCTCCGACACAAGAGGATGCCCGTCGAGCAGCCGCTACTCTACTTAGCTACATTCAACACGCTGGGTCGTTTGATACGAGCGAGTATGCAGCAATCGTGCAGTTGACGAGAAAGCTACAGATCAATCAGCTTCAAGGCGGTAGCAAACCATCAATAGGGGGACTTTCCAGGATCCCCGAGGGCGAAGCCGAATCAACCTCCACAATGATACAGCCAAAGGTAGAGTCAACATAAGTACTCAGCCACAATCCATCCTACTGGGATATGTAGACTGTTTGCTCGTATGGCTCTTGATTTCCCCCTTGCCTGGCGTTTTGATTTTGATTTTTTCTATGGGAGCTTTCAGTATCGCCCTGGGTCTAGTTTGCCGAAAGAGATGACGGCATTACAGGTTGCAAGGCATACTAAAGCATTAGAACCGAAGCGGCAGCATTTACACGAAGCTGTGTTGGGGAAGAAGACTGCTGAAAAAGAGTCTCTCGGCTGCTCGCGCAGATCGGAGTGATAAGACAAAAACACAACATTTTATGCCATACAAGGCAGGCCAATTCAAAATGTGGCCACAGCCAACAAAAATATTGAGAGTTGTAGTGTGCTATGTTGACACTGGGCTGACAACCACAAGATTACTTGCGCCCCAAAGGCGTCCATCGTCCACTTTGAAAGGAACTGGACAGGGAAAAGAAAAACAACAAAAAGGAAACCGCACACGACGGTGTGGTTTTTATTTACATTTTATACTGGCAACAGACCCTCCGGCGACGCGAAATCTCGACCCGACTCGCATACGTGCGCGCGAGCGATATATCAATACCTATTTATTTACGTCGATTTTGTTCCTCGACATGATCTTCATTTTATCTTCTTCGAAGCCGCACAAAGATTGGAAGTACTTTTATACCCTATACCAACCCTTGGAAGACTTATTCTCCCGCTCACGCGACCCATTACTTTACATACCAGTTTTTTTGTCTTTTTATTCGTTAGCTACCAAACTGTACCTGTGCTTTGGTTTTGGTGTTTTTTGAAATGAATGAAGGTGGCGAAGAACAAAAGCGACTGGGGGAGGGACGAGGAAAGAAGACAGAGGAAGGAAAAGGGACAGGAAGGGAACTGGTTGAGTGGACGAAAATGGATTACGGCAAACGCAACACCCCCCCTTTCATCGAGGCGAACACACGCGGACTCTACGACGGCAAACCGGGCTTTTCATAATTCTAAGGGCACACCCAGATGTCCTGCGTTCTTTGTTTTCCTTGTCTTTGCTATCTGTTTGTTGATTGACAATTTCCCCTCTGTATTCCCCGCAAACCTTTTCTTTTTACTTGCCACCTTGTCTTCCTTCGTAATTGTTGTTTGTGTTTTTTGATATCTTCAAGGATATTTGAGTTTCAAAGGTGGCTTTTAATATCTGTATGCGTGAGTTCTGTCTGCAAGTTTTACTGATTTTCCCACTGCTGTTTTTATTTTACTCTCACTTTTTCCTTTTGTCGTTTTTAAGACTTCAGGGTGGAATTTGCTGCAAGGCATGAATGGGCATTGGGATGGTGGGACGGCACGGGAACCGGAAGGACGGAAACGGGAAGATTTTTTCAATGGTGTTCTTGGGACATTTTGCGAGGATTTCGTCTTGCGAGACGTCTTATCACGGAGGGGTTGTTGGGAGGGACAGTCTAGAGAGAACCGAGAGTGCGACGGGGAAGGTGGACGACTGGTGTGTGGTCCTTTCATCGTCCCTTTGGTATCCTTGACAACATGTGGTGATCGAGAGCGAAAAGAAAACGGGCTGGACAGGTGGGATTGATTTGCCTGTCTTGGATACCGTTCACATCCCAGGGTCATTCCACCAGGGTCAAGATAGTTTCGAGGATAGGAATGGGTGGCACTTGTGCTTTGGGATTGCCCTTGCTCTTGAAAACACGTTCTCAATTTCTAATGCATTTGTGCAGATTCGTAACAGCCAAGGCTAACTAGATTATTCATTACTGGTGGGGCATTTGGGTATCGTAAAAAGTTTGCGTTCACCTAAGCGTCATCAACCAAGCCTCTCTTCCTGCAGATCGACTACACCCTTCTCGCTCAGTTCGGGCATGGCCCTGACTAGGATTAACTCCAGAACACTGTACATTAGGTGCTTGTTGCAGTACTCGTCATCAAGTACCAGGAGCAGATGCTCCATTTCGTCCACGAGGGACTCATGCTCGTCAGCAACACTATCACTTGTGCCGCGCCGCCACAAGCGACCGCCAAAGTAGAGTCTCCCCACCCCGCTCGGCAAGAGATCCAAAAGGGCTTTAGCGGCTCTTCGTCGGAGGGCCTGCAGCTCGGCATCAGAAGATGGGGGGAATAGCGAGGGTTGGCCGGGGGCGTTGTTTGGGAACAGGACGCCACGGAGGGTGCGCAGGAGGGGTGGGAGGTGATCAGGAGCGAGGAGGGACTGGATGTGATGGGACAAGAGCCTGCCAAAGAGGTTAGCAACTGGGGGATTTGCGACTAGCTTGGAGGCGGCGGGAAGAGGGGGGAGGGGTATAGCATGAGCATGAGTGAAAAAAAAAAAAGAGATGTTGGGTCCAGCCAAGAGGAGATAGGAATAGTACGAGGCTGTTCATCGTCGATTGGGCACCAGCGGCCGACAGAGGGTGAGGTGGGATTGTAGATCTGCGACGCCATGCTTGAGACAAGAGACGAGGAAGAAATTGTCAACAGGGGTGGCCAGACGTCGGGTGCGGGGAAATATGCAGCGCAGAATATCGGAAGTGTGTCTGCTACTGCATGGCTGCGAGATTACACGGCTGCCGATGTGCATGTGCATGTGGCCGTGGCCGCGGCCGCAGCTGACAAGGTGGTGCAAGGTGGTGTGCAATATTGCAAAGCAAGCAACCATGGCGGTGCCCAGTCTTGGAGTCGTGCAGCAAGCCTCATACATGCGGGCAGCGCCTTGGCTCGACATCGACATGGGTCACTGCCGCTCCGATCCACACTGCTAGTCCTTGCCTGTGCCTGTCTCTGCTGCTCCGGCAGCCGTCGCGCTCGAACTAGCAAAGCCAACAGAACCAACAAGCAGAGACCAGCCCGCCGTGACGAGCCCGCTCTCACAGACGGTGATGGGGCTCGGGTGGCGCGGAGCGAGGCGGGAGCTAAAACAAGCTCAACGTTGTATCCTTGCAACGCCTTCGTCCGGTGGCAGAAGCATGTGGTCCGGCGAGGATAGCTGACATCCCGGTTAAGTCCGGGCGCGTAAATTCGACCTCCTGCTGGATGGTTTCTCCCGATCTGGGGCAGCTTGTCGAGCAATCAGAGCCAAGATGGCGGTCTGGACGACTCCATTGGCCACCGCTCCTCCGAGACCCATCCAGATCACCTGAAAAAACACCGAGTTGTGCGTAGACACACTCGGTTCGGGCTGCTCGTCACACCATTGCAGCAATTCGACCAGTCTGGGACTGAGTAAGACGGCTATGGGCCGCTATGGAGACTTGGGCGGCCCGACTGTTTTCGGTCTTGGTCATGTATTCTGGTTCTGGATGCTCACTGGAGCACCCGACAGTCCAGTGACTTTGGACTCATGCGAGTTGATGAAAAGGGATTGAGGGTACACCCATGAAGGATCAAAAAACTGACGAGACTAGCATATCTTACCTATCAATAGGCCCGTCAAGACCGGCCATTCGTCCAGGACCGTGGACTGCGCCATGCTGTAATAATGATAGAAAGCCATCAAGCCATGGCATGTGCAGGTTCATCTCAATTAGGTTGCCCAGGCACGCCCAGATTCGAAACGAGAGGATGGGTGTCTTGACGAATCCAGAAGGCTCCGATCCCGATAAGGACTTGTTGAGTTTCTCGTCACTTGTCATAACTCTCTTTTCATCCGTGGGCGTGCCCCTAGGACGTAAGGATGAGGCCATGGCCAGGGTCGTGGCGATGAATCGAATCGATCCGGCGAGTAGCATGCCGAGCTGGATCAGCCCCAAGAAGAGGCTTCGAATCGACCAACCCTGGCTGCTCTTGCCTTGCATCTTGACCTCCAATGGTGCCGCACCAGTCGTACTGCCTGTTCGGCCCTGTTCCCTCTTTTCTCTTACCACCCTGGCAGCGATGCAAATCCCCTCGTATAGGAGCCAGGGCTGTGATGCCTTATTGGCTATCACATTGCCAATGATGAGCTCAGAAAAGATCTGCTCGACCAGTGCCGTGAGACACGGGTTCTCGAGATCCTCAGTGGGCAGCAGAATGGCAAGCACGCCCTGAACCAGTAGCTGCCGGTACACCGCCTCATTCTGCAGCTGATCAGCTGCTGCAAGCGGGTCATTAGAACGAGGTACAGGTGTTAGATGTGGGAGTGGGCACAGGGCATGATAGACATCTCGGGGGTTCGCAACTATGGGGTGCGGTGAGATGGCACGATGGGCTGTTCGATAAGCTGGTAGAGGTCAGATGATGTCTTTGATTGCGCAAGCCGATACACTGACCAGTAATGTGTTTGTCCAGCAAATCCGGTATTTCGTCCAAGAGCAAGCTCTCGAGGTCGACTTTCCGCAGCCTCTGTTCCAGGGCTCGTGAGCAGTGTGCAATAATATGGATGATTTCGGCCACAAAGTTCTCATCCGCTGTGATCTTGCTGTACCAGCTCTGAACAAACTCGCGTAGAATAATGGCTAGAAAGGCGTAGAGCTGGAGGTCCATGTCATTCCGGCTTGTCAAGGGCGGGAGCAGCTCGTCGATGGGGACCTGGGCATCTCGTGCTTTGTCACCAAGCTGCTGGGAGCAGAGCGTGCGGCGTATCAGGAGAGCGGTGGCTCTGTCCGAGAGAGGGTCGGCTGCGCCGGAGCGATTGGGGCGGCGAGCAGAAGCTGGAGGTGGCGTATCTGGACCTGGAGACGCCGTCTTGGGGCGCGGGATCGGAGCCCGTGTGGGAGCGGCGGGGGCGGTCATGACCGGAGTGATGCCCGGGCTATGTGGCCATGGCACGGGGTCGGGGCCGGGGTCGGGGTTGGTATCCTTGCCACGCTCGGCAGTCAAGCTCGCCGCGGCGAGGCCCTCGGAGCGATGGCGGTGGTGGAAGGGTTGAAGTTGATATTGAGTCGTTGGCCGACATGCATCTTGTCAGTTAGTAGTACCCACGCAAAGGGGAGGGAACTTGACACTGCGGCCTGGTGCGGCCTGGCCCGCGTGGCCCGTGCATTCAACGCTGCCTCCACAGGGTGCATTGTTAGTTCCCTGGCCACTAAAGTGCAGTGCCAAGCTGGCTCGCAGTGCGATGAGAACTGTACGGCATTAGATATCCCCATCTTTCCTGCAAAAAAAAAAAAAAAAAAAATAAGTAAATAATAATAAACAAAAAGAAGGATAGAACATGCTGGGAACAACGGAACAGGTTTTAAATCGTGCATGGTTTTATATAGTGTTGGGAGATTATCTCTTGTTTTGTCTTCTTTTTTTGCTACGGCAGCAGAATAATACAATAGTGTCTGTACAGTATGGAGTACATGGCGGCCTTTCATTTTTCATGTCATCATTTACTCGCAGATCATGAACCACTGGTGGTTGTCTCATATCTAGATAGGTACACTCTGGTTAGTTCAAATTCTCACAGAGAAGAGTGGAAATACCATACCTCTTGCCTCGGAAGGCCCACACGCCCCAATTGCCGCAGCTGATATCCTGAGGGTCCATGTCGTTCAAGTCCCATCGAAGACTTCTGAACGTGTTCTCCCCAGGCTGTAGCAGAATGTCAAACTCTCCCCTCGATTTGTTCTTGACCCACTCGACATCTCGTTCCATATCAAATTGAGTGTAGCCGGTGCTAATAATGGGAACCTTAGTCTCGAGCAACATGGGGAGAGTGTCTTCCCACTCGTGACTGCTGGCGGGGTGGCCCAGTCCTGGATGGAACAGAACAAAACAGTCAAAGTATGGATCGTACGGAGCAAAGTGCCCAGTCTGGTGAATTGTGTGGTAGTAATCTACGATCGTGCTGATCTTCATCTTGTACCACACGCGATCTTCCACCACGGCGCCGAAAGGGTTTGACGGGGTTCGTTCAGGTAGAGGAAACTCGTCATCTCGGTTAGCCATGCTCTCAGGGCCGATAAAGATGAGGTGTAGTCGCGCTTCGGGGAACATGTGCGCCAGCTGAACCCAAGCAGGTCGCGGCAGTGAAGACTCCGCACGAGCACCGAGGATGAATACCCTCACGGGAGGAGCCTCAGGCTGAAGTTGTTTGACACCAGAACCTTGACCAGATTTGGGTGGGTGAAGGTTGTATCGCAAAGCTGTCGTCTACCGTTAGCTTTGCGCCGAGACTTGTCTCCATTTAAACCTACCGCTAAAGCTTTTCAATCCCTCTGCTGTGACCCTGCCGCTATTGCCATAACTATATGGGCTCAGCTCATGAAGCACGCTACCGATTGTGACAGGATATGTCAACAGGCGGGTGATTTGTCGCATGCCTCGATCGGAGTGAACAGCATCAAACTCTCTCGTATACATAAACGTATCCCAGTTCGTCATGTTAATGGCGGCTTCGGCCATTTGGTGATCTGGAAGATTTCCTTCGTGGAAAACTCGGCCAGACCGCAGATCATGGTCGTCCTCATTAATTTGCTTCAAGGTATCGCAAATTTCCAAATGCTTCTCATAATCATCCATCCAATGCTCCTCGCAACAGTAAACGGGTAGTCCACAATCGGGGCATTCAAAGTTGACGTGTGCAGGAGCTTGGGTTCCAGCGGATGCTTCAGCTTCATCGGACTTCGGTGCGATCGTTGGCACTTTTGTATGTTGGTGATCGGGATGAGGGCAGTACGCATATTGTCTCATAAAGGCAGCACGCTGTCGAAATTCAGGTACTGGGGACTTCGAAAATGGATGGAACAGGTCATCTTGGCTTAGGCGGACAGGAGACTCCTGTACCTTGCTGGAAGCTGTAGCCTCTGAATTGGTTGTTTTGGTAGTCGAGAAATCTCTCTTGGCAGGAGCTGTTCGCTGGTGTTCCTTGGGTAAAGTCGAATGGAACTTTCGGAGGTGGGCTGATGTTCTCATCCAATGCTTTGTCGATGCCCCAGTAGCCAATTGCCTCCGAACGGACGAAGAACACCTACCACAGAGGCTTGAAGCCGCGCGACGAAGAGTCGGCTCCATTTTCGCCAGTTAGGTTGAGGTTGATTGCCGGCTAGTCGTCTGTATTCCTCAGCAGATTGGCAGTGGTGTTGTGTAGTGGGATATTTCAAGGAGCTCGGGCCACAACGCGCTGCGCCGCATTATCATTCCTCCGACGCAGGCCAAACTTTTGAATGTCAAAGCTCTCACTGCCTGCAGACAACTTCACCTTCTTCGCGATTCCTCAATCGACACCAAACACGTCCTTGAAGCCGCGCAGGCTTGACTGCGCCTCGCTGTGAACATGGCGACTACGTCGAACATGTTTCTCTACTCGCTGACGGTTCAGCCGCCAACCAACATCGTGCAGGCAGTGCTTGGCCAGTTCGCGGGTACGAAGGAGCAGCTCATCATCACCGGTGCTGGCTCACAGTTGACGCTTCTGCGCCCCGATCCATCTCAAGGAAAGGTCATCACTGTCCTCTCTCATGATGTATTTGGCATCATCCGCTCCCTGGCCGCCTTCCGGCTTGCTGGAAGCTCTAAGGGTAAGTCGTCCCAGCCACCTTTTGGAGTGCCACATAGTGATGTTCGAAAGCGACGCGACAAATGCACTGCACGCTGCGCTGTCGGCGGAAAACCTAGTCCTTGGCCAATAACACGCTAACGCCGCTCTTTAGACTACCTGATACTTGCAACTGACTCGGGTCGGATAACGATCATCGAATACCTTCCCGCTCAAAACCGTTTCCAGCGGTTGCATCTGGAGACTTTCGGCAAGTCAGGCGTGCGCCGGGTCATTCCAGGCGAATATCTTGCTTGTGATCCTAAGGGTCGTGCGTGCCTCATTGCCGCCACGGAAAAAAACAAGCTTGTCTACGTTTTGAACCGTAATTCGCAAGCAGAGTTGACCATCTCATCGCCCCTGGAGGCCCACAAGCCAGGTGTGCTAGTAATTTCCATGGTAGCACTCGACGTAGGATATGCCAATCCTGTCTTTGCGGCCCTGGAGATAGACTACTCAGAGGTTGACCAGGACTCCACTGGCCAAGCCATGGAGGAGTTGGAAACGCAGCTTGTGTACTACGAGCTAGATTTGGGCTTGAACCATGTGGTTCGCAAGTGGTCTGACCCTGTTGATCCAACCGCCTCGTTACTCTTTCAAGTCCCCGGTGGCAGCGACGGCCCTAGTGGAGTCCTTGTCTGCGGAGAGGAAAATATTACATATCGCCATTCAAACCAGGAGGCGTTCCGCGTTGCCGTTCCCCGTCGGCGCGGTGCAACTGAGGATCCTTCGCGCAAGCGCACAATCGTGTCCGGAGTAATGCACAAGCTCAAGGGTAACGCCGGGGCTTTCTTCTTCCTCCTACAGACTGAGGATGGTGACCTATTCAAGCTCACTATTGACATGGTTGAGGATGATGATGGAAATCCTACCGGTGAGGTCAGGAGGCTCAAAATCAAGTATTTCGATACTGTCCCTGTCGCATCCAATCTCTGCATCTTGAAGAGCGGGTTTCTATACGTTGCTAGTCAGTTTGGTAACTGCTCATTCTACCAATTTGAAAAATTGGGAGATGACGACGAGGAGCTCGAGTTCAGCAGCGACGATTTTCCAGCGGACCCTAGAGCTTCGTACGATCCTGTTTATTTCCATCCCAGACCAACGGAGAATTTGGCATTGGTCGAGAGTATACCTGCCATGAACCCCCTCCTAGACTGCAAGGTTGCCAACCTTACTGGCGAAGATGCCCCCCAGATTTACACTGCCTGCGGTAACGGTGCTCGAAGCACTTTCAGAATGCTCAAACATGGACTAGAGGTCAACGAAATCGTTGCCTCAGACCTACCAGGGATCCCCTCAGCTGTCTGGACTCTCAAGCTTCACAGAAGCGATCAGTATGATGCATACATCGTGCTTTCATTTACCAATGGTACCCTTGTTCTGAGCATTGGCGAGACTGTCGAGGAAGTAAGTGACTCTGGCTTCCTTACCAGCGTCCCCACACTTGCTGCACAGCTCCTCGGTGATGACGGTCTCATCCAAGTTCATCCCAAAGGTATCAGACATATTCGCAATGGTCATGTCAATGAATGGGCTGCCCCACAACACAGATCAATTGTGGCTGCTACAGCGAATGCTCATCAGGTGGCCATTGCTCTTAGCTCTGGTGAAATTGTCTACTTCGAGATGGACGGCGATGGTTCTTTGGCCGAGTATGATGAGAAGAAGGAGATGTTCGGCACAGTTACGTGCCTGAGCCTTGGTGATGTTCCTGAGGGCCGATTGCGCAGTTCATTCCTTGCCGTGGGTTGTGATGATTGCACAGTTCGTATCCTCAGCTTAGACCCTGATTCTACCTTGGAGAACAAGTCTGTTCAAGCTCTCACTGCCGCGCCTACTGCTCTCGCAATCATTGCCATGGAAGATTCGTCATCTGGCGGGTCAACTCTGTACCTCCACATTGGCCTTCACTCTGGCGTCTATCTACGAACTGTTCTAGATGAGATCACGGGTGAACTCACTGATACACGCCAAAAATTCCTGGGACCGAAGGAAGTAAGACTCTTTCAAGTTACTGTCCAAGGGAGCACATGTGTCCTTGCATTGAGCTCGAGACCTTGGCTCGGATATTCAGACCCAATTACCAAAGGGTTTGTCGTGACACCATTGAGTTATGTGGATCTTGAATGGGGTTGGAACTTCAGCAGCGAACAATGCGAAGAAGGCGTGGTTGGTATCCAGGGCCAATCTTTGAGGTATGCGAACACCATTTTTCTTGATCTCGTTTTTGTTTTGCTCGTGATGATACCATGGGAACCTATGCCTGCGGGCAATGAGGCCTTATTACGCATTTTTTCCAATTGTTCCTACTGACAGCAATTTGTTCTCGATACTTTCTTGTTGCATTCATACTCTGGTTGCAAGACACTAATCAGCGCAATGTTAGGATCTTCAATATTGACCGACTGGGAGAGACTTTGATCCAAAAGTCTATCCCATTGACTTACACGCCGAAGAAGCTCGTTAAACATCCTGAACAGCCTCTTTTCTACACGGTCGAATCCGATTACAACACTCTTCCTCCCGAATTGCGAGCCCAATTGCTTGCTGACCCTGGGGTTACGAATGGTGACTCTGCTGTGCTCCCCCCTGAGGAATTCGGATATCCCAAAGGCACACACCGATGGGCATCTTGCATCAACGTTATCGATCCTGTATCAGAAGAGCCCCGCGTTCTGCAAACTGTCGATTTGGACAATAACGAAGCGGCTGTGAGCGCAGCCATCGTGTCTTTTGCTAGCCAAGACAATGAGCACTTCCTTGTTGTGGGCACAGGAAAAGACATGGTTGTTAACCCTCGCAGCTTCTCAGAGGGGTACTTGCATATCTACCGCTTCCAGGAAGATGGAAGAGAGCTTGAGTTTATTCACAAAACCAAAATTGAAGAGCCTCCTTTGGCTGTAATGGCCTTCCAAGGGAAAGTGCTCGTTGCTATTGGCAAGACCCTTCGACTGTACGATTTGGGTATGAGGCAAATGCTACGCAAGGCTCAGGCTGAGGTGGCAGCACAGCAAATCGTTTCTTTGAACACCCAAGGTAACCGTATTATTGTCGGTGATGTGCAGCAGGGAATTACTTTTGTAGCTTATAAATCAGCTACTAACAAGTTAATCCCGTTTGTTGATGATACGATAGCAAGGTGGACAACCTGCTCGACTATGGTCGACTATGAGTCTGTTGCTGGAGGTGACAAGTTTGGCAACATGTTCATCGTCCGTTGTCCCGAAAAGGCCAGCGAGGAAGCAGATGAGGAGCAGTCTGGCCTTCATCTCGTCAACGCACGGGACTACTTGCATGGAACTCCCCATCGCCTCAACCTCATGTGCCATTTCTACACCCAAGATATCCCCACGACCATCACCAAGGCCAGTCTTGTTGTTGGAGGACAAGACGTGCTGTTGTGGAGTGGTATAATGGGAACGATTGGTGTTTTCATTCCGTTTGTTAGCCGTGAGGATGCCGACTTTTTCCAGAATCTCGAACAACATCTGAGGACTGAGGACCCGCCGCTGGCAGGCAGAGATCATCTAATGTACCGTGGTTACTACGCACCGGTGAAGGGCGTGATTGACGGTGATCTGTGCGAAAGATACAACCTGCTCCCTAATGACAAGAAGCAGATGATAGCTGGTGAACTGGATCGCTCAGTTCGCGAAATTGAGCGGAAGATCTCCGTAAGTACTAGTTCGTTCCCGTGCTGATTAGAACGTTTGTACTAATGATTCACAGGACATCCGCACGCGATCTGCATTTTAATGAAAGAAGGGTGGTGTCTGTGGTAAATGGACTGAACTACTGTACAAAAAGCCATTGTTTAATGGAGTGGTTGGCGGCGTTAGCGTGTATCGGGTCAGGAAGTCCCGGGTTGAGCCGAGCGTCCAACGAATGGATGCGTCTTTACAACCCGCACGATTATATGAAGCATGAAATCTAATATTCATTTGAACACATTTTGTCAGGAACCCCCAAAATCATAAACCCCTCCAAAATGGCCCACGGGCTTTCTGCAACCTATTAAGCTTGCGGTGTATTGCTCGTTCACCTGCCGGGTTCTCGGCCTCCCACAGCTCG
This sequence comes from Calonectria pteridis, assembly GCA_022837005.1. Classification (NCBI taxonomy): domain Eukaryota; kingdom Fungi; phylum Ascomycota; class Sordariomycetes; order Hypocreales; family Nectriaceae; genus Calonectria; species Calonectria pteridis. The sequence continues at coordinate 68,121 of JAKZGU010000012.1, read as the reverse complement.
TCATCCATGTAACTGTCCACCGCAACCCCGAGATCATAGCCGGCCTGCTCTAAGTATAGCACGGCTACATCGTAATCGGTGACCTTGCAGGCCGTCATGAAGCGGCGGATCTTCCCCCGTCTCAACTCCTCCTCTTCACCTTCTATTGGTCGGGGGGAAAGGCTCACGCCGCCTTTGTAGTACTCCCCAGGGATCAGAACAGTTCGTCTCCCCATCAGGAGATGGTCGCTGTTGATGTTGTTTGCTCGGCGGAGGGCAGATGCTGGGACGCCATATCGGAGAGACAAAGATACGATACTATCGTGTTTGTGATCGAGGAAGTGGAGGATATCTTGAGCGGCAACCTTTCCGTCCTCGGCTTCGAGGGATGCCTTCTCGTCGTCGGCGGTTATCTCCTTCGGTGGCGGGCTTGGTGTGTATGCTGGTGGTGTACCCGACACCTCCGCCGTCCGGGAACTGGACAACGGCACCGAGGTGTAGGCTGGCGGGTCTCGCAAGCGCGGGGGCAGAGGCGACGGGGTCGAGGATATTTGGCAGTAGGGGCAGTAGTCGGCAAATCGCCTGTTCTTCTACGGTGGCATCAGAGGCATGGTTCATCGAGGTTGGTATGGGGTTGTGGCGAGGGGACGCACATGGATGCATTTGCCACAGATTACCCTGGCGCAGCACTCGAGGCGGCGGTCTTGGGGCAGCCCGTTCGCATCTTTGGTGTAGGGCGGCGTGGACGAGAGGATGGTGGTGCAAGTGCAGCAAGATTCCATGATAGCCTCGCAATATGCAAGCAAAAGATCTAAAATCTTAAAATAAAAAAAAAGGATTTCAAGAAGATGGTGTGGGAGAAAACGTGTAGGGCCCGATTTGATTTAGGGATTTGGGGCGGGCAGTTGGTACATATTTGTTAGAGGCAATGCTCTCTGTCGCCGCATACATCATCGCTGTCGTGACCGGCTAGCGCGCTTAGGTACTGAGACACTCAAGCATATGCTCACCGTTGAGGTGTGACAAAAAAAAGAAAGCCCAACCCCGAGAATCGGACTGGCGCGCTTTTTTCTTTCTTGATTTCTCTTATAGATCCATGGCATCTATTTACTCGTTGGGCCAGCAGTTTTCTCGGCTCTTTCTTTTTTTCTCTTCTTGAACTGTCTTTTGGGATGATTAAAAATACACTCAGATTGCAACATCGATATGACAGTGGCTCCTAGTAGAGAGTTTCCATCATGCGTATTGGTCTGCAGACCACTTGCTAGTTTTGAAGCTGGGCCGCATGCATGCACCTTTGTGACAGCTAATCGGTCTGTAAAATTACGTGCCACTGGTTTCTTGCACGAGAAATACGCCTGGGATTGTGAGGTGTCAACGCCACCGCAGAAACGAGGGACAGGGAAATTCATCAGGCGGGAAGCTTCTGCAGCATCATGTTCGTGTTGGGTCTGATGGTATCAGGGGGGCAGCCCACAAGGCATCCAATGCGAGTCATGGGACGAAACGGATCAAATGGCGCCATTGTAACGAGAGATAAGGAACCGGAGAAAATACCAACATATTATCTTTCCAAGGTCCACTGGGCATCACATCATGTGACAATAACCATTCTTCACTAGAACATTTCTAGGTGCATCATGTCTGCTCATGCTACTGTCTAGATCTGGTGGAGATCGATTTGGCGGAGGGCCCACTAGCGCTGTGACCTTTTGGGCCTACTAGGCGCTACCCGTCCATCCAACCCGTCGCAGCCTTGAACACTCCAACTTGGAATCTCAAATACACGACATCCGGTACCATTGCCTCCCAGCTCCGTCTCCCGCCCGATAACTCACGCCACACCGACGCGCCGCATACTCCGGAGACGAACCCGCCATGAGCAAACCATTGGCCTTCGGGCTCAACTTCACAAAAAAGCCTGGCGCATCAAAGCCGGCCCCATCGAAACGAAAGCCGATGTTTGGTGGCGATGACGACTCGGACAATGAAAACATCGGCGGTGAGGGAAAGGCTGAGGAAATCGGCGAGTTTGATGATTTTGGTGGCCTCTCATCTTCCAAGGCTACCAAATCAAAACCCTCCAAACTCAAGAATGGGCTGCCATCACAGCCTCCAAAGCTAAAGGCCAAGAGCCAAGCCAACGCCATGTTTGGCGATCTCTCCAGTGCTCTCGAGTCGCGCAAGAACGCTGAAGCCGCTGCCGAACTCGATGCCAGCGTGTACGAGTACGATTCTGTTTACGACTCCTTTAAGCCCCAGAAAAAGGTCACCAAAGAAGATGAGGAACGTCGACCAAAGTACATGCGCAACCTCATGCAGGCGGCAGAGGTGCGCAAACGCGATGCCCTCATCGCCGAGGAGAAGAAAATCGCCCGAGAACGAGAAGCCGAAGGCGACGAATATGAAGGAAAGGAGAAATTCGTTACGGAGGCATACCGCAAACAGCAAGAGGAAAACAGACGGCTAGAGGAGGAGGAAAAGCGAAGGGAAGAAGAGGAGGCAAAGAACAACAAAACCGGTGGCATGTCTGCATTCTACAGGCAGCTACTAGACAAGGATGAGCAAAGGCACGCCGATATTGTCAAGGCAGCGGAGGAGAAGGCCAAGAGTGGCATTACGGAGGAACAGATGGAGGAAGAGAAGGAGGCAGGTCAAGCAGAGGCAGAGCTCGCCAGGGAACTCAACGAGAAAGGTGCATCGATTGCTATCAACGAAGATGGACAGGTTGTTGACAAGAGGCAGCTCCTAAAAGGTGGTCTCAACCTCGGCGCTAAAAAGAAGGGAGCGATCCAACGCGAAGCCGAACGACCCGTGGAAAGGCCACGAAAAGAAGTCGCGGGACACCAAGTCGGTCGGAAGCAGGCTATGCGAGAACGACAATCTCGCATGCTCGCTGAACAATTGGAGCAGTCCTTGAAACGAACGAGGGAAGACGAAGAAACCCAACGACAGGAAGTCGAGCGCGCCAATAAAAGTCGCAAGACGGAAGGCGAAATCTCGAGCGCCAAAGAGCGCTATCTCGCAAGAAAGCGGGCTGCAGAGGAAGAGAAAAAGAAGGCGGCTGCACAAGGAAATTAGATACCCAAGAAAGAAGATTTTTCTGTTTGACATGGCCGTCGGGGCATTATCCTTGCCACACAGCTCGAGTTCGTCTATGTCTTGTCGTCTATCCTCCCAGTCCTATGTCCAACCCATCGTGTATGGTCTCGTTTCCTCCGCGGCTAATTCACCGGTATGCCCAGCAAGGCGCAAAACCACCGCCATCACATCCAGATGTATTGTCACAATATGATACAGTCATTGCGGTTCGCTCCGCACCGCACTATAGGAAGAGGTCGTCATAAAGTCTGCCCAGTCCTGGGGCCGTGGCGTCGTTTCGGCGGGTGGTCTAGTGGCCGTTGGCCTGCTCCTGTCGCAGACGAGCAATGTAGGCCGAGTTGACCTGGTTCCAAGCGGCCATGTACTTCTCCATGCACGAGGTCATGCAAGACTGCTCGCCGCTCGAGAGAGAGGAGCCAGGCTTGGGGACGCACTTGTCAAAGCAGTTCTCCTGGAGTTTCTACAGAATGACCAAGTGTGTTAGTATTTTATCGCTTTGTTTTTATTTTCCCGTGTTTTTTCTTTCTTTTGGCCACCATCTATCTATAGATGAATCGGATACTAGTGGTGGGCAGGTGGAAAACCTCGATTGGTTGGGGATATGTACCTCAATGAGGACGCGGGCGTTGGCCATGTTGGCCTCGGCCAGGACCTGCTTCATAACAGCCTGCTTGACGGCGCTGGAGTCCATTTTGGCGAGTTTGGGGTGGGATGGTGACGATTGTGCTGGCTTCCTCTCTGGGCCAGGCAACGAAAGCTTGAGGCCTATCACAACGGCTAGAATCTTGATAGCCGGATAAACAGATAACCCGGCACCTGGCTAAGCCCTTTTCATGTGATGTCGATCGACCATTACAGTGCTTCTATCAAGCATCTAGCAGCTGATGGAGTGGTAGCAGTCGGCGAGTTCAACCCTCACTGACTCCATCCGCTTTTAGCTGCTTATTGGGCGATGTGGAACTGATTCTTTCACTGGTTCGATGTGAATTCATCCGAAAGTGGAACCCCGTATCTGTATCTCCTTTTGCAGTCTCCCCAACACCCATGCACCATCCAACCCATCTTGTCACAACGTCAGCAATCTACTTGTTCACTGGTGTCGCGGCTGCGGTGACAAATGCCAGGTTTGAGGGCATCTGGATTACCAAGCTCATGCCCCCCACTCCTGAGTAATTATAAAATGCGCAATATCAAATCTATTGCGCTCTGTGTACTTATATGTGTATATAGGTCCCCGCATTTGGCCTCACTAATTCAGCTCCCGTCTTGATTTGGTGGTGCGTGATGATTCATATAATACATTTTGTGCACATTGTGTATACCTCTTGCTGTGATTCATTTTCTTCTTAGTCAATTTCCGGGTACGATCCATATTAAACGTGACCCAAACCGAGATGAATGCGCTTGTCATTGAGACCAAGGATGGGCACCCAGCATTGGTGCAGAAAAAAGTGCCCCTCCCACCCATAGCTCCAAATCAGGTTCTTGTGAGGTTAGAAGCTGTCGCACAGAACCCGACAGACGGTATGGGGACTTTGGTCGAATTGCGGCTAGATTGGACTAATATATTTGACCAGTCCAGGCTTTTGACAAAAAGATATTCAGGTACGGCGCCATTCTTGGATGCGACTTTGCCGGCACAGTTGTCGAACTCGGATCCCAAGTCACTCGTCTTCAGAAAGGTGACACCATTGCGGGTGTTATATGGGGAGGTACTGCAGAACCGGCCCTCCGTCACCGTTCGCCATTCAATCTAACTTGATCAGGTGAGATTAATGGAATCGGAGCATACAGTGAATATACTGTTGCTCATGAGTGCATCTGCTTCAAGGTACCCAAGGGCATCACTCTTGCGCAAGCGGCAACAATCCCTTTGGCATGCATAACCGCTTGGCTGGCCCTTTTCTCCAAGGATAGCTTGGGAATTGATCAAGAATCAGGTTCTAATACATCTCTCCTGGTGTGGGGAGGCAGCTGTACGTGGTTGGAACCTCGGGCCATGGCGGGTTGAAACGCTGACATGTCACAGCTAGCGTTGGGCAATACGCTGTCCAGATTGCCAAGCTGCATGGCTTCAAAGTTGTCGCCACCTGCAGCCCCCGCCAGTCCGAGCATGTTCGCTCGCTGGGAGCAGACTGTGCATTTGATTATCGTGATCCGGATGCCGTTCAGAAGATCAAGGACGCGGTGCCCAACATCAAATACGTCTTTGACAGTATTGGCAACGAAACGTCGTCTGTCTTAGGCTCCCAGACAATTCAGGAGAGTGGAGGTACGCTTTGTACCGTGCGACCAGGCAAAGTCTTCACCGAAAACGTGACAAAGCAAACCAATGTTAAAGATGTGATACTCTGGACCTGCTTCTTCAGGGAGCTTTGGTACAAGGGCATATACTATCCGGTGGGGTCTATCAATCGGGACTAAGTTTGAAGACTAGGCACAAGCTAACAAAACCCAAGCCCAGTGAAGCTGACTACGAGCTTGCTGCCGAGTTTTGCGACAAGCTCCCGGCCCTAATTGAGGAGGGAAAAATTAAACCCAACGCTGTGCAAATTCTTCCGGGCTGGCTCGGTGCAGTCGAAACTGGCTTCCAGGAGCACCGCGACGGAAAGATTTCAGCCACCAAGCTGGTGTATGAGCGGCAGTCTTCTGCTTAAATGCCATACTTAAATTGGCGGACTCGGACCAGCATTGCAAGTGACGTGTGTGCTTTTTTCTGATCTTTTAAATGAGCTTAGATATATGATACGAAATAATAGTCGGAAATTCAGAGTTGAAAATACATAAGTAATAAGTGCACATGTCAGGCGATTAATCTGCTGTCTGACTAGCAAGAACTGTGGCGCGTTGTGGCGCCTCAGGCACGCACGCACACACCACAGCGGTGCATTAAACGTGCCCCTAGCCTCAGTGCCAGGGCTGGCAGGGGGGCAATGAGCCGCTGCCAGGTCTCCTACAGTGGAGAGCACCTTAAACGGGTGCCAGTCAACGTGAAGAGGACACTTATGCTAGCCGGCGCCAGTTATCCCCTACCCACAACGTCACGACGACGTCCAACTTCCAACAATCAACCCCGAACCACGGTCACGTTGACGAACCGGCGTGCACCTCGACATAGCGACCGAGTCACGATCCGGATTGGCCCTGCTTTCTTTGTGCGCAAGAGTTTGGAACCAACGGTCTTTAGCCACCATGCGGCTGCCTTCGCTATCAGCCGTGCTTCTCGGCGCCTTCACATGGACTGCGAGCGCCTTGAGCCACGATGATGAGAACATCAAGGGAATTACGGTATGGGCTACAATACCTTGAGGAGCTACGATGAGGACTCTTTGCTGACTTGTCCTTCTTTTTCTAGCTGAGGACACACTCCCTGCAGCAGGTTCGTTGCGACGCACGCGATCACCCCGACTAGACTACCGCTTGGCTAACACGGCGACTTGACAGCCCTATCTCGACTCGGACATGCAAAGTCGATGGTACGACTTTGGCGGAGACACGATTGTGCGAACCGACTCGTATGCCATCCCGTACCCCGAACGCTGGAGGAGCAATTGGTTGACTGGATCTTAGCTACATCCGACTGACTTCGGACCGCCCGTCGCAAACGGGATGGATGTATTCTCGAGTGCCCCTCACAGCCACCAACTGGATGATCGAGGCCGAGTTCAGGATCTCGGGAAAGAACCAGCTCTACGGTGATGGCTTGGCCATGTGGGTTACCCGCCAGCGCGCGCAGGCCGGTCCCGTCTTTGGTGGACCTGACAACTTCGAGGGTCTGGGTATCTTCATCGACACTTACAAGAACAACCGCCCCGGCGTTGTCTTCCCTTACGTCAGCGCCATGGTTGGCGATGGAAGCAAGTCCTACGACAAGGCCCACGACGGCAAGGGCACTGAGCTGGCTGGTTGCTCGGCTCGTGGCATTAGACACGCCAACATCCCTACCAAGCTTCGTCTGACCTATTTCCAGGACAAGCAGCTCAAGTTGGAGCTCCAGTACAAGAACGAGGAAGCCTGGCAGCTCTGCTTCGAGACGGAGGAGCCCCCGTCCATCCCCAACATTGCCTACGTCGGTTTCACCGCTGAGACCGGCGAGCTCAGCGACAACCACGACATCATCTCCGTAACGGCCAAGAACCTGTACCACCAGCCCGGCTCCAAGCCGCAGTCCGGAAACAAGCAGCGCAAGACCAAGAACAAGAATAAGAACTCGTCAGGCGGAAGCTGGACCTGGTTCTTCACCAAGATCATCCTCTTCTTCTTGGTTCTCGGTGGTGGTTATGTGGGATTCACTGCCTGGCGGGCAAAGAACAAGGCGCACCGGTTCTAGATGTGGCCTTAACTCGGCGGCGGGAGGTGTACAATAATTCAGCGCAGGACACGAAACGGTCATCGCCTAATCCGGATTCTGTGCACCTTTGTCTGAATAACCTGGGTGGCAACGTAGTGGGAGGTGGGGAGTTGGCAATCCCCAGGGTGCGGTAATACCACCCAGCGGAAAAGGAAAAACCGGACGAGGGTCGTTTCTGTATGTTCCCTTATCTTGTCACGGCGGAATGGGTGTGGTGTTTGTAAGTATTTTTGAGAATGGTTTCTAAGCAATGTATGTCGAAAAGAAGATAAAAAAAAATTCATCTACCTCGTGGGCCAAGCTGCCGGTCAGGAAGCAACGTGTGGGGGAACATGAGGAAATCCAGCCCCAACGATTTTATGTGAGGTTGGAACAGCTGATAACTGGCTGCAAGGGCGTGGCGAGATGTTCATTGACTTTGGTGTTGCAAGCCAAGCGATGTGCATATTCGACGTCATTGCCTAGGTATTTGGTGCTGAGTGGCTTGATTCGGGGGTTGAGGCTGTGATTCCAGTCCCCGACTCAGGCATGACCGCAAACGGGCAGCAACGGACACAGGATAGTGCATCGTGCACAGCAAGGCATGATTGTTCAGAACGGGGCATCCGGGGTTGCATAGTTCTACTTGCATGCTGCCTAGCCTCCCCTATGCCCGTCACCTCGCCAATTGTCCAGCCCCCCCGTTCCCATCAGCAGCTGGACATCCCATGTCTCCCACGTTCCTGTGCGAGGCACTAAGCCCGAGGCGGGAGTCGATCGGCCGGACCCAGCGGATCGGTGTGCCTAAATACTGCGATGAGATAGGCGGCACGATGGCGAGCTGGTGGGCTCGGAGGGGCTTGAAAGCAGGAGTTGAATGCTCGCTCGGGAGAGCCGATCCAGACATCGGCGGAGAGTGGCGAGGGGGGAAGCCACGAGGGGGGCCTGGATGCAGTCGTGCCCGTCCAATACAAAAGCAACGGATGAGATAATGCATCAGAGTTGGGTCAGTAGCTCTAGTTACTCCACCAAACAAGCTGGCTCGAATGAATGGGGTTGGCGGGAGCTTCCGTGCTACAAGCATGGAGCCACGAGTCTTTGGGAAGCTCTGTGTCTCATTCCAACGCGTCCAGTTGTAGAGTAGAGCATCCCCCTCCAGCTGCCGCATTTGGCCTCGAATGCTCTGCTTAGACTTCATCTCATACTAGTTAAACAGCGTCTTGTCGCCGCACACGAGGCATGCAGCTCTGCTTAGCAAATTTGCTTTTTGTCTCGTCCTTCGGATGCAGAGCAGCGTCACCAACTATCGCGCAACACACAAACAACGACATCACTGCCTGCCCCCTCCCTCCCACGCCCACCTTCACCTACCAATCCCATCTCCCTCTGCCGCCTCTCACTCACTCTCCTCTCCTCTCTCGGCGCAACTTCCTGCTGGGACTGCAGATCGCTCACCGACCAATCGTCCGCGGTAAAAAAGACAAGACGAGCCCATCTCAACCCGCTATCCCCATAGCAACCCCGCCTGTCGTCTTGGGGTTCAATCACCGAAGAAGCAAAAAAAGGCGCTCGTTGACGCAAGCGCACGACCTCGAGCTGAGTGCCATCTGTACGAGTCCTGCAGCATTGTAACCTCCGCTACAGCGTCGGCCTAGGCTGCGGAGCACCGCTGGATCCGGGCGGGAAGAGAGAAAAAAAAGAGGGGCGAAGCTCTGGGAAGCTACCTTGATCTGGCTCGACTACGATTCGAAAAAAAAAAGCAAGGGGTAAAAAAAAGAAAAAAGAAAGGAAAGGCGTTGCTCACAAGCACAGACGAATATTACCCGAAGTCCACGTTGTCGTTCGAGTTTGGGACGGCTGGGCATGATCCAATTGCAGTAGTGGAATGAGCAGGGAAAAACAGACGCTCCTTGTTCGCCAAAGCACAACATCAAAAGGACGTACGCAATCGGCACTACACCTCCCACACAACCAACCCACTACGAAGTACACGCACGCATACACAAGCCCACCTCCACCTCCACCACGCCCGGAGCTGGAAGAGCGCCACACAGGCAGCGCGAGACCAAAGAAGCAGAAGCATCAGCGTCGCCGTCACCATCACCGCTGCAATCACCCAATTCCCCGTCCCCGTCATTCACCGCGGTGCACTGGTGGGGGGAATCGCGCGTCGCCCGACTGTCTCGTCTACCGCAAACCGGCTCAGCACGTTCCAACAGCGGCTGCTAGCTGAAGAGCTGAGAACGAAACCCGTCGTCGTGCTCCCGCGCCTGTTTGCGATCTGAGCTCTGCAGAGTTCCCACAAAAAGCGCCTCCGCTAAGACTCGGCCAGGTACCTTGCAACGAGTACCTCCAGTGTGTCTTGGGTGACCTCACTGACGCAGTTTGACCCCCGCCACGCCCCGGCATCAGCAAAGAGGACGAAACAAAGGCTTCAATCCTCCCTCGACCCTCCACTTTCTTCTCCCTTGTCCTCCACCTGAGCTGCGCTTTGGTTTGGGAGACTTGATACTTGCATACATTGCTGTACACTCGGCATTGTCACTCACTGTTGCTTGTTTTTTTCGTCTTGGTTTCTTTTTTTTCTTCTTTCCCCAGGCGGCTGAGCTGTCTGATCCCTCCCCTACCCCCCACGACCGGCGCCGCTTTGTCCCCTTCCGGCCTCCATCGCCAATCACCCAGCCATCACTGGACTATCGCGACTTACTGCGTGTCGGGAGTAAGTCAGTCGGTAGCTTTCCGCTGAGACGGACTGTCACCGCCGCACACCCATAGACACGGACGGCGCAACGGTGGTCGATCTACAAGGACCTCTGGCTCAATTCCGTCTCTCGCTGGTTGCCATTTGGCTTCGCTTTGGCTGTCACCACGCTCCCCGCTTCTCGCTCGGCCACCCCCCCCCCCTCACCTCCCCGCCAAGCGCTCCGGCGCCTTCTTTACTTGTATTTCTCTCCTCCCACTGACCGACTTCCCCCATGCCTTCTCTGGGGTTTCTCAAGAAAAAGCGGACCAGGGACAACGACCCCTCGGCCTCGAATCCGACCAGCCCCGTCACGCCCACCTCGTCCGCGCCCAGGTCCACATCCATATCCAAGCCCTTTAGTTCGCTGCTGCCGCGCTCATCAGCGTCGACTTCCTCGCCCGTCACGACGCCCACTGCCTCAACCTTTGCACAAGCTCACCAAAGCAACGCGCTTTCCGACCCGGCGGCCATCGAGGCCGAGCATCAACAGATGAATCCCGTCAACATCCATGCTGCCGCATACACGACGGCGGGTTCAATGCACGACTCTCAGAACCTGCCCAGTATCAGTAATCTCATCAACCCCCAGCATGATGCGTCGGGCAACCTTTACCCTAATCCGAACAACCTCCAACCTTATCCGATAGAGACCCGGCCCCAGACGGTCAGTCCCGGCACCGACGCGGCCCACCTCCAGCAGCAGCAGCTTCAGGCAATGCCCCAGCCCACAATGCAGCAGCAGCAACAACACCAACATCAGGATCAGTACCAGCAGCAGGCGCCCCAGCAGGCGCAACAACCCGCGCAACAGAACACCGCCCAGCAGCCACAGCAGCAGGCGCAGCAACCTGCTGTCAACGGCTCCTCCCAGATGCGTGTGACAAAGGGCAAGTACTCGCTGGGCGACTTTGAGATTCTGAGAACGCTCGGCACTGGTAGTTTCGGTCGAGTCCACCTGGTCCAATCGAAGCACAACCAGCGATTCTATGCCGTCAAGGTGCTCAAAAAGGCACAGGTTGTCAAAATGAAGCAGGTGGAGCACACCAATGACGAGCGCCGTATGCTGAGTGATGTGAAACACCCTTTCCTCATCACACTATGGGGAACGTTCCAGGATATCAAGAACCTCTACATGGTCATGGATTTCGTGGAAGGCGGTGAACTCTTCTCCCTTCTAAGGAAATCAGGCGTACGTCTTTCCCCTCCCCCTCGCTCTTCGCACCCAACTCCGAGGCTCACATTGATGATATAGCGATTCCCGAATCCCGTGGCCAAGTTCTACGCTGCCGAGGTGACGCTGGCGCTGGAGTACCTGCACTCGAAAAACATCATCTACCGCGATCTGAAACCCGAAAACCTGCTCCTCGACAGACATGGTCATCTGAAGATTACAGATTTTGGTTTTGCAAAGCGAGTGCCGGACAAGACATGGACACTCTGCGGTACTCCCGATTACCTGGCACCCGAAGTAGTTTCTAACAAGGGATACAACAAATCTGTGGATTGGTCAGTTGGGCACGCTTTGTATTTTTAGTGGGACAATGAGCTAACGTGGGAGCGCTAACTAGGTGGTCATTGGGAATCCTGATCTACGAAATGCTGTGCGGCTACACCCCCTTCTGGGATAGCGGATCCCCAATGAAGATTTACGAAAACATCCTCAAGGGCAAGGTCAAGTATCCGGCCTACGTGAACCCAGATGCTCAGAACCTGCTGGAGCGGTTGATCACGGCAGATCTCACCAAGCGACTGGGCAACCTGTACGGTGGCCCGCAAGACGTCAAGAACCACCCGTGGTTCGCCGAGGTCACATGGGATCGCCTAGCTCGCAAGGATATCGATGCGCCATACACACCACCCGTCAAGGCAGGTGCTGGAGATGCCAGCCAGTTTGACCGGTACCCTGAAGATCCTGAGAAGTACGGACAGACGGGAGCATCCGACGAGTAAGTCCACTTCACATTGTCCCGGTGCCAACAGAATGCGCGCTAACACACATACAGGTATGGACACCTGTTTACGGATTTTTAAGCGCGCATTTAGGAGTAATGTGTTTGGGATCCTGGGAAACCGTATTGGGGGCTAAGAACCTGGTGGAACGATTGGCCCATGGGTGACAGAGCCGGTCGCGCCTGTCACGACGCTGCGATGATGCAAATCACGCAGCGGCCACGTTTAGGAGGCCAGGTTTACTTTTTGTCCCCTAGTTATCCGAGCCAGAACCATGGCTACGGCTTGTACATGATCGAATGCTTCGATTCGTCAAGGGTAAAGTAGTGCGGGATGGTTAAAGACCTAAAAACGGCTGGTTGAGAGCGAGTCTTTTCAGGGCCGCAACGCAAGGCAATTGGTCTCGGATAGAGAAATGGCTGTATTGAGCAACTTTACCTATCGGTCCAGTAATAACAGGACAAAAATGCAAAGTAATTATCTTGTATCATATGGAGTTTATACGCCCGTATAGTGCCGTTGCCTTAGCCTCTTGGCGTCAAGAACTAGCTGAGCTTGTGTGGGGTCATGGGAGCTAAACAGCCAATTTCCAGTACAGATATGTATGATTATATAAGCACGTACTGATGCTCCGATCTTGAACTTCAGGGAGGTTTTCGGCGTTTGGAGGAGGACTGCGGAGGATTTGAGTCTGGGAATCCGGAATGGGGCTGGTGGGAGGGTATTTTGTCTCAACTGGCGGTGAATTGGGGTCTCAACATGTTCCCTACAGGCCAAAGGATGCAAGTGAGATGGGGCCGCAGATAAGCTGCGAGAGGACTCGAAATCAAAAACATGGGCGGTAATGTGTCACCAGTCACGGTATTGCAGTCATGACGCCGCAGGATAAACTACAGTAGATGCTCAACAAGAGAAGTGAGCAGTGTACACGGGTCAAACAGAATGTCACTAAGGATCAGGCCAAGGGAGGGAGGGAGAGAGTGAGCAGACAGTGTCTCAGAGTATGATATAGACCAGGCTGTGAGACATGGAGCTATGCAATAGAAGAAGGTGGATTTTAAGGCTGTTCAAGCTGGATATGTTCCTCATGTTCAAAAAATGCAATTTTATATTTGGTTCTATTTTCGTGGTTTGGCATTGGGCAAAGGGAACCTTGTCTAGCCCATGAATTCAATTGCCTCGCCTCATTGAATTGCAAAAGCATATGTTACATTTGAGCAGGTGCGTGATGAAGGGAACACGACCCTGCTGCACCAAGGTTCAAAAGAAATTGGCATTTTAATTAACATCAGAAGTGACTGTTGGTCGCGTGTGCGCAAAAAAAAAAAAGTGGCGAGGCTGGGGGGTGCGTGGGCGCGTGGGCGCCAGCTAGCATGGGGATCGACAGCGTCCAGATGAGAGAGAATGGTACATACCTTAACACATAACACAGCTGGTACCCAGACAGCCCAGACCCGCCCGCCCGCGGTGTGCAGCTTACAGCTTACAACACAACGGAAGTGTCCTGGCGCCCTCGTCTAACCTTAGGTCAGTGACATACGCGACAGGGAAGGCGAACCTTCTTTTGACCAACGTCGATCTCTCCCTCCTTTGAACCAGCTTCCTCAATTTCCCACTCGGCGCTCGAATCAAGCTCCAGCACCGCCTAAGAAACCGCCAAAAGGAGACTCGGCCACAATGGAGGACTTCATGTTCCGCCTGTTCCTCGACGACTGCCGCGTCGTCGCCGAGGACACGAGCTACCTGGAAATGTTCAATTATTCGGTATGCACCTTCTTTTTTGTCTTTATCCCGCTCTCGCATTCAGCCACGCACCCCCGCCCCAAAAAACCCCCATTTCTAACCCAACTCCCCGATTGCTCAGGATCCATTCTACAACTCAATCGAGGAACACTCGCTCACCGACGACGAGTTTGAGAACTTCCTTCACCGACGGGTAAGTTTTACCTTGCGCTGCAGCCACAGGTGCTCGTCGCCGAAAAATCAGCTAACCGCCATTCCGCTCAGGGCGCCTTTGCTCCCCCAGACAACCTGCGGGCAACCACCAAACTGCTAGGCGGCATGCGTCTGATGTAAGTTGCCGCTCTCGCTGGTGGATTTGGCACACGCAAGGGCGAGCCTATTCTGACACGCCGCGCCAGCATCCAGAAAAATGCAAAGGATAAGGACACATTCAGTCCAAAGGTCATCTCCTTGCCCAAGACAACTTACGAGTCCATGGTTCGTCACATGAAGCTGCCTTTTCGCGCCATTGAGACAACTGCCGTCGTGGGTCCTTTCTTCTGGTCATCTGAAAACCACGACGACTATGATCCCCACCTACGTATGTCTCTCTCCATCTCTCTCTAAAGAAGATGGATTCCTCACCAAAGAGAAAAAGAGCTAACTAGCAATCATCAGACATTATTCATCGCAAGTCTGATGTCCGCAAAAAGGGGAAAACCCGGGGCTGGGAGATGATGCTGTCCCACTCATTCAAGACCAACATCACGACGGGCTTCATCAAGGGCACGCCCAGCTCCGAGGTGGAAAAGGCGTTGGACCACCTCAAGGCGTGCGTATCGCAGATCGGGCACCCGCTGCTTCTGCCCGTCATCATGTTCGCGTACGATCTGTCGCCCACCAACGACCAGAAGCAGCGCGACGCCCGCGACTGGCTACGGCGGCTGGAGAACGCCGTCAGCCTCCGCAGCGAGATCGAGGAGGCCGAGCAGTACTTCCAGGACGGATCCATCCAGGTCGACAGCCTCAGCCGCGACCTGGTTGAGTGCCACGGCCACGTCCTCTGGAAGCGGCCCCAGGCCTACCTCGCCCTCGCAAAGGAGATGGAGAAGGCCATGGCCTGCTTCCACGCCCACTGGTCCGCCGCCGCAATGAACGACCAGATGGGCCCCACGGAGCGCGCCCACCGCTACGAGATCGAGAAGCTGCACCGCAGCATGACGTCCCGCATCGAGTTTTACAAGGTCAAGCTCACGGGCCTGGAGAACTACATCCACATTACGCTGGAGCGCCTCAAGGTCCAGCGCGAAGCGGTAAGCTCTAGTTTTCCCCCCCATCATCCTACCACGAGATATGTGTAGGTGTGTATATATGTCCGCTAACTCGTAGTTTCTGATAGCTGTACAACATCATGTCGCAGCGCGAGGCAAGGCTCAACCTGCAGATTGCCGGAGAGCAACGAAGAATAGCCCACGCCAGCAAACGCGACAGCACCGCCATGAAGACGCTGTCCCTGATGGGAGCCCTCTTCCTGCCGGGCACCTACCTGGCGTCCGTGTTCAGCATGACCTTTTTCAACTTCGATGGTAAGAAAGAGATCCTTCCTTGCCTGGCTGATGTCAAGCAGCTCCGCTTTTTACAAGCTAGCTTGCAGCAGCTAAAGGGGAAAAAAAAGAAGACGTTCCTGGACTAACATGTTTCACCTAGGCGGCGACAGCCCCATCGTCTCCATCCAATTATGGATATACTTTGCCATCACCATCCCCATCACCATCATCATCGTCGGCGTCTGGCTCATCATGGATAAGCGCCGCATGAACCAGGCGAGAAAGGACGAGCAGGATCTCGAAAACAACATTGAGAAGATGGAGTCGGATATCATGTTCAGCCTGCGCCAGCGCACCATGAGCAAGGCCAACACCTGGAACACTACCATCACACCGAATGCAACTCCCAAGCCTTAGTTGATAGGCGGCGCCAAAAAAAAAAAAAAAAAAAAAAAAGAACACTAATGCGAATAATTCAAAGAGAAGTAGGCCTTGAAACGGCCAGAAAGAGGGGGCTCAAGTCAAGCCCCCCGTTTCTCTCTAAGGCGGCTAGAATGTTTTGTTGGATTGGGTAGCCCTTTTTTCACTTTCTGCACCAGTGCGACGACTTACGACTTATGAGCACGCACACATATCGGACAGTGTGCCATGATATGAAAATCATATGATACAGTTACTACATGTATATATCCTAGAACTTTTTGGCTACGGAAAATGCCCATATTAAAACCCCTGTAGTCTCAATCTCCTGGATCTCGACCAAACTTGAAAACTTTGGCCCTCGTGTCGTGCTTCGTTCAATCCTTTATAGTGCGTGTGTATCAAAAAGTCGAGGCAATCTATGTCGCTCAAAACGCCGCAGCAGTAAAAAACCTAGGTGGTTTGTTTCAACCATGGCCACCTTTCGAAAAAAAGAAATCCCATCTCCCAAACTCCATGTACAATGCTTTCGTCCACGCCGACTCTATCGAGTGTTCCTCATTTCGGCGTATCCAATACTCGCGGGTGAAAATGGGGGAATAAATAAAATGTGCGTCCCTGTCAGGGACACGGCAGGAAGTTTAGAGCCGGATTTGGCCATCTCCTCCACCGAACCATCTTCTGAAATCTGTCCCAGTTCGACTGGCGCTGGATTCACCACCTGCTTCGTCATCATTGCCCATCCATTTTGGCTTCTTGATGCCTTGGCCAAAGTCCTGCATCCATTTAGGTGTGTCAATCGTGTCAATCGTGTTCTTCATACGATGGCCGAGGATCTGGAAAAAGCTTTCGTCCTCAGCAGGATCGTCCTCGTAAGGAGCAGCCGCACCGAGACGGCGTCCATTGTTGTGGGGACGGGCGGCGGGTGATCGAGCAGGTGATGAGGATGAGCCACGAGCCGAAGGAATGGAAAGAATGGGGGCAGAGCTGCCTCCAGCCGTGCCAGCAGCAGATATCCTAGAAATGGCGTCTTCGCGGCGGTGGAACAGTGTGTTGCCGCCGAGCTCTCGAGCAATGAGATCTCTGCCCTCACGCCAGGAACCAGTACCAAAACCGGAGGGGTTCTCCTCGTCGTCATCCACAACATCCATGCCCACAAAGAGACGCTTGACCTTGCCGTAGATTCCAAATAGAGTCGCAAGGACAGGGAAAAGGACGACAACAGGGAAGAGGTCATCAAAATAGCGACCCAGCGGCGTGAGGTCGATAAGACTGCCGAGGAACTTGTAGAAGGTGGTCTTCTTATACACCTCTGACGAGAGGAAAGTCATAAAGTTGTATGAGAGCGGGATTGTAAGCTTGGCAATCTGCATCGCATACCAAAATGCCGATTCATGGGCCGTGTTTCGTCTGACTAGTGCGCGACCACGCCAGACCTTGACTTCGGTCATGGAGATGAGCGCAGCGGCGCACATGTAACAGATCCAGAATGCTGAAATGAGCTGGCCGGCAAACCCAACCTCCGCTCTATCACCGACCCAATGATGGACGACACTAAGCCTGATGACAGACAGCTTGGGGAAGGCCACCTTGACGAGCTCAGACCACACAATGCAAGCTGATGCTGCCGCCAAAAAGACTCCCAAGAAGATCTGGGCGTATGGCAGCACATGGTAATAGTAAAGGTAGCGCGTGTAAGGGGTCAGGAAGGACGTCTTCTCCCACCATCCGGCATGAGGGGACACCTCGTCAAACTCCAGTTTCTTGGATGCGGCAGAGTCCAAAACCTTCTGGGTCTCGGCAGCCTCGGCCACAAGCCTACTCCACGCATTGACATAACGAGATCTGGTATGTTTCGCACGGACGAGCTTTCGTGTCAAGTCGGCAAGGTATTTTTCAGTGATGACATGGGGGATGTTGGCAGTCTCAGCAGCACCGCTCCCTCCGAACCGGGATCGCGGCTGCGTTTGGGGCATATTCGCGATTTCCTGGAGCTCCTCAATCCAGTCTTGGAAATCCATCGCAGTGCCGACTTTGCGGCGGGCAAGCTCGGAAACTTGGACTTCGATGTCTTCGAGATTCACAAGAGAATCCTCCATTTGCTCATAGACCTTGGGCGCCTTGCCTTGCAGCCGGCGCAATCGCGCGCTGATTCTGGCACCTCGAATCAGACGTCTGGGAATAGATACCAAGCCGTGACCCATCAAGTATATGGCGAGAACCAAACCCCAACAATATGACAAGGCCATGACAAGGCCCTTGACAGAGTCGAAGTTGAAGCCGTAGGAGATGAAAAAGTAGATAAGACCGATGGAACTTAGGGATAAGACCATGATGTGGAATTGGGCGTTGCCTCGAAGCGAGTACAGCAGTTTATCCTTTGGCTCTCGGTAGCCCGCATCGGAATATTCGGCGAGGATAGGCAGGATGAACCTGAAGCGCCATGTCAGTAAAATCACATCCACCCCTCTCATACCGCGCATACCAAGTCAGGGAAAAAGTAAGCCAGTAAGTGATTCTCCAGGAAACCAAGAGAACCCTCTCGGGCAACCATATCCCGCGTGTATCATCGTCGCCGGGCGTTGCGCTCGAGGCGAGGTCGATCGGGACGAGAATGATGACAATCGACGGGAGCCAAAGAGCAAAGAAGATCGGGACGAGATAGAAAGCCGGTGTCGTCCGCAGCGGCAGATAGTATCGTAGAATGAGGAGGACAAGGAGAGATATTATCAGCAGCGCAAAGCATGCAAAGACACTGGAGCCAACTGGCGACGAACTGCTCGTAATCCGAATCATGACGAAGGCTCGGGGCGCAAAGCCATCAGTTCTTGAATGAGGAAGCCTGGAAGAGAATGAATCCGCATTTGCCGATCGATGCTTGCGACGGCAGGGGCACAGGCCACTTTTGAATCAATGTACCAAGGTACTTAGTCTCGAGGCTTGCAGCAGATAGGCACCTACCAGGTACCTACCTACCTAGGTAGGTAGCATTACATCATCCCGGGCCTGCAGGTTGGCGCCTGAAATATTAGGCAAAAGGAGTGCCCTTAATTGAATCGCGTGTGAGACGCGGTGGATGCTGGCTAGGCGCGTTTGGGGACCCGGCGCAACTTTGTTTGCGACACTCTTGCAGGCACGAATCGCGCACGCAGCATCCATCATCCCTCGACTCGGCTCGGTCCTTCATATCTAGCGTCGCATCGCATCGTATCGCATCTTTGTACGCTCTTTTTGTTCGCCCGCCGCAATAGAAAACATGGCTGCCTTGCTAAACGCAGAGGACTGTAAGCAGACATTGTACGGCGTCATGTACCACAGAAAAGTGCTAACTGGTTGTTCCTCAGGGCTGGCCAACGCCAACGATGCCATCAACATCAGCCTCGTCGCACCGTCGAAGTCTGGTCTCCAGAACATCGCAACTTTCAACCCCAAGTTCACATACCCGATTTTTGGCGATGAGGAGCAGATCTTCGGCTACAAGAATCTCAAGATCAGCCTGCGCTACCGTGCTAATGATATGCGACCGCACCTGAAGATTTCTTCCAGCAGCAAGTTCAAGCCCGTTGGAGATGCAGAGCCTACAGATATCGCTGGAATTCTGGAGGAGGGGAACCATCTCCCTAAAAGTAAGTTTAGGAGCCGTCGTTTTCTATGGCTTTGACTAACCCACGCACCCAGTCGCATTCGTTAAGGGCAGTGACTTTGAAGACAGCTCCAAGCAGATGAGCGAAAACTGGACTCCCCCAGGTACCCTCCACACCACCTTCGACACCCCAAATGGTCAATATGAGATCTGGCGAGGAAGTCTGGTCGACCCTGCGGTCAAGCAGCTCAACACTCGCCTCCAAATCTTTGTTCCCTTCTTTATCGAAGGAGGCAGTTATATTGGACAAGATCCCGAATCGGACTCGACTGAGCTGGACCTCTCCGATGCCGATCGATGGACTGTCTTCTTTTTGTATCAAAAGCAAAAACTGGCTGACGGCCAGGACACTTATGTTTTTGTCGGATACTCAACCATCTATCGATTCTACTACTTCCAGCCACCAACCCCCCCTGCATCCCCTCGAGGCGAGTGGGAGCTACCTAAGGGAGATTTGGACTTGGCCGAGCTTCCTTGCAGAACCCGTCTTTCCCAGTTCATCATCTTGCCTCCATTCCAAGGCAAAGGAAACGGCGCCCGCCTCTACAAGACCATCTTCGAGCATTATCACAAGCATGAGCAAACTCATGAATTCACCGTCGAGGATCCAAATGAGGCGTTTGATGATCTACGAGACGTCTGCGACCTAGAATTTCTGCGCACGATCCCAGAGTTCAACAACTTGCGCGTTGATGCCAGTGTTACCATCCCAAAGTCTGGTCCTATTCCCCAGCTCATTACTGGAGGAAAGGATCTCGAGAGTATTCGCCTAAAGGCCAAGATTGCCCCCCGCCAATTCTCTCGAGTCCTTGAAATGCACCTCATGTCTAAACTTCCCCTCTCGGTCCGACCAACCATGGCTCTAGATGATGAGGTTCCTTCTCCCACAAAGGCAGACAAGCATGAGGAGAGACTGTGGCAGCTCATCGTCAAGCAGCGTCTCTACCGACACAACAAGGATGTTCTCTCCCAGATCGAGCCCAGCGAGCGCATTGAGAAGCTGCAACAGACTTTGGGAGGTGTCGAGCTGGAATACGCTCGAATCCTGGCTGCCGCAGACCGTTCCTCTAAGCATTCCAAGCCCAAGTCAGCAAACGGCAAGCGAAAGCTCGATGAGGAGGATGGAGAGAGTTCCAGCAAGAAGGCACGTGTGGAGGATGCGGAGGATGAGTAGGTAGACTCGGTGTGCATTATATATGGGAAGGAAGGCTCGGATTCTTTACACTAATCGTTAGGCGCAGCAAGTGAGGCATTGGGCTTTGAAAAGGAACTGTACTGTATTATGTAATAGCAAATGTACCTATAACCCCGTCTAAGTGAACTAGCAAAATTGAGTGCTATCTCTAAAAACCCGCTTCAAGGCCTGCCAAGTGCTAAATAAACTAAAGAATGGGCCCATGAGAGGAAGAAGCGTCGACTCTTGGGCTTCTTGAATGAGGCCCGGTTCCAGCTCTCCTTTCATGAGTGGGTGGAGTTAGTAAGCCACGTTCGAGCAAGAGTCATCTTCCGGGCCCAGCTACGACTCAGGTATCGGTGTCGCCTTGGTCTCCGTCGGCTTCATCCTATCTTCCTTCGTCGTCGTTGTCACATTGCTAGTTGATGTTGTGGCGGGTGCCGTTCACCTGCTGAACACCCTTGCCAAGCTGGCTTGCTACTACAGAAGCTTCCCGCACAGCTCTGGCAACGGAACCTCGGACACCTGCCTCCTCCAGGACGAGAACTCCGCCAATGGTGCAGCCACCAGAGGTGCAGTTCTTCTCTCGAAGGAGGGCAGGGTGCTCGCCGCTTCGGACCAGGCCAGTCATGCCTCGCATCGTCTGCACGGCCATGCGCAGAGCATCTGGGCGAGGAATTCCCATGGCAACAGCACCGTCAACAGAGGCCTCGAGGACAAGGGCAAAGAAGGCGGGGCCAGAGGCACACAGAGCAGTGGAAGCATCCATGTTGGCAGCTGGGAGGTAGACAACGTCACCAATGCGCCTGAAGATCCAGGTAACGAGGCTCTCGGTTTCAGAGTCCAGGGGAGGGTTGGTCTCAGCAATGACGGTCATGGACTCGCGAATCACAGCAGCGGTGTTGCACATGGCGCGAACGATGCGACATCGGCCGTCCTCGGCAGGGTCCTTGGAAGGAACAGCGCCGTGAAGAGCGATCTCAATGTCATCAACGGTCACGCCGGCGCAAACGCTGATCAGGAGCTTGCCGTGCAGAGCCTTGGAAATACCAGGCTCGCTGAGAATGGTCTTGACATCACCAGCCTTGCAGGACAGGAGAATGACCTCGGCCTGCTTGATGGCACCGACGTTGTCGTTGTGGAGAACCTTGAGGACAGACGAGTGCTCCCAGAGGCACTGCTTTACCCTCTTGGCACCGGCAGCAGTGCGGACGGAAGCAATGAAGCGCGAGGGCAGTCTCTGGGGCACCTCATCCAGAGGGGTTGCGGTGCCAGACCTGGGCGTCTGCAAGGGCTTGGGGCCCTGCATCTCGGAAAGCGACGTCAGGATGCCGCTGAGAATGGCAACGCCCATGGTACCTGTACCGAACAACCCAATGAGTAACCTGGCCCTGCCACCAACATGGGATAGAGAAATATGGGGAGATGAGGATGGGGAGAATGGGGAAGAGGGGAAAGAAGCTGGGGATGGGTGGCTACAGTACAGCACTACAACATCTACACCAATACGGCGGACAGTGCCCGTACCGGAGACAAGAAACCATCACCGCATCTGTAAACTTGGGGGGGAGACTTACCGCAGCCGATAACGGCCATGGTGAGGTCAGTAGACCCAGCAGCGCCATAGGGGGTGAGAGCCATCGTGTTAGACATTGAAGCGGTGGATGTGGAAAATGGATTTTTATGGAGCAGAGTTTGCTGAGGCGAAAGGGGGATTGTTATCACAGGTAGTTGGATGCCAAAGAAGACAAGTAAGTACTGATAGGCAAATGAAAAAAAAAAGTTTTTTCTCTAGTCAAAGAAGAAAAGTAGGTGTGGAAGGGGAGGACGAGGGGGGGAGGACGAGGAGGGATAACGGGAGAGGATCAGGATGAAATTAAAAAGGAGTCAAGGCGACTTTTATGGGCGAGAAGGCCAGATAAAAAGGAAAAAAGAGGGTTTGGGCAAAGTGAGGGCATAAGCAACGACTTGTTACCTCATGGAAAAAATACCCAGGCTACGGAAAGTGCCTCTGCTGCCCAATGCACAACAAGCCCCCCGTCTTATACCGCGTACAAGTGACAGAAACGGATAAGGGGCAGCGAGGCAAAATGACACTCGTCGTGTGCTGGCAGAGGTCTCACCACTCAAATCAACGCGTCAGGAGATGATGAGGCCTCGACGATGCGTGTTATTTTCGCCCAGTTTCCGATTCTTTCCCAAGTTAGAAACCGACCCGCTTCGCAAAGAAACTGCTTCCCTGCTTGTGGCCACCCCCGGATGACCTTGGATTGATTGCCCACGATTACACCTCACCGGAAACCCGATGCGGTTAGGGGGCTGTACTACACCTCTTCGGCACCTCCGGCCCGGGGGTGGGCGCTGACAGTGGCCAGGAACGCAGTTTTGCATTTCAGGCACGACATGAAGCATTCAAGGGTGCCCGTTTTCGTCGCTGATGTCTCTCCCCAACCCGAAACAGGCCAACCTGATCTGTGTTTTCCGAGCTGAAGAGCAGGGTTCTTTTTTCCCTCTCTGTTTCTCATCAAGTGGGGCGTCAGAGCGCCTTGCTGTCTACACCGCCACACAAAGCCACACCCGAAAAAGCCCTGGGTGTGCGGCCAAAGGCGACCCGAAAGCGAAAGATGGGAGGCGGGGTGACAGAAAACATGGGACACTTCGGGGGGTAAACAGGAATATGGACAGTCAGTATGGGAATAAAAGGAAGGCCAATAGAAGGTGGCTGCTTATACTGCAAAAATAAGATGTGAAATAAGATTCTCTCGCGTTTATCTGATTCGTTTTCAAACAGCCTTCATTCCATCATGGCTCTTCTACATTGTCGCATCGCCCAAAAGTTTGCCTCATGTGCCCTGTATTCTGTCACCCGCTACTGGTGCTACTGGTGCTACTGGTGGCACAGACTCCCGTCAGACGCCGCCCGGGCAACTCAGGACCCCCACTATTAACGACAATCCATCCATCCTCATCCAATCCTTGCACCTTGGACCCTCCAAGGTTTTGGTTTTGGTCGTGACAGCTTCATGCGCCAGCTGTCGCTGAACAGCCGAAGTTCCGAGACACTCCCAGGGTATCGCCACTGACCATCTCACTCATCACACGGACACCTGCACACAAGACAAGCACCACCCTGCAACAGCAGGCACGGAGGCAGTCCGCCCATCGCATTTTCACCATGGCCGATCCTTTCGAGGTGCGCATGCGCTTCACCTCGCAACTGCAGCACCTCAACGCTTCCGTTGCCTCTGCGCAAAAAGCCGCCCAGTATGCCCTCAAGTACAAGGACATGGATGAGGATCTACACTCCTGCATCCTTGAGCAGCTCGAGCGAGTAAGTGCCGCCGCACATCCCATCGCCGCTTACTGAGCTAGACGCTGACATAGCCCCAAAGAACAACATGAACACCCGTGCCAATATCATGTACTTCATTGAACACTTCCTCGACATGGCGCAGCGGGACGGCCATGCCGAGTATATTCGGTTCATACAACGTGACATTATTCGTGTCGTGGACGCTGTTGCCCCGGATGATGGGTCCGGCGCTGCTAATGTGAAAGTTGTACGAAAGGCAAGTTATACCCTAGTATACGAGTGTATATTGGAGTGTAGTTAATACTAACTCTGCTGCTAGGTTCTGCAAGGTCTTCTTGGAAAGGGTTATCTAGAATCCCAGGCAGTCACCCAGATTGAGGATGTCATCAAAGAACGAGAAACCAATGCCGATGACCTTAATCTAGCTTCGCCAAGTGCTGATGTCGAAATGACGGATATTCCTCCTTCACAAACTATTCCTAAGTCTGGTCGACGCACTGCCCCTCAACGACTGGACAAGCGCCAGATTGAGCAGCGTATTGAGGAAGATCGTGAACGTCACAAGCGAGAGCGTGAAAGTATCTGGGCTATTCCAAAGGTCGACAACGCCGAGATGGACAAGCTCTGGGAAGAGACCAGTGACCTGGGCGAAGATGATGATGTGCTCATCACCGAAGAGCTGGCCGACTTTGAAAAGGAAATGGAGACACAGCCTTGTAACCATCACAAGGCTTCCAACGGCAACCGTCATTGACCGCATTCTTATTAGTATTCTGGGCGGCGTTCGGGTCCAAAGACATAGGTTTATTTGCAGGGTTTTTAAAAAAAAAGTAACAGAGATACCCGGCGGTTATTACTTCTGGTTCGGAGAGGGAAAGCAGATTCAAGAGAGTGTCATGTCACAGCAGTCTAGCATTTGGATAACAGAGCAGAAATTACATGACCCGTAACTGCATCATGGTCGTTCACGCTGCGTTACTTTGAAAAGGGTAATTGTTTTTTAGATACTAGTACACATGGTTTTGTACATACGATCCAGCCTCTATCGTCCCAGCTCGTCCGTTTCTCATTGTGGTCGTGATCACTTTATTCCATAACCACGGTGGCACCGAGCTCCTTCATCGTGGCAATAATCTTCTCTGCGTCCTCCTTGGGGACGTTCTCCTTCATCATCTTGGGTGCGCTCTCGACGAACTTCTTGCTGTCCACCAAGCTCAGACCGAGCATGTTCTTGACCTCCTTGATGACCTTGGCCTTGGAGGCTGCGTCGAATGCTGACAGCTTGAGGGTGAAGAGGGACTTCTCAGCAGCGGCGGGGGCAGCCTCCTCAGCCTCCTCGGCGGCGGCGGCGGCAGGGGCAGCAGCGGGAGCGGCGGCAGCGAATCCTCCTATGGGCATATCGGGGATGTTGAGCTTGCTCTATTTAAGTAGAAAAAAAAAATCAGGTCAGCCGATATTGCCATATGCACCAATTGGGCCACACCGCCTTACCTTGAGGCTGGAGACGAGGTCGGCAGTCTCGAGGAGGGTCAGCTGGCTGATCTGGTCGACAATGGTCTGGATCTTGGGGTTGACGGGAGCCTCAGCCTCGGTCGAGTTCCACCTTCTCGAGGCGGCGGAGGCACGGAGGAGCTGTGCGGGGGCCCGGGCGGCGCTGGCGGATCGGAGCTGGCGAGCGCAGCTCTGCGCGGCGTATCTGCAAGACATGGCCATTGTTTCTGGGGAGGATCGGGCTCAGAGGTGGCTCAATTCGTGGTGAGGGTCGTCGCGTGCGGGCGTCTGAGGGAACGTCTTGAAGTTTTTCGAAGCTGTCGACAGTCCTGGGCGGGCTAGCGCTCTCGTCACGTGGGTTTTATGGCCCGTGCTTTTCAAAAATCAAGCCACTCATGCCACCAAGAACAGTGTCATGAGCAGCCATAATCCATGATAAGACATGCAACAACGCAATTTTCTAAAATCTATGTTGAGTATTCTTGTCTATTTTTTATTCTAGTATTTTTTATCTGTCCATTGGTCGGTCCGTCCCAGGGGATGTGGGAAATCAACGACAACACCTCTTCATATGTCCCTCTGCGTGAGACCACCAATGGTGGGGTGAAGTTTTAAGCCGATTATCATTCACTACCGAAGAGGGGCTGAATATTTACCATGACATTTGTCTCTATGGATTTTATTGTCGCTAGTTTTTGTTTTGAATTGATATTTTCTTTCTTTATTTCTTTCATTTTCTTATCCAATTCTTGGTATGCCAGTTTAATTAAACCTGTTAACTTTCGCCGCTGTGTATAAACCGTTGGCTGTTGAGACTGTGAAAGTCAGCTTTTAATTAAAACACATTTTTAATTAAGCGAAATCCAAAAGCATATAAACGAGCACCTGAAAGACATTCTAACCACCAGATTTAACCACGAAAAAAAGAAATCAGTCCCTATGGGTAGCTCACGGGATATTCGAACTGACACAGTCGCGAAGAGTATATCGTGATCGTCATAGCAGCAGTTGTTGTCAATTGTCCTTCTATCTAGTCGGGCTGGTCGGGAGGGGTTTTGTTTGACGGCTGCCGCAGGCAGCCTTAGGCAGGTTGATGTGACTAGGTGAGGGCTGTAGCTGTAAGAGCTGCAGCCGAGTAGTTGCCTTGATTGATCACTTCCAACAGTACCCATATTTGTACACAACCTACACCGTCAACTTTGTTCGAATGATGCCCGCTTGAGAATTCTCCAGGGTAGCTCGAGCCGGCTTGAGTGGGTCGCTTGACTGACCCGGAAATTTGTGGTGCCAGCGCCGAAAAAAAGGTCCCTGCATCTCAAAAAAAAGTTCCCAAACTGCATGTGAGGTGAAGGAAATCAACAGCTACGACAGCGAAAATCGTCGACACAGACTCAATCATGGCCATGGTTGACGTCTCGCGGCAGAGGAGGTCGCTCCTCCAGGATGCGACTGTACTGGAACATCTGCCCTCAGAATTACTGGCCATTATCAAGGACCAGTCGTCGACGAAGCTGCTGGATGCTGTTTCACAGGCGGCGCTCATCCCGTCACTTACAGAGAGAATCTTTGTGCATTTCGAGAAAGTCTTTCCTGACATCTGCGCACGATGGATTCTGACACCAGGCAACGAGCAGCAGAGGGCGAGAATATATTCTGCGTTATCCCGATTGTTGCCTTTTGCGCCCTTCCTTTCGGATTTTTTTGAGCGCCCATCCCAAGGTCAATCAACACTGACCAGCTCGCCTTCCCTGCGCCTTCCACCACCAAGACTCGACTCAGAGTCGGCACCAAAAGATGAAGCCGAGATTTTGCAGAGCCTCTTGGTTGCATGGCGACTCATCAGTTTCGATTCGCGTAATTTCGCGCCCCTCTCCTCCCCAGCGCTCATGCAGACCCTCTTCCACCATCAAAGCAGAGCCGTGAGATACCTTGCTATCAGAGTTTTCACGCAGTTACTCCATGGTTCAGAGTTGAAGTTCGAATCTCTTGTCCAAGACTATGTCGGAAAGAAAGAGGCTATTATTGCAGACTTTGATGGTAGATCGATTGACTACGGATTTCTATCCCTGCACGAGCAAGCTCGAGTAAAGTCTGTGATTGCTCTTCGCCAACAGCTGCAGTCAATACAAGAAGATGACATTAGCGATTTTCCATGCGCCCAATCACTCACACCGTATGTTATATCTTATGGTAATGTTATACTGCCATGTCCCCTCGGGCCTTCAGGCGAGCCTTCAAGCCTCGTTTTGACTGATACAACAACGGATAACCTTGAACGCCTTGCGGCCATGCTCCGCGACTCTGACCCCATCCTCCTTCATGGCCTACCTGGTGTGGGAAAAACCGCCCTTGTCCACGAGATAGCCAAGCAGCTTGGCATGTACTCGAACATGGTGACCCTGCATTTAAATGAGCAAACCGATGCCAAGATGCTTATCGGTCTTTACTCGACTGACTCCAAGCCAGGAAGCTTCCAGTGGCGCCCTGGTGTTTTGACTACTGCTGTTCGAGAGGGAAGATGGGTTCTTGTGGAGGATCTTGATCGAGCCCCAACCGAAGTCTTGAGCACGCTCCTTCCACTGATTGAGCGCAAGGAACTGCTCATCCCAAGTCGAGGAGAGAGAATCCAAGCAGCTAGCAGCTTTCGCCTATTTGCGACGGTGAGAACCTCACGAGGTATGAATGGACGAGAGAACCTCCCAAGTCTTGTGGGCATCCGCTTTTGGCAGTCTCTCTATACACGATCCCTTGAGCCATCAGAGCTGCAGGATGTCATCGTGCAGACATATCCAATTCTCGACAAGTATATCCCGGGAATTTTGGCCGTCTACAATCGCCTCTCTCGCTTGAGCAAGAATCTAACACTAGTTTCCGGGGGCCGTGGCGTTATGGATCGCCAGATGACTTTAAGGGATCTTTTGAAATGGTGTCGCAGGCTGAGGGAATGCTTGCTTGCGGCCGGTGCTACATCTGGTAACGAACCGATCAACGAGACAACTCGAGACTGGATGTTTATGGAGGCTGTTGACTGCTTCGTGGGAAGCTGTCCGGATCAAGAGGTTGGAAAGCAACTAATCTATGCGATCGCTGAGGAGATGCAGCTCTCCAAAGATCGGGCGGAGCATTACATCTCCGCCAATATACCCCCTTTGGAAGAAAGCGAAACTCAATTCAGCATTGGGCGAGTGGTATTACGGAAGAAGAAGCTAAGCGGTCGAGTCCAGAAATCGAAACGGCCATTTGCTAGCACAGCGCATGCCAAGAAGCTCCTGGAGCAGATTTCCGTTGCCGTCAAGCTAAACGAGCCAGTGTTGCTTGTTGGCGAAACCGGTATTGGAAAGACGACCGTTGTCCAGCAACTTGCCGAATCATTGGGCCACAAGTTGATCGCCGTCAACCTTTCACAGCAGAGTGAGGTGGGAGATCTTCTTGGTGGCTTCAAGCCAGTCAATATGCGAACTCTCGCTGTACCTTTGAAGGAAGAGTTCGAGGACCTTTTTTCTGCGACTGGTATATCTACCTCGAAGAACCAGAAGTACCTTGACCAAGTTGTAAAATGCTTTGCCAAGGGACAGTGGTCTAGAGTAACAAAACTGTGGAAGGAAGCGCCCAAAATGTTCAAGATGATCGTGAATCAACTTGAGCGAGCACATGAGGAACAGTCTAAAACGAGAAATGGAGACGAGCAACCAACAAAGCGTCGGAAGACGCAGTCGAAATTACAAACTCTACTTGATCTGCGACCGCGATGGGATATGTTCGCTCGCAATCTTGAACAGTTTGAACTTCAAATATCTGGGGGCGATAGTTTTGCTTTCTCCTTTGTGGAAGGAAACCTGGTCAAGGCGGTCCGAAATGGCGACTGGGTGCTTTTGGACGAAATTAACCTGGCATCTCCTGACACTCTGGAAAGTATCGCTGATCTTCTGACTGGGCCTGATGAGAAACCATCCATCCTTTTGTCTGAAACGGGAGAAATCGAGAAAATCGGAGCACACCCAAACTTCCGCATCTTCGGAGCAATGAATCCCGCCACAGATGTTGGAAAGCGTGACCTGCCGATCGGCATCAGGTCGAGATTTACTGAACTCTATGTTTCCAGCCCTGATAAAGACCTCAAGGATCTTCTCACAATCATCAAGACATACCTGGGAGGTAGCAGTAGTAAGAACGACCAAGCAGCAGATGATATCGCCCGTCTCTATCTTAACACGAAGCGTTTGGCTGAAGAGAAGAGGATAGTTGATGGCGCGAATGAGGTTCCTCATTTCAGTCTCCGAACTCTTACACGAGTTTTGAGCTATGTGAACTTGATTGCCCCTTCATATGGTGTGAGGCGAGCTTTGTATGAGGGTTTCTCCATGGGATTCCTAACACTTCTTGACCGCGAGTCCGAGAAGATGCTTGTGCCTCTCATCTCTCATCATCTATTTGATAGACACGGGAACTCTCAATCGCTACTATCGCAGCCACCCAAGCATCCTGACGATGGAAAGCAGTATGTGCGATTTAAGAACAAGGACCGTGATCGACAGTATTGGCTGTTCCAAGGAGAAGAAACCCCGATTGAGAGAGACGACTACATCATCACTCCCTATGTGGAACGAAACCTTCTCAACCTCGTTAGGGCAACCTCCACGCGCCGCTTCCCAATCCTTATTCAGGGCCCAACCTCCGCTGGAAAGACGAGTATGATTGAGTATTTGGCAAACTTTACTGGCAACAAGTTTGTGCGCATCAACAACCACGAACATACCGATCTTCAAGAATACCTGGGAACTTATGTTTCTGGTTCAGATGGAAAACTGCGTTTCCAGGAAGGTATTCTCGTGCAGGCGATGCGCAAGGGCCACTGGATTGTGCTTGACGAACTCAACCTGGCGCCAACAGATGTTCTTGAGGCATTGAATCGATTGTTGGATGACAATCGAGAACTTCTGATCCCCGAAACCCAAGAAGTTGTTCGACCACACGAAAATTTCATTCTTTTCGCGACACAAAATCCTCCCGGTCTGTATGGAGGAAGAAAGGTCCTTTCGCGGGCTTTCCGAAACCGATTCCTGGAGTTGCACTTTGACGATATTCCTGAGGACGAATTGGAATTCATCCTTCAGCAGCGTAGCCGCAACACCTCACCCCCTGACTGCAGGCGAATTGTGTCCGTCTACAAAGAACTTTCTCGCCTTAGACAAACGAGCAGATTATTCGAGCAAAAGGACAGTTTTGCCACTCTGCGAGACTTGTTCCGTTGGGCTCTGAGGGAAGCTGAAACCCGCGAAGAAATCGCTGCCCATGGATTTATGCTTCTTGCTGAGAGAGTCAGAAATGAAGATGAACGAATCGCAGTGAAAGAAGTCATTGAAAAGGTGTTCAAGGTCAAGGTTGACCCTCAAGAGCTCTATTCTGCTGATGTTGCCCCAGAGCTTAAGCAGCTTACCAAGAAGAAAAATAGCCAGGGTGTAGTGTGGACTCACGCCATGCGACGTCTTTACGTACTTGTTTCGCGAGCCTTGCGCAACAATGAGCCTGTTCTCCTTGTTGGTGAAACCGGTTGTGGAAAAACTACAGTTGTTCAACTTCTTGCGGAAGCTCTGCAACAGAACCTGCACATTGTCAATGCTCATCAAAACACAGAAACGGGCGACCTTATCGGATCGCAAAGACCCGTTCGTAATCGAGGAGCCATTATCGAAGCGCTTGACACTGACCTCAAATCTGTACTCCAATCTTTGGGGGTTGATCTCTCTGGTTCAGTCGAGGATCGACTTGAGCGGTATAAGGCGCTTGATCCATCAGTCAGCCAAAATGTTCCGGAACAGATTAAGGACAGAATTTCATCAAACGAGAGCCGAAGCAAGGCATTGTTCGAATGGGCTGATGGAAGTCTTGTTGAAGCAATGAGAGAGGGCCATTTCTTTCTGCTTGATGAGATTTCTCTTGCCGATGATTCCGTTCTCGAGCGACTGAACTCCGTCCTCGAGCCTCAGAGAACTCTTTTGCTTGCCGAAAAGGGAGTCGACAACTCGTTTGTCGTTGGAGCAGATGGATTCCAGTTCTTCGCTACCATGAACCCTGGCGGTGACTTTGGTAAAAAGGAGCTGTCGCCTGCTCTACGAAATCGATTTACTGAGATCTGGGTTGCCCCATTGTCGCAGAGCGATGATATTTATGACATTGTCCGGACCAAGCTTTCTGGCCCTTCGAAGAAGTTGGTGGATGTCATTGTCAAATTTGCTGCTTGGTTTGGACAAACATACAGATCAATGGCCACAGCCCCCTTCTCAGTTCGAGAAATTCTAGTTTGGGTCCAGTTCATCAACAACTTCCAATCCGAAGATCCAGTCATTTCTTTAGTACATGGAGCTGCTACCATTTTTATCGACAGTATCGGCGCCAACCCTTCTGCTATTCTTGCCACTGATCCTAAATCGATCAACGAGCAAAGACAGGCCTGTATTATGAAGCTCAGCGAACTAATTGGTCGAGATGTGTCCGAAGTATACCAGACGCATCCTGAGTTGACAATGGATGACAACTCTCTCACAATTGGACATTTCAGCGTCCCGCGCGACCGCTCAGGTGTAGCTGATTCAGGATTTGCGTTCCACGCTCCGACCACACGTCTCAACGCGATGAGAGTTCTCAGAGCATTGCAAATGCAGAAGCCAATTCTTCTTGAAGGAAGCCCCGGAGTTGGAAAGACCACCTTGGTTGCAGCTTTATCACAAGCATGCGGCCGGCCGCTCACGCGTATCAACCTTTCAGACCAGACTGATTTGATGGATCTGTTTGGTACTGATGTGCCTGTCGAGGGAGCGGAAGCAGGTAACTTCGCATGGAGGGATGCGCCATTCCTCCAAGCCATGCAAAAGGGCGAATGGGTTCTTCTCGATGAGATGAATCTTGCGTCTCAATCTGTGCTCGAGGGTCTCAATGCTTGTCTTGATCACCGTGGTGAGGTTTACGTTTCGGAGCTCGACCAAGTCTTCAAACGTCACCCAGACTTCCGTCTCTTTGCCGCGCAGAACCCTCACCATCAAGGAGGTGGCCGAAAGGGATTGCCTGCATCCTTTGTCAACCGTTTCATTGTTGTCTATGCCGATGTTTTCTCAGACGACGATCTCAAATTAATTGCAGCGCACAATTACCCTGAGACCTCGCCCGAGGTTATTAGCCAGCTGATCGAATTTGTATCAAATCTCGAGCATCAACTTGTGGTTGAGAGATCTTTTGGTGTGCAGGGCAGTCCTTGGGAATTCAATCTTCGTGATGTTCTTCGATGGTTGAAGCTTCTCAACTCTTCGGACCCCCTTCTCAAAACCACTCAAGCCGATGACTTCCTTGACATCATTGTCCGGCAACGATTCCGCACGGAACGCGACCAAGAAGAAGTAAACAAACTTTTTAGTGCCGTCTCGGGCTCGCCTCCTCGCCGTCGCACCCTTTACCACGACATCAGCCCGGAATTTGGCCAAGTTGGTCTTGCCCTTCTCACTAGACACCTAAACTCCCAGCCAGAAAAGCTTCCCAACATCGAAATTGTCCCACGACTTTCTGAGTTGGAGTCTCTCATGATTTGCGTGAAGCAGAACATTCCATGTATTCTAAGCAGCCCCTCAGGGTACGGAAAGTCTGTTCTTCTCGAGCATGTCGCCGCTCTTGCTGGCAAGTCACTCGTGGTTTTCCCCATGAACGCAGATATTGATACCATGGATCTTGTCGGTGGCTTTGAACAAGCCGACCCATTACGCGAGGTTAACGCTTCTCTTCGAAACCTGCAAGAGATTTTACGGACATCCGTCATGTCTGTGATACCGGGAGAAGTTCCAAAGGAGGCATTGGAGCACCTTCATCTGCTGGATGAATTTACAGGCGACGTGAATACCCTATCTACCATCGCCTCTTCCACCGAAGAACTTCTTTCTCGCCTTCCTGAAGGATCTGAAGTCGCTGCAGCTCTATCGCAGACGCTGGCCCTTTTGCAAGGCCCCTTGGTCCTCGATAACCCTCGTTTCGAATGGCTGGATGGAGTCATTGTCAAAGCTTTACAGAAGGGACAGTGGCTGGTCTTAGATAATGCGAACATGTGTAATGCCTCAGTCTTGGACAGACTCAACTCTCTCTTGGAGCCGAATGGATTCTTGAGCATCAACGAACACTGCGGCCCAGGTGGTGAACCTCGAATCGTTCGACCTCACCCCGACTTCCGCATTTTCTTGACAATGGATCCCCGTTATGGCGAGCTTTCACGAGCCATGCGAAACCGTGCCGTCGAAATCCACATCCATAGCCCTCCTCCCGAAGTGGAGACCTGTTTCGACAAAGTGGCAGGCGTTGAGAGCAGTCTACATAGGTATCACATATCCCAGAAAATATCCGAGTCTGTTTCTGGAGAGCACAGATGTCTCGAAGCAACACAGATTGCCCACGAAGCACTGTCGTTTGACGATCTCTCTCTTCTTCCTCGCTTCGTGAATGCTATCCCTACTAGGGACGCTGATACACCCGAATTCCGGCAGAGCTTGGAGCAACTGCTCAAGTTCCTCCAATCATCTGATGGGGCAGCTAGTGTTACTGCCATTTCGCATCTTTACACCAACATGTCCGAATCGTCCCCCACTAGATTGATGCACGCACAGGTATGTATTAGAAGACCCGTCTCGTAAAGACACAACTCTAACTTGAACGTAGCCTCTTCATCCTCTCATTAATCATCCAGTAGCGCGATTGTTACCTATCCAGAACGAAGTGAAATGGCTTGCTGCGTGCTTGGAATTCCACCGCGATCTTTACCGCCTTCAAGTGACTTTGGATGAACAGCATCGCCAGGCCCAAGTTACCAAGTTGACGTCGCTGAATCGTCTCCAACGATCACTTGTCAGTGGTCAGGTGGCTGCTGTATCGAAGGACTCGACTGTTAAACTTGCCTCTTTCCTTTCAGCTGCCATTGCTGCGATGCGCGAATGGATTGGAATCAATTTTACTCCTTTTGACACTTGGAAAGATCGAGTTCGCATTCTCCGAGCCGTTGTGCTCTATGCTGAACGAACGATCAAACTTGCTTCCGAAACCGACTTCGACGATGCCAAATTTCAAGCACATCTTGCTCAAGGCTCCAACCTTCTTCAAAAACATTTGGATGCCTCTGCGGAGAGTGGAGAGCGTGATTTTGTTATCTACATCATGGAAAAGTTGAACAAGGACTTTACAAGTGGGTTTAAGCTGTCAACGGGCCTTAGTATGGAGACTCTTTGGCAAATCTTCCGGCCAACACCATTGTCAACCAAAGCCATTCTTGACAGAGCGTTGGAGGTAGAAAAGCTTGGTGGGAGATTTGATGCTCTTCGATGGAAAGCCGGCGCGTCCATTTCTGATCTATCAAAGGCCATGTTCACTCTCGAGAAGGCATCTGGTATTCTCAGGGAAGAAGTGACGAATGCTGACGGACTGATCAATGATCTTACATCCGAGATTGTATCATTGGAATCACGGATTGGAACTGAAGCGGTTAATCTCAAGCCTTTCCTGGCATCGGAGTTTGAGACATTGCGCCAGATCTCCATGCTTGGTTCCTTGGCTACTGGTTCTATTTCTGGCTCGTCCCAACACGAGTTGATGGTATTGTCTGATGTCCCAACTAGAGCGGGCATGATGCTTGCAAGCTCAAGCCGACAAGCCGCACTTCTGCAATCTGTTGAAAACTTGGTGTATCAGAATCAGTTTTCCTGGGATGGCAAGTTCTCAATCTCATTCTGGTCAAAACTGGAAACTTTGGGATCGGTCCCTTTGAGCTCACTGAGTTTGCTGGAAGCCGAGCTGCCAATTATTGGACGACAGCTTGCAGATCTTACTTCAGAGATTGTCATTGACCCAATTTCAAGATTGAACTCCCTTCTGTGGAAATTGGTCCTTGAGGTTTTCGACGCTCATGGAAATAATCTCGGTGCCATTGCTACTCGAGCTTTGCAACATGCGGTAGAGGAATCAGCTTCCCTGGGCCCTGATTCTCCCATAGTCCATGAACTCCTTGAGAGCATTGAAGCCGAACATTTCAAGCAAATCACCACCGAGCACTTTGTTCCACTGTTGAACGCCCTTGCCATTTCTCAGCGAACTTGCGAGCAACAAGCCTATCTTTCTGCATTTTCTTGGATTCATTTCAGCATTGGAGCTGTCAAGCTCTATGTCCCAGATCGCGTCTTTGACCCGCAGAGCCGACCAAAAATGGAGCGTGAGTTTTTCGAAGAGATGCACAACCTTCTTAATGCCAATATTGATGCACTCCGAACTTTCGAAAAACGATTCACTGGCCAAGATACGAGCGAGCGCATTGAAATTCTCGAAGAAGAGTCAGTTGCTATGGGCCCCTTGCCAAAAGAGGTGCAGCCCATCTACCGACCAGAGAAATCGGAGCTCAGCAAGCTCCATGCTGAATTTTCCAACGTTCTCAAGGCTGTCACTGGCCCTAACTTATCTTCGGCCCTCCAATTTATTGAGTCTGAACCCGCCCGTGCTACGGAACAACTGAAACTTGTGAAAGAGAATGTCCTCAGGCTATTGGATCGACTATCTGCTCGATTTGAGGCCTACCAAGATATGACACGACCGACATCAAACCTTCTGCGATGTGTTTTGGTTGGTCTTTCGCTGTGTGATGCTAGCTCAGCAACCAAGCTTGCTTCGGCCTCTGAAGAGCTCCTTCAAATTACACCTTTCTTTGGGGGTTCTATGTGGGACCAGAAGTCTGGCACTTTCTCAGCAAGAAGTTTTGAATTCCTCAGCTATATGGGAGCTGTTGTTTCCATTGAAGGAATCGACCAAATTTCCGCCAAGGCTCGCGAACTTGTTTTTGCAAGCTTCCACAACTTTTATGACGAATGGTCCAAGAAGCTGGAGACCGACCGCAAGGAGGAGGCTGCCAAAGGTAGTCTTTACCGCTTCCGTGGTAGCCTCGAAGACGAGGAAGAGATGGATGCAGAGGAATTCAACGAACTTTTCCCGAGTTACGACAATGAAGAGGATGAGAGCAACGCCCCACATACCAAGAAGCAAGATGCAGTTCGCGACCAGTCCCTGCGTGTCGCAGAAGCTCACAAGCGCATCTTCCTTGAACGAAAGGAGCCAGCAGAGGCTCTCGAAGACCTTTGCCGGGCTGTGGGCCATCGCATTACTGTCGAAAGTGCAGACCAGGCGAATGTGGATAGAAGCCTCAATGGCAAGATGCTGGCAAGCACCATGCTCCTTGTCAATGACAAGATCGACTCTATTGCTGCTACTTCCGTGGATAAATCATACAACTTTTATACCGATGCTCACATTCCGGAGGCTCGCCAGCTTGTTGCCCTAGTGCACAAGATCCAGGCACGATTCCGTGAACTGCAGCTTGTTGACGAGATCGGACATATGCAGCCTCTTGCTGATGTTTTGCAAGCTTGCGACAAATTGCTTGAGCTTATTCACACTGAGCCACTTGCCAAGATCCTGCCAAAGCTGGAGTATCTCCATGGCCATGTTTATGAGTGGCAATTTGGAGGATGGGCTAGTCGTGAACATGCCGCTCTTCCTCTTCACAATGCTCTTACCGATACTGTCATCCGATGGCGACGACTTGAGCTTTCAACTTGGGCTAATCTATTTGACATGGAGGAGAAGAAATGCCAAGATGATGCTTACTCTTGGTGGTTTATTGCCTATCAAGTTGTGATTGCTGTTCCCCTATCTATGGTCGATGATGCTGAGGAATTGAAAACTTATTCCGTCTCTCTTATCGAGAACCTCGAAACCTATTTCTCAACTTCAATCATGGGCCAATTTGGAGCACGTTTAGCCTTGTTAAGACAACTGCAAAGCCACCTTCAATTGCTGATCATGGATTATCCACTTCTGCAGGTGATTCTCAGTTCCTTGGCTAATTTTGTTCTTTACTATTCTCGATATGAAAAGGTGATGAAGGAAGGAATCCAAAAGGGTCGCCTTCCCATCGAGAAGAAGATGAAGGACGTTTTGCTGGTGGCAAGTTGGAAGGACACAAACATCACTGCCCTCCGAGAGAGTGCTCGCAAGTCACACCAGAAACTTTTCCGACTGGTGAGAAAATTCCGAGGTATTCTAGGCCAAGAAGCCAAGAAAGTCATAGAGGAAGGGCTTCCTAATGAAAGTGTGCAACGTGACGGACAATTGAACGAGAAGCGCGCTCTAGCTGAGGTAGTGCCTGAGGCTTTCTCTTTGCTGGACAGATCCATGCCTGGCTGGGCCAACACTCACCGACGACTCGCAAATGTTTCCAAGACAGTCTCCGTGATGCGAAAGGTTTCTGATGCACCAGAGATGACAACTAACCTCCCCCAAACCGTGGACGAGTTCGTTTCTAGCTTAAATGAGTCAATGGATGAGCTTCGGAAGGAAACACCCTCCACCTTGACTGATGAGAACAAGGACGAAATCAAGCACTTGAAGACAAGAAAGCGCAAGTTGTTTGCAGATACCCTCCGTGACCTTCGGCAAATGGGCTTCAAGTACAACCTTGGACAAGACAAACTTGCCCAGCAAGAATCCCTCTCAATTGTCCTCGCTTCGGTTCAGCCCATAAATCTCCTTGGAAGCAAGTCAGTTGGAGCCATTGAATATTACTTCCACAAGATTCTGGATCTTGCTCCCAAGGCGAGAAATGCTGCTAGAGAACACTCTGAAGACCTCACCGGAGCTGAAGTTGGACGCAGTATTGGATTTGTCGAGGGTATGCTTAATTTACTTGTGGCGCAGAGGAATTCAATTTCATCGACGGTAGAGAGTCTTGTATCTCTCCAGAGCTCTATGGGTTTGTTCAAACATCTTGGACAACTTTCGGAAAATGGCACACTTGTACAAACGACGCAACGATCTGATTGGACGCGCCTGTTACCCTGGCTGATTCAGATCCTCAATTTCTCCAGCCGCCTCGTTCAAATCCATGCGAAATTTGAACAGACTTCGCATCAGCCTGTTCTCGATCAATTGAATACTTGGAGCAGCCGATTCCAAACCCTTCAATCAAAGTACCACGCTCTAGGCAAACTTCCAGAAGGTATTTCTTCGGAAGCTGTCAACCAAGTAGAAGCAGAGTTCTCATCAGAACTGGGAAGTTTCCAAAGCACCCTCGAGGCCATAATTTCGGAACAGCCCAAGCTCAAGTTCGTTCTCTACCAAGTACAAAGCTGGTCTCAAATTAGCCCCGAGAGCTTCGAAAATCCTGCACATAACCTAGAACTATCGAGCTTGACAAATGCTGTATCAACACTTTGCGACAAAGCTCTTGTCGCTGTTGAGGGCGCGCGCAAAGCGGCGAACGAGATTCCTCGAAAAGAAGACGAATCTGGCTGGCTTATCAAACACAGCGAGGGATTCGAATCTCTGATCAAGAAGCTCCATGTTGATGAAATCGAACGTGGCGTCTCTAGTTGCATGGACATGATCAAGCGCATTAATTTGGGACAACCGCAATTGAGCCAAGCAGCAATGGGATTGATAGCTGTCGCTACACCAATTCTGGTGGAATTTGTGGTTCTCTGTGAGCAATCAGTTACTCAATTTGTCAATATTCATGGCGCATTGGCACATATGTCATACAATATGACCAATGCGTTTACTCAGATTGCTTCCCAGGGATTCTGCACCCCCAAGGAAAAGTCTGACGAAACTTCTGGAGACTCAGGCAAGGTTGAATCCGGAACTGGTCTTGGAGATGGTGAAGGTGCCGAGGATATCAGCAAGGATATCCAGCCTGATGAAGACCTCTCTGAGCTTGCACAGCAACCCAATAAAGAGAAGGATGGCGAAATGGAGGATGAAAAGGATGCCGTAGACATGGCAGATGAGGAACTCGAAGGCGATATGGGCAGCGTGGACGGAGCTGATGACGACGAGGAAGGGTCGAAGAATGGGGAAGAGGAAGAAGAGAAGGATGACATGGACGAGGAAGCAGGAGATGTCGACGATCTTGACCCCACTGCTGTGGACGAGAAGATGTGGGATGGCGAGAATGAAGATGAAGCGGAAAAGGACCAGCAAGGCGACAAGGCCAAGGGCCAGAAGAAGGACGACGAACCGATGGCCGCTGATGAAGACGCAAAACAACAAGAGAAATCCGAGGAGCAAGAAGCACAGGAAGCGCAAGACGCTGGCGAACAAGAGGACGAGGAAGCTGGTGCCGAGGAGGAAGACGTGAAAGCCCAGGAGGAGCTCAACCGACAAGAGCAAACAGCGGAAGAAAACGATACCCTTGCTCTTCCGGACGAGATGGACCTTGATTTGGGCGAGGAGCATGAAACAGACTCTGAGGATGACGCCCTGGATGACTTGTCAGACATTGAAGAGGAAAAGAAAGACAATGAAGACCAGGATATGGGAGATGATCAGGATAACGAGTCTGATGACGCCGCGGCTCAAGCGCAGCTGCAGGAAGAGGCTGGAGATGAGGAACAGGCTGAGGAAGAAGAGGAGGAGAAGCCCGAAGAAAACATGGCTGGCATCGACGAGGTTCAAGAGGAGCCTCGAGATGAGGAAGAAGAAGAAGAACAAAAGCCCGACGAGCCTGAGGAACAAACAGATCAGGCACAACCGCCACAGGACAACGCTACAGCCGACACAGAGAATGCCGCACCCAGCGATGTCAAGACCTCTGGCCAAGATCAGGATGCTGAGTCTATGGATGTTGATGACAAGTTCCAAAATAATGCAGCCCAGCAGGAAGATGGCGAGATGGGAGATGGTGCTGCTGATCAAGACACTAGCGCAGGCAACAAGGGGTCGATGTCCAAGTCGCAGGAGACTGTGGAAAAAGCTGAACAGGAGCAAGACAGCACCGAATCAGAACGCAGCGACCCGTTCAAGAAGCTCGGCGATGCCCTGGAGCGATGGCACCGACAGCAAGAGGACATCAAGACCGCAGACTCAAGCGATGACAAGCAAGATGCCAAACAGGACCCAGAGGCGGATCAAAGTCGACGCGAGTTCCAGCACCTCCAGGACGACAATGATGCTTCGGAGACTCAAGCCATGGGAACGGCCGATGATGATCAAGCACAGCCCATTGACGAGTCGATGGCTATCGACGAGGAGAAACAAGATCCTTCTAGTCGTTTGATGGACGAAGACAAGGAAGAAACCGAGCAAGAGCCTGATAAGATGGATACCACTGATGCAGCGGATGCTCCTGATACGAACAACCAAGACAACGAAAAGGAGCAGGACGACACACGATCAGGAGTCAAGACAAGACAGGGTAACTTCAATCGCGAGTCTACCCCATCGGAGCCAGATGCACCGATGGCTGAGGAGGACGACGATGAAGCTCAGATTCAGGAGACATCGACGCAGCTTTCAATTACGCACATCTCTGATGAGCAACGCCCACTTCGAGATTTCGGCGAGGCAATGCAGCAATGGACAGAGTTCCAGACCAAGACACACTCATTATCATTGGCTTTGACATCTCAACTCCGACTCATTCTGACGCCTTCGCAGTCGACAAAGCTCTCCGGGGCGTTCCGCACCGGTAAGCGGCTCAACATTAAGCGCATTATTCCGTATATTGCATCGAGCTACAAGCGGGACAAGATTTGGATGCGCCGAGCTATTCCTACTAAGCGCACTTACCAGATCATGCTTTGCGTTGACGATAGCAAGAGCATGGGAGAATCATCCTCCGGCAACTTGGCCATGGAATCTTTGGTCATGGTGTCACGATCTTTGACAATGTTGGAGGCTGGCCAAGTTGGAGTCATGGGTTTTGGTGCTGACGTTTTTACGGCCCATGCCCTGACGGACCCCTTCGCTTCTGATGCAGGTGCGAAGGTGCTGCAAAAGTTCAACTTTTCGCAGGATCGAACCGACATTGGACTACTCATTCAGCAGACAATGGAGACATTCCGGCGGGCACGACAGCAAGGCAGCGGAAACTCGGACCTGTGGCAGTTGGCATTGATTCTGTCTGATGGGTTGACACCGTCTTCAGCACACGAGTCGATCCGCAGACAGCTCCGCGAGGCCATGGAAGAGCGCGTGATGATTGTGTTCATCATCATGGATGACACGAGCAAAAGAAAGGGAGACAGCGTGCTTGACCTAAAGGAGGCTAAGTTTGTGAGGGATGGGGGCGAGAGCCGCGTGGTGATTGAGCGGTACCTGGACACATTCCCGTTCCAGTACTATCTGATTGTGCACCACCTGGAAGAACTGCCGAGTGCGCTGGCTGGATTGCTACGAACATGGTTCGCCGAGGTGAATGCATGAGAGGGATGAAGGATAGATGGATGCATTGATTGGAGTTCAGGGGTTCATTGATTTTTGCTACAGCATATTTTTGGTCGCATTTGTTGATTATTGACGAGATTCATCATTACATGGACGATTTGACCGAGTTATAGATGGAAACAAAAAATAGGTCATGATTGGAATCCTGATGCAGACACCGAGCGAGTGATGTGCATACCTAAAATGGCAAGAGGTCTATGAAAACCTCCGATCAATGGTCCCGCGACGCATCTCGGCTCCCTTGATCGGCGAACGGAGTTGTACAAGAATTAAACATCCCGAGTTGTGTCCGGGGGGGTGGGAACACGAAGGGCGACAGGAAGTATTTGGAATAGCGGGCATCCACTAAGCCGCCCCTGCTGTGAGTGGGCAATGGCGGCGTAGCCCCGCTAATGCACCCCGTAAGCATGTGTTCGCCGGCCCCCGCTTCCCGCCTCCGTCCGCCTGGACAGACGCTGGGTGCCCCGCGCACACCCCCCAACTCGAACCCGGGATCCAAAAGCTTGGGCCCGATCGATCTCCTGTGTGTGGTTTGTGTGGACTCAGTCATTGTCTTGCACGCAAGCCCATTCCATCATTGGGGAGAGAGACTGCGCCCTGCTTGCTTGTCATCCTGCGTTTGCTTGGCCCTCTCTCTCCTGCTGTTTCGAAGGCGGGCGCCTCTCCCTTTCCTTTGTTTGACCAGCCCTTATAATCGCTTTTTTTTTCTTGCTCCTCTCCGGCTCCTTCTTCCCCGTGGACGCTCTGGTTACTTGGCCATGCCCATCTCGTGCTCCGTCGCCCTCACTAGTCGACGTGTCCTCAGGCGTCCAAACCTCCTCCCGCTTGTTGTTGGCCGCCATCTCGGCTCTGTCCACTGCATTCACCACCAACCACAGCTGCGGCATCATCATCACCCGCGACCACCATCGTCCAGCCGCGCCGCCACGCCTTTCTCCGCGATCGGAACCATTCCTGCGCAACAGTTCAATCGACATCCCAAAGCCCTCCAGATACGCGCCATGTCTTCGTCTGCTCCGAGCGAGCTGCGGTTCAGTGAGTTTCTTCTGCCCGCTGTCGGGATGCCTGCCCCGCGGCCCTCATCACCATCACGCCATGGCACCATGCTGACTTGCGACGCCCAACAGAGAACCCAGCGATCCTGTATGTGGCCCGCTCCAATTGGGAGGAAGGAGAACAAAACATCAACGAGGTTCCCGGAACACACTAACCAGCGCCAATTACAAAGAGTATGCGATATACAGGACAAGTTCCGCAACGCCATCTACGAGTTTGACAAGATGTACGATATCCCACCTTGACCCCGCCTCCTCCTTCTTCGCCTCAGCACCACGGCCGCTCGCCCGCCCGCACACACACACACCCAATTGCTGATCAGAAGTTGACTTGCCCACCTCCTTTGCAGCGTCCTCACCACGCAAAAGCTCCTCCGCTTCTCAAAGTCCTTCTCCGTCCCCGTCATCACCACCACCCAGACCTCGGCCAAGCTGGGCCCCACGGTACCCGAGCTCGCCAGCTTGTTGCCCGCGGCTCCCCACGATAAGACGCGCTTCTCCATGTTCATCCCTGCCGTCCAGGCCGACCTTTCGTCCGGGCCCGCCCAGGTTGCCCTCGTCGGCATCGAGTCCCACATCTGCATCACCCAGACCGCCCTCGACCTCCGCAACGCCGGCCACTCTGTCTACGTCATCGCCGACGGCGTGTCGAGCTGCAACCCGGCAGAAATCGGCATCGCCCTCGACCGCCTGCGCTCCGAGCCCGGCATCACCGTCACCTCGAGCGAGAGCTGGATGTACGAGTGCGTCGGAGATGCTTCTCACCCCGGTTTCAAGGAACTCATCAACGTTGTCAAGAGTTCAATGGCCGACACAAAGAAAGTCTGGGAAGTGCTGCCGCCTGCCCCAAAGATTTGAGCCATTATATATACGCCTGGATCAGCACGGCAGAAACAAAATAGACACCCCGGAGCACAGCCCCATAGACACTGATAATTTCGCGATTTTGATTTGCATTGTTTTTTTTGATGCGGCTTTGCAGCGCCGTCCTCTGTCAAGTTTCATGAATTACATCGAGCTGCCGTGACTACGTAACATTAATTCGTCCCCAACCCCTGGTCTGGTTGCAATGTGAATTTCCTCCTCTACTAGTTCTAGTTGAAAACATGTCCCGTGCGTGTCGTGGACAGCATCTAGAAGGAGTCCAAAAAATTAAACCATCGAACAAACCGCAAAAGAGAAAAGAAAGAACACGCAGCTAACTGCCATCCTGTCCTGCATGCTAATCCATGCCCGTGGTGGTCCCCTTGGGCTTCGTCGCAGGTGTCATCCATGAGAAGGCTGAGGCAACACCAACTGGGTTGGCGGATCGTGGCAGGGTGTTCGCATTGCGCACCTCTCGGCTCGCGGGCGGCTGTGTCTGGGGCTGTGATTGTGGCCTGGAGTCCCCGCTAATGCTGGCCACGCGCTTCGCATCCCACCGGTTGACATTGCCATTGACGCTCTCTCCACCACCAAGGCTGGGTTGGCTCTTGCGTCGACCATCGCTAGAAGACTTGGATGATGGAGGGGGTTCGTATGAAGCGCCAGTCCGGGCAGATGTTGAACCTGATTTCTGGGGTCTCAAAACCTTCATGTTGCGGCTACCCCTGCCCGCAGGCTGATACCCACTGAGAGGCCCGTTCTCCCGTGAATTCTCGGCTCCGTTGCTCGCACCGTGGCGCCATGAACCCCATATGCCTGCAGCTGAATCCCGACGCGTCTCCGAAGATGATGACCGAGTAGTTCCTTCCTTGTTGGCAGAGTCTGAGCTACCGACGTCTCGGGCTGGTCTGTCGATATCGGCGCCTGCGTCCGACAGGTTGCTGCTAGTGTCAGGGCCCTTGACGGGCACAGCCTGTGAGGCCCTTGGAGATACTCCACTGTGAGACTCGTCGTCATGCTGGGGATTGGATCCTGCGTCAGAGTTGCCGCCTTGGG
This sequence comes from Calonectria pteridis, assembly GCA_022837005.1. NCBI lineage: Eukaryota > Fungi > Ascomycota > Sordariomycetes > Hypocreales > Nectriaceae > Calonectria > Calonectria pteridis. The sequence goes on along the minus strand of JAKZGU010000012.1, from coordinate 23,442 downwards.
TTGGAATCTGACCTGTGTCGCCTAAAACGAAAGGTGTCGCATTGGCATTGAGCTTGTGCTTATCATGGGCCATGTTAGTTGTGCAGAGGTTTCGAAACACGACATCATGTTCGGGGCGCACAAACGGCACCTGGAGCCGGTCACGATCGCCGCTGTACAGAGTCATGGTGTTTTGCGAGAAGAGAATGTCGCAAGAGTGCGCCCTCAAAGCATCACTGCCGATGAAGATGCGAATTGGCTTATGCTCTGTGTGTTGAGGAACTATCTCGGTGCCGACGACATCGAAAAAGACTGTGATGGAGGGAACAGGTCCTCTTGGACTCCCGGACCGATTTCCATGATGAGTGATGACGGCTTCTGCAAAAAACACATTTAGTCTGACACGCAACACGCCGTCAACGTCTCGGTGAACCTCCTCGAGTAGATCAAGTTCCCGAAGAAGGGAGTAGTCGACGGTAGATTTCTGAGACCCAGAACACACGTCGGCATAAAGCAGGGTCGCATGTGCAAAGTTGGTCGTTAGCCAACACCGGATAATGGAGGGAACTGTGCCCAGAACAAAGAACGCAGGCGGGGGTTCCGGGATATCGAATGAACTGTCGTCGTCATCAACTGCAAAGTTGTTATCAAGGCCTAAGCTGCTGGCTCGACCTGAAGCAACTGAGTGATGAGAATGGACTGAATGCCCAGCTGAGCTATGTCTCCCGTCCGACTTGTGAGACAGTGATCGCTCCATCATAAGGCCGCTGCCGGGCCGCACGGGGCCAAAATCGCCAGAATGACGACTATTCTGACCGGCCCAGTTGGATCCGTGCAAGGCGCTCTCATCGAAGCGAACGCTATTGGCCCGCGATGCGGCGCCACGGCGGACTGGCTCCTCTTCGGCGGGACCCAGATGAAGGGAGTCTAGCAGCTGCTCACCCTGCTCATCCAGATCGTCAAACACATCGGGGTGGGGCATCTGCACCGGGCCTTTGGACTCATGGTTAGGATCGTTCATGGCTTGGCGGGGTTGTGTAGGGGAAATGATTAAAAAAGGTTACCTGTGTGTGGGGTGCCACTGAGGACGCCAGGGAAGGGAGAGTTCCAGACAGACTTTATCGAGGCTTCGTCTGCCTGGCGCTTTTCTAGTCGCGAAAGTCTGTCTGCATGGTTGCTCTGTGTGTACTGGACTTGTTTCAGTTCCATCTGTAGGTTGTACAGATCCTCACGAGTGGCAGGGAATCGTGGATCCATCCCCGACAAGCAGCACCGGCAGCGACGCAAAGACACGGGTGTGTAGTTGTAGGGCTACCAAAGGCTACCAAAAGAGAGAAATGCGGAAGCGTAGACAAGTGAGCAGTCGAACTGTCAAGGAGGTCTCGCAGATGCGGCAAAACGACGGAAGGGGGAGGGCGGTTCCAAAGAAGGAAAGCTTGAGGATTGGTGATTATTCACGGCGCCTCATGGAGTCATGAAATGCATGCAAACTCCTTATTCTCAGCAATGCTGTTGGACTCTTGCGACCTCGATCCCCAGGTATCAGTTCACGAGGTCCACCTCCCCCGCCACATGGCCGAGCAAAGACCAAGAGGCCCCGTGGCGACAAGGGGCGATCGATGAAGAATCGCCCGGCTGCGAAGTGTGTGACTTCAAGTTTTGGAGCAAGTCAATCAAGCGAGGGAACTATCTGGTAAATGATGGCGCTTTTGGCGGAGAAGAGCGTCGGGAGCGATCGGTCGAGAGTGACTCGTGAATAGGCAGGGTGCGGGTGAAGCAGTTGTGAAGCTTGGCAGAGGGCGAGGCGTTGGATGCGGAAACAGCCTTAGAAATGAAGGCTCAGCAGACGGGAAAGGTCGGAGGACGAAATGGACAGGATCGCGAGGCAGAAACTGAGGCGGAGGCTCGTGGGATCTGGGTTGAGGAAAGGGGGTTTCAACGTTGTTGTCGAGTCCGAGCTGGGAGGGACAGATGGCAGTGCGGCTCGGGCGCAAGCAGGGGACAAGGAGGCAAACGAGTAAGGCGAACAAGGCAGCAGTCAGATTCTCCGTGGGAGGCGATCTCGGGTATAAAGAAGGGAGGTGGCAACGAGAAAGAGGCAACAGACGAGCGTGAGTCGATGTCGGATGAGTGAGGATATAAAGTTGAATGGGGTACGGTTGGACGTTCAACGTCAAGGATAAGTTGGCATGGATGGGAGGCTGTCGGTTGCGAGCGGGCGGGGGGCGCGCTAACGTGGCGGTTGCTCTAGCGCCTGTGGGGTGTGCTCGTTGGCTGAGGTGACGGAGTGCCTGGTTCGGGCGAGAAGTCGGGCTTGGCTCTTCAAGCCGAATTTCATTCCTCTACAATGCAAATTAATCTAATTGTGGATTTGGCATTCTAATCTCAGCATGGAAATAGATAAGAACCCGCCATCGTTTCCCTGAAGAGACCTGCATGGTGTCTCGGCATCTTCTCTGCCGAGCAAGCCCGGTGGTTTTCTTGGTGTGCAACACCATGGGTGTTTGGCGCAGCGAACAGAAAGGCGGTTCAATATAAAAACGTCCATCATGACTAGCTTCTCCTTTGTTTATGCTACATTCCTTAATAATGGGCTTAATTTTTTTTTTTCCTCTGAAGGAGCACCAAATTCGAAGGATTTCATCCACAACCTCTCTTTGCCGTTTCAGCACTCAGCAAACCAAACCCGAAAACAGCAAGGATGAGTGCGAAAAACAAGAGCGGTTGCTTGATATTCTTGTTCCCGCGTTGAAGCCGGAAACACTTGCTCCCGTCTTGGTGATTCATTATTCATCAGCTCGTAATTCTGACCTCATTGGCCAGGTATTGATGACTGAAGTTCCTGGCAAGACGTCCAACTATTTCTAAAGTGCCTGTTCTTGTTGCTTACCTACGTAGCATCCAGTGGGTCATCGCCAAGTGGCAGAGAGGATTTTTTATTACGAAATTGATTCCTGAGCGAGACCATCTTGTATTCGTTTGAATCCCCAAGAGGCAATTGATCTTTTGGTGGGTACTTTGAGTGGAAATCGATGAGGGAAACAAATTCTTTTTTTTTTTTTTTTTTTTTTGAAATGCGCTACCTGCCGTTGGATCTAAGCGGTTGACATTGCTCTATCAAAAATGGATTGACACTGTGGCTAAGCACGTCAACCTAGTTTTAAGTTCTAAATCTAACTTCTATTGTACCTAATTCTCCATCTACTTGATTCATCTAGCGCTTTGAAACCTCTTACTGCTTTTCTGGTGCAATTGCTCTCCAGTCGGGAAGAACCCATCCCGTGCGGTCATCGTCAGCCAAACCATGCCACTCCTGGCCAATTTCTGAGCGAAGAATCTCAAAGAAAATCTTGTATGCCTCTTCTCCCATGTGCAACCCATCTGGGAGAAGCTCATTCAGGGCGCCCGACTTTCCATTCTCGGGTGAGCCCAGTGCCGGTCCACCAGGTTGATAGTCCCCAGGGCTCAACTCAATGGCTCTGTCCATGATGGCCTTCTGGAGATCAATGAGTACTACGCCGGGGTTCTCTCGGGCCACTTCTCGAGCTGCCTCGGAATAGGCGGCACTGTTCGTTGAGGTTCGGATTGCTTGGGAGTGGCCTGCTTCTATGTTGCGAATTGTCACCTTGAACTGGTCCAGAGGAGGAGGTGTGACGAGAAGGATCTTGGGCTTGTGAGCAGTGATGCGAGGGTGGTTGATGATCTTGGTCAAGTTTTGCTTGTACTGCTCGAGAGGAACATGCTGTGAGGTGGTAGGGAGGTCCAGGACAGCATCGTTTGCTCCAAACAGAACGACCTTCGCAAATGTTAGTAAAGGATAACACTCTTCGGATACCTGAGTGGTTACCAAATAGTCCATTTTGGGACCCAAATCACCGTTTCGCTCCGGGAAAATGTGAGGGATGTGCTGGACAGCGTGGGACGAGGTCCACCCGGACAAACCACGATTTACCACATCAAGTCGGCGCCAAAAGTCTTCAAGAAACTTAGCACCCTGGGATCTTTGAGATGTTAGTTTGGGTCTGACTTACGGTGCTGCAGGGCACCTTGCAGAGAGAAGGTGCCAAAGGTTTCCACAGCATGCTGAAATAGTGAGTCCCCAAAAAGGACCAGTTGAGGATAAGTGGACTTTTATAAATAGTCAATGTTAAATGTATTCTGTGAAATGGACTGAAGATTGGGCATCTTACCGCCATGATAAAGCAGGGGGAAGTGTAGCGAGTGAGGGACGACGCTTGGGCTGCGGGGTATTGAAAAGAAAAGACTTTGGACAAGAGAAAGTTAGAGAACCCTAAAATATAAGGGCCTCGCCGGTTGAATAAATAGAAAGCTGAGGTCCGAACGGTCGAGTTGCGGCATGTTTGGCTGCGGTCCCGTCATGCCGCTCATTTTGTCCCACAGTCGGTGCGGGGGTTCCGCGCCAATGACAAAAGTGGACCAGCGAATCGAACTGAGATGTCATGCTTAAGACAGGCACTACGAGGCTTAGGATGGCGAAATTACTATTCCTATTTGTTGGGCCAAATACCGTATTGATGGTGGAAGCCACAGAACCAACTAGTACTAGAATGCCTCTGCATTGACAGGTTTGCTAGTCTCCTGTCTCACTGAAAGGGTCGTACGGCTTGTTGCACCACGTTGAAAACAGCGGTTAGTATCCGTGTAAGTGAAGCTGGAGAGGCATGGCAGTATATGAGAAGTAGAATCCTCTCTTCCAACCCCGCTCCTTCATTCTTAGAGCCTCAGAAACACGGACAATCTTGGCGAGTTTGGGGGTTTGGGGTTTTGGGGGTACGATACTTACAATCCAACCTTTGGATGATTGTACTCGGTCTACGTCTCCACTATGGCTGCTGCATAACATTAATTATAGCCAAAATAACCACCATCTAAGCAAAAACAATCCCAGAAGATCGGATACATAATATCTAAGAAAGCATGCTTATTCGCGTATTATTTTTTTTCATTGGTTTAGACGGAAATACTGAGACGCGCGGTCTTTAAAGTATCGAACTAATGATTATTTGTAGACACTGCGGTGGATCTTAGAGTGGGGTGACCCGCAGCAGACATGAACTCGTTCTGGTTGGGCGTCGTAGCGGTCTTATCGATAACAAAATTCCCGGTCCTTCATCTTTTTCCGTGCCAAAAAATTTCGGCGCAGCCTTCACTTTGATGTTGTGAAAGCCAAGTTCATCGATATCCCCCACCAACAACCTCCAGCAGCCCGAGGCGCTGCGCTTGTCACAATGGCGACCTCTCTTGCTGCCCAATTGGCGCAGGTGGCCGCCAACTCCAAGTCCACCCTCAATGTCAAGGCGCAAAAGGCTGCTCACTCCAAGTCCTTGATTTGGGAGCCTCGGGTTGCCGCAACTCAGAGCTACCAGACTCTTTACACCACATGCTACCCGGGCTTCGAGGAGCTCTGCCAGCTCGATTCCCGATTTGCGCAGTTCCAGTCGACAATATTCAGCGAGGAGAGTCAAAATGAGGACCGCACCCAACTCAGCGCGGCCGAAAACAAGGAACTCGATCGTCGCGTTGAAGCTTTTCTTCGCCTCGCCGGCAGCCGACTGAGGCTCATGCCTGCTATCAAGGCTATCGAGTGGCTGATTCGCCGATTCAAGTATGTTTATTTAATCCTTCTGGTGAAACCGACCGCTAACTTTGCTAGAATCCATGAGGAAAACACGAGCGCTCTCCTCCTAGCCTTCCTTCCTTACCACTCCATTCCAGCTTTCGCCACCCTTCTATCTATCCTCCCGAGCAAAATCCCACACGAATTCCGATTCATTGATCCTTACGTTCGCTCGGTAACCTCACCGCCTCGATCAGTTCTGGTTCACCAGGCCATTCACCATCCTGCGTTCCTCACGCTCATATCCGAGTACACCCTTGAATCCTGCCGAATGCAATTCCACTACCCTGCCTTGATCTCCTTCTGGGCTGGCATTATGACTGAGGCCGTCAGCGGAATTTTGGACAGGACAAAGTCTGGAAGGTCAGCTGTGCAGAGCGAAAACGACCAGGCCTTGCTTCACCGGCTGGTTCCCATCTTTGCAGAGTCCCTCGTTATGAAGAAGGTCCCTAGCATCCAGATTGCTTCATACATGGCAATTGCGGTGTTTGTAGCAAAGGGAAATCTCGGAGACGTCGCCGTTACGGCGTTCATGGACCAGACTGTTCATGGTTGGACCAACGAGACCGTCAGACCCGGACTCGTGTGCCTCGCCATCCTTGCGCAATATCGATCTGCAAAGCAAATGAGTGGAAAGACGGCCAAGGCACTCATGAAGGTCTCAGATGTCGGGAACTTGCTTGTCGAGATCGGACAAGAGCGTCGCGTTGACAAACTGGCGAACGGCCTGTGCTTGGCGCTGATCGAACGGCTGACAAAGAAGGGCGATTCGCGCGGACTTGCCACTATCATGGCCATCCTTAGCGGCACAATCTTGAAGGAGAAGCAAATCTCTGTCATCTTCAAGTCCCTGATTTTGACGGCTCACAGATTAACCGACGACAATGACGAGGACGGCGCTCTTCGAAGGGAGCTTGGATCTGCTCTCATCACCCTCTCACAGAACACCGGAAAATCTGGTGACATTATCCAGTCTGTAATTGAGGAGGTGAAATTCGATATTGAGGAATTGGAGATGAAGCTTGACCTGTCTTTCCGCTCCCGACGATTGCCCTCAACCGCCAAGGACGACGAAATGGCGGATGATGCCAACCAGGTTAAGTCATCTCAGGACATTGGGGCCCTTTTGGACGAAATTTCGAGCCGACCCGAAGGCCTGTCGCCATGCCTCTTGCCTCAGCCCGCGGAGATTTTTGACGAATTTAGCCACATCTTCTTCTCGATCGTCTCAGAAAAGTCTGAGGATGCTGAATTGCTTGCCAAATTTGAGCAGAGCCCGAAGCTCCACGGGCTGACAGCCTTCAAGGAGTGTACCTATTTCAGCTTCTTTATCCGCATTTGGTGCGGCCCATACCCAGCGCTGGCTCGTGTTGCAGCTCTGGATATGGCGAAGAGGAAGCTCAAAGCAGGCAGCTCTGAAAAGGCTGATCTTCAATCTCTCCTTCCTTATTGCATCACAGCTCTCAGCGACCCTTCGAAGCGAGTTAGGCAATCTGCTGCTGACCTGATTACTGTGCTCACAAGCCTGTACACACCACCAGTGCCCTCCACTGGATTAGATACATGGGGCGAGGGATCTCTGTATGGCAAATCGAAGGATGTAACATCGCTTACTCCGGACGTAGTCGCCAAGATCCTCCACCTGCAGATCCTTCCCACTGTCGAGGAGTGTGTCATGGACCCTGAACACATATCTGCCGTGCTCAGGACTTCTATTGAACAAGGCAAATACCAAACTAAGCCCAACCCGGCCCTGGACAAGAAGGACCACCTGTCCCAGCCTGGCAGACTTTCATTATTAACTTTCCTTACCTCCCATATCGTAAACACACCCCTGATTTTGGTTAAGAGTAGACTCTTGAAAACCGTGAATGAGGTTCGTGGTGTTTCTACAACTACAAGAACGCAGCTTCTTTTGCCCGCTCTCAAGTGGTGGGCTAGTTTAAATGAGACAGATGCTGCTCGACTATGCAGCGCTGAGCGACTTGAGAAGTCGGAAATGGATACTCGGTTCGTTGACATTGTCGTCCCCAACGATACTGCCGGCTTAGACTTCTTCTTGAAGTTCCTTCACGATCCTGAGCAGAGAGAAAAGGCGGACCTCATCCGAGCCATCTTTTCACGCATTCGAAAGATGTGGTCGTCAATGAAGGCCGATGTTAAATTTATGGCTGCTCAGCAACTGCTCGAGATTTCTCAAGAATTGACCGGCTCTGACGATTCAGCCTCAATTGTCCCAGCAGAAGCCGCGGATCTACTCAGACACGTTCGGCTCACCACCGATATCTTGTCTTTCTTCCTGGATTCCATTCAAACTGGAACGAAGATGATCACAGAACCCCCACCAAACAAGCGACGCCGCACCAGCTCCACGGACGGCAACAGGGGCTTGATCACCCAAGTTACGCCAGAACTGAGCCATGCACTTCGCAAGGTCACGTTTGTTCTGCAGTTGGTGGAAAACTCCGAGCCAGTCGAGCACCCTGAACTTTTGGATGGACTCTTCACGGCTTTGTCGGAGCTCCAGCACTTTAGAACAGTCGTTGGATCCGAGCTGGGCTACCTGCAGAATTTGATTCTGCGCAGTCTCCTGGCAATGATGCCCGCATACAAATCCAACAAGAAGCTCAAGATCGATAGCTCTGGTGGCTACGGCGACTTGCTTGTTAACTGCATTCAGAAGTCGTCCAGCCCCGTAGTCCAGAACGCGGCTCTGTTGTTGATTGCAAGCCTTGCCACGACGGCACCAAACCTGGTGCTTCACAGTGTGATGCCCATTTTCACTTTTATGGGCACCTCTGTCCTCCGCCAAAGCGACGACTACTCTGCCCACGTTGTCTCTCAGACAATCAAGGAGGTCATTCCTCCCTTGATCGAGTCTTTGCGCCAAGGACAGAAGAGCCCTGTCGCCGGTGCTTCTGATATCCTCGTCAGCTTCACGACTGCGTATGAGCATATCCCTGCCCACCGCAGACAAGGCCTATTTGTTGCTCTCGTGGAGACCCTCGGACCCCAAGAATTTCTTCACGGCCTTATTAGCATGCTGGTGGATCGATATGGCCCGAGTGACGCTCTCTTGCAGTTTATCGTTGAGCTACTGAACAACTTTGGCATCGAAGCACAGCTTGATACCCTTGTCAAGTTGCTTGATCTCATTTCTGACCTATTCAAGCCGAAGCCCGGAATTTCCTTCGTCCTCCTTGGTATCACCGACGACAGGAAGAAGGATATTCAGGAGATTGCTCTTCGCCAACTTTCGGCCTTCCCCAGCTTTTTGTCTTGTAAGAAACTCAAGTCCCAAATCGGAGAAGTCACAGAGCACGACGACATGCACGCCTCAAGGGTCCGCGAGCTCTATGCTACTCTGCTCGAAGGCATCCTGGTGCTGGCCGACACAGTCAAGGATACCAAGAGTCTTCACAACAAATGTGGTCAATCTCTCCAGAACCTCCTCAACCTTCTCTCTATCGGCGAGTTTATCAGGGCTGTGGAGAACCTTCTTGACAGACCCGATATGGGTCTCAGACAGAAAGTCCTGCGCGCTCTCGAAGTCCGTGTCGAGCAAGAGAGCAACACTGATCCTGCCTCAAGGACTGTCCTCTTGACTTTCCTGCCCCAGCTCACCGCTGGTATTCGGGATTCGACGGATATCCGCTACAAGCACACCGCCGTCACCTGCGTGGACAAGATTGCAGAGAAGTATGGCAAGAAGGATATCGAGGCCGTTGTTGCAGCTGCCATCACAATTGCTGGCGAACACTGTCTAGGACAGTCGGAGCAGCGCCTCCGGGTTATGGCCCTGTTGTGCCTCACATCTCTGGTGGATGTTCTCCAAGACGCCATCATGCCCGTTCTGCCGGTTGCCATCCCGCAGGCCGTGTCCTATCTTTACACTAGCATCGATGGAGACGACATTGATGAGGAGCTGCACGTGGCCAGCTATGGTTTCATCAGCTCGCTCGCGGAACACCTTCCTTACATGCTTTCCATGTACTTGGATCGCATCTTGGAGGTATCCAACAAGTCTGCGGAACTTGATCTCGATGATGAGACCAAGGAAAGCCGAGTCGATTGCCTTCACTTTCTGGCTAAGCAGCTCGAGGCAAAGGAAATCTTCTCTGGTCTGGAAAGGAACTGGGAAAGCGCAAAAACCGCTGGATTCTCTGTAAGAATGTGTATTCCGTTGCGTGTAACAATTTGCTAACTACTCTAGGCCGTCACTGAGTATCTGAATGTCTTGGGTCTTGCCATCGACAAGCACTCCAAGTCTGGCATCTCCAAGAACGCAACTCTACTCTCAGATATCCTTAAGAAGGCATTTGATCTCCGACGAGAAGAGCATGCAAAGGGCGAGCTCAGCGAGCAAACATTGGAAGCACTGGACGCTGTTGAGGAGAGCCTGAACGAGAAGGCGCTGAAGATGATCTACAAGCTCAACGACGCGGCATTCAGACCTGTGTTTGTGCAGCTGATTGAGTGGTCTGGAACAGGGTTGGCCAAGAGTGACCGAGTTGGTCGGGCTCTGCGGCAATACACCGTCTACGGCTTCCTCGAGGCCTTCTTCGGCAACCTCAAGTCTATTGTGACCAATTACGCTACATATCTGGTGGAGGATGCCGTCAAGATTCTCAAGTCGACCAACCTCAAGGTTGCCGAGGAGCAGGCGCTGTGGAGCAGGGTACTCCAGACACTGACACAGTGCTTCGAGCATGACCAGGATGACTTCTGGCAAGCACCAGCTCACTTCGGTGCCGTTGGACCGGTGATGATGGAGCAATTCTCACATGCTGGCGTGGTGGATGTAACGGCAGATCTGATTCCCGCTACGGTAGAGCTAGCGTCGGCGGCAGACTCGCAAGCACACCAGAAGGAGCTCAACTCGGCGCTGCTGAAGCATCTCAAGAGCGAGCAGACGGCGGTCCGACTGGCGGCGGTGCAGTGCGAGCAGTCACTGACGGACCGGCTCGGCGAGGAGTGGCTGTCGATGCTGCATGAGATGCTACCTCGGATCAGCGAGCTACAGGAGGACGACGATGAGGTGGTGGAGCGGGAAACTCATAAATGGATTCTTAAAATTGAGGGTGTTCTGGGAGAGAGTCTGGATGCTATGCTACAGTAGAAGGTCGGACGGACCAAGGGAATGGAGGATTGGGCTGCCACGGGTAGTCTGACGTAGCCAAGCAAGAGAAGAAATGTCAAATATCTAGAAGGCAAATAATAAGACAAAAAAGGTTGTTTGTATGGGTATTGTTCGCATGTGCCCCCTCCGTGAGTCACTCACCGAGGCTCGGAGTCGGGCAGCCGGGGACGGTGAAGAAGGCGTCGACGGACCGCCGGAAAAGCCCGTGATTGAAAGGGGCCACACGCTTGGATGGCCTCCGACGAATTATCGTGGCGTTGAGGCTGACTACGGATACGACAGGCCCCAGGCCCTGTGACGGCAAGCGACTGGCGGCGTCGCAGCGCTTTGATTAGAGCCGCATCGGTTGGTGGAGTCCGGCCGACTATAATTAAGTTGGCCCAGTGCCGGGACCCTATGACATCAAAGGCGGGACAGGGACGTTGAGTGCGATTAATAATAAAGACCAGCACCTCACCCCCGAAGAATTGACGAAGGTCACCGATAGATAAATCTTTCATCTTGCGAATCTCGGGATACAGGATTGTGCTGTTGCAAACATGGCTGCATTTGCCCGTCCAGATGCTCGATCCTTGATGCGATTGACCCGATGTGTCAAGGGGATTGATGTTGTTCGAGGTGGGCACGTGAGGTTGAGCAGCACAGTTGCAGAAGGAGCCATTGAGGGTGAGTTTTTTCTTGTTCATATTTTTCTCACATGCAAACCTATCGAGTGGGAGAATAAGAGGGGAAATTGAGGCAATTGAAAGATGCTCGCCAGGATTTGTTCATCAAGAGGTCTTTTTTTACACATCGATTCGCTGACTTGGTTCCATTCTTTTAGACCCCACCAAGGAACGCATCGTGGTCCTGGGCTCCGGATGGGCCGGCTACGCATTCGCAAGAAGCCTCTCCTCCTCCAAGACTGAGCGTGTTCTCGTGTCCCCGCGGTCTCACTTTGTCTTCACCCCGCTATTGGCGTCGTCGGCTGTGGGAACGCTCGAGTTCCGGTCGGTCATTGAACCGGTGCGGCGGCTCGGGCTGGACGAGTTCCACCAGGCATGGGCGTCGGACATCGACTTCAAGCGAAAGGTGATCCGGGTCGAAGCGAATACGCGGGATGAAGCAGCGAGGACTGGGGCAGAGCTCGAGAAGGGCGAGGAGTTTGAGGTGCCGTACGACAAGCTCGTAGTGGCCGTGGGCTCTTACAGCCAGACATTTGGCGTCGAAGGCGTCAAGGAGCACGCATGCTTTCTACGTGATGTGGGCGATGCGCGTGCGGTGCGACTCAAGGTGCTGCAGGCCTTTGAGAAAGCGGCGCTGCCGACCAAGAGTGACGATGAGCGCCGCAAATTGCTGCACTTTGCCGTGGTCGGCGGCGGGCCCACGGGCATCGAGTTCGCGGCCGAGTTGCACGACCTGGTGCACGAGGACCTGTCCAAGATGTACCCACAGCTAACCAAATTTGTGGCCATTACCATCTACGACATCGCACCCAAGGTGCTGCCCATGTTCGACCAGAACCTGGCCAGCTATGCCACCGACCACTTCAGGCGCAACGGTATCCGGGTGAAGACGGAGCATCATCTGCAGCGCATCCGGCGGGACGGCGAGGTGCTGATGATGTCCATCAAGGAGGAGCCTGAGGAAGTGGGTGCGGGCGTAGTCGTATGGAGCACGGGACTGATGCAGAACCCGTTGGTGGGCGACCTGGTGGGCAAGGAGATTGAGGGCGTGGGCACGATTGCCAAGGATAACAAGTCTGGCGGGTTCCTGGTTGACCCGCACCTCCGTGTGCAGGTGCGCAACCGAGACTGCACCGGCACCGTGACGACGGCGCTGCCGGATGTCTACGCCATTGGCGACTGCGCCGTCATCGAGGGCCGCGCGCTCCCTGCCACGGCCCAGGTGGCCAGCCAGCAGGCCTTATACTTGGCCAAGCGGATCAACGGCGGCATCGACGGCGATGCCCTCACCACGCCCGGCTTCAAATTCCGCAACTGGGGCACCATGGCCTACCTCGGCGGCTGGCGCGCCATCCACCAGTCGCAGTCGGACGAGCTCAAGGGCCGCGCCGCCTGGATCCTGTGGCGCACCGCATACCTGACCAAGAGCATGAGCATCCGCAACAAGTTCCTGATTCCCGTCTACTGGCTGGTGACGTGGATTTTCGGACGTGACATTTCGCGGTTCTAAGATAAACTAGAAAGGGGAAAGGGAAGGGGAAAAAAGGGCTAGAAAAGTGAATCGTCTTTGGTGTTGGGAGACGGGAGGTGTTGCGGGATGGACTGATACCCTTGGACGGGACCATGTTCCTTTTTTTGATTTTTTGATAGACGTGCGTAGATTTCGAGCACCTTGATGTACCAATGAGAGACAATCACCATGAAAGCATCTTCTTCTTTTTTGGTTTTGTTGTATTCGCTGCTTATCCCATGGGCATCTCTCATCGTAACGTGAGATACAGCTGCGGATGCTGAACCCGGCCAAGATTTCGCGACATTTATAAACCAGCTGTCGTGACTTTGTGCCCTAGCAAGATAGGTTGACGTCAATTCACTCACTCCGAATCAACTCCACTCCAGCAGCGTTTCCGACAAACCAAAAAAAAACATTATCTATACAAAAGGAATAAGAAGAGAGAGAGAGAAGAAAAAATGGCAAAGGCCTCGGTCAACTACGGCGTCTACCTGGTGACGGACTCGACGGCCGCCATCCTCGGCGACCGCGACATCTGCGCCGTTGTCGAAGCGGCGCTGCGGGGCGGCGTCACGGTGCTTCAGTACCGCGACAAGCACAGCGACCACGCCGCCGCCGTCGAGACGGCCCGCAAGCTGCACGCCGTGTCCAGCCGCTACGGCGTGCCGCTGCTCATCAACGACCGCGTCGGCGTCGCCGTCGAGATTGGCTGCGAGGGCGTCCACATTGGCCAGGATGACATGGGTGCGTATTATATTACACCCGTCCCACCCTCGCTCAGGCAGATGCAATGAAAAGCATTACTGACGCAGACTCGACTCCCCAGCCTACGCAGAGGCCAGGAAGCTGCTCGGTCCGGACAAGATCATTGGCGTCACGGCGAGTTCCAAGGAGGAGGCGCTCCGGGCGTGCGAGGCCGGAGCTGATTATCTTGGCATCGGCACCGTATATGCCACCGCGACGTGAGTTACACCACCTGGCCCTTTTTCAATAGCTGTTCCTAACACTGTATATTTCTCTCTTGCCAAAAGTAAGAAAGACACAAAGTCCATCATTGGCCCCTCGGGCGTCCGCGACATCCTCTCCGCCCTCGCGGCCGCCGGCTTCGGCTCCGTCCCGACCGTCTGCATCGGCGGCATCAACGGCTCCAACGCGGCCCCCGTCATTGCCGGATGCCGCTCTCGCGTAAAGGGCCTCGATGGTGTTGCCGTCGTGAGCGCCATCATGGCCGCCTCGGATCCGGCTGCTGCTGCCCGCGACCTCCTGGGCAAGGTCACCGTTGCTCTGATCCCGCAGGTTGTCCACAAGGTGGCTGAGACGACGCCTCTGACGCATAACATGACCAATCTTGTAAGACTCGAGGGATCAAGAGCCGCAGGAACATTCACTAACAGGTTTATAAAAGGTCGTCCAGAACTTTGCCGCCAATGTCGCCCTCTCCGTCGGCGCGAGCCCCATCATGGCCAACTACGCCGAGGAAGCTGCCGACCTGGCCAAGCTCGGAGGTGCTCTCGTCGTCAACATGGGAACCGTCACGCCAGATGGCTTGAAGAACTACATCCAGGCCGTGAAGGCTTACAACGATGCAAAGCGCCCCATTGTTTTTGATCCCGTGGGGTGAGTTGACTATTGCCCCCTATTTCCAACTTCCCGTCACAGGAAACCAATGCATATATACATTCATCTAACATAACCAATCTAGAGCCGGTGCCACTTCTGTCCGCCGCAGTGCCGTCAAGTCCCTCCTTGAGGCTGGACATTTCACCGTCATCAAGGGCAACGAAGGCGAGATCCGCACGGTTGCCGGCGCCTCAGTCCTTCAGCGCGGCGTCGACTCGGACTCATCACTCACTCTCGCCGAAAAGGCCCAGCTAGTCGCCTCCGTAGCCCGCCGCCTCAACGCCGTAGTCCTCTTGACGGGCGTCACCGACGTCGTCAGTGATGGCCACCGCACGTTCCGCATCGACAACGGACACGCCTACCTCGGCTCCGTCACGGGCACCGGCTGCACCCTGGGCACCACTGTGAGCGCCATGGTCGGTGCCTACGGCGAGGATCCACTGCTGGCCACAGTTGCTGGCATCGTCGTGTTTGAGCTCGCGGCCGAAATGGCAGCTGCCCGGTCCGAGGTTCGCGGGCCTGGCACATTTGTCCCGGCCTTCCTTGACGAGCTGTACGCTATCCGCAAGTCCACGGGCGACAACGACTTTAGGTGGTTGACCATGGCCAAGGTGCAGGCCGTGGAAGTGGAGGAGACCAAATAAGAATTCTGATCTATAAAAGGGAAGTTGAAACAGTTGAACATAAAGAAAAAAAAATAAACGATATAATTAGGGTCCTGGATATCTCAATATGGTAGTGCCCTATTCCTTTGCCCACAATCCAACTTTTCAACAATGCTTATTATGCCCTGAATATCCCCAAAACGCCAAATCCCCTCATTCCTAATGTACAATTCGCATCAAACACATCGTGGTTCTCATGGCATGGGAGCATCCAGCACACTTGGATCTCCCACCACATTCCAGACATCGACAGCGCCCATGCTCTGCCAAAAATCATTTTCGAGATCTTGAACCACCAGATCCTGGCCCATCTCCATCCCAAACAGAGTCGAGCACCCGGCTGTCTGACGCTCCAGCTCCAGCTTCACCATGTCCCGCAGCGTCTTGAGCTGGCGCAGCAGCCTCTCAAATGGCTCCTCGGGCTGTGGTGTAGCTGCAAGACTACCTACGAGGCCAGATTTCCGGCGGGCAACCAGGACAACAAGGTCGCGGATCTGACTGTCCATGACCTCGACCAGGTTAAGTTCCTGCTGGATCTGCAATACATTCCACCCTGGGAGCTGGAGCGTCAGGAGCTTCAGGCCAGTGATCATGGCGTAGACAAAGTCGGATGAGCTAAGGCACAGGAAGCGAGGTTTGTCAATGTCGCGGCGGGCGAAGCGGATATCATAAAAGGATCTTAGGGAGCGAACGCATCCCCATAGTAGCTGAAGGCGCTCTGTGAGGGAAACATACGACACGTTTGAGTGTTGATCTGAAAGGCCGATTTCGTATAGGAGAACTTGTGCAATATTGATGTGGCTCTTGAGAGAATCTAGGATAAAAGTTAGTGACAAACATGGATGCAAGTTTCAATCAATCTACCATTGCTTGCGAGATGAGGGGGCAGAGAGTTGGTCAACTGGTCGAGCTGGTCTTGGAAGGACCGCACCACCATGGTGAGAGGAAGCTTCATGGACTGTGAAGCAACATTGCCAATATCCATGGTCAATGAGATGGACTGAGCAAGTTGCTGAACTCGGACTAGCTGTACTAGATATTCATCAGAGGGGCATTGCATCGTCGACCCGAGCACCCGGCAGCAAGTCTCAAGGAGGCCTGTGTTCATGAGGACATCAGGTCGTTTGTTGGCGGTAAACACTCTGTATGGACCGTGTTAGCTGCAGCTGCTGACCATAGTACGAAGGACACTAACAGGGTGTTCAAGTAATATGTCCCCGCGTATGCTCTCATGCGTTCCAGGTTTTCGTCCCGCTCCTTGCCCTCAAGCGTCGGATCATCCTTGAGCGGCAAGTTGACGCACATGGCCCGAGCAAGGAACAGCAAGTTTGTCACCTGCGAACCCTTCAGGGCATAATGGAACCTGCGCACATACACACATAATCAGCACATGTTCTTCGCCTTCATCGTACATTCGACCCACATGGCGACAAGCATCTGCAACCCTTGCAGAAGATCCAGGCTCTTGGCTCCGTCGCAGACAGCCGCTTGCCCGATCTGTGCAAGCAGCTCCTTGCCGAGCTTCAGCTGCCGGGCCCCGTCGAGGAAGCACCCAACCATCATGAAAGATTTCCACAGGAACGGGCGCTGCTCCTGAATCTCGAGGCACGACAAGCCCTCGGGGACGACGGCAAACGGGAACAGGTGGGCGTAGACGGACTTGTACACCTCCAGCAGCATCTCGGCCTCCTGAGGGTTTGGCCACCACGAGTCCCACGGCTGGGCCACCGGAGCTGGCATCTCAATGGCCGCCGGCCTCTCGGGGGCCGGGGGCCCGTTGTTGATGAAGATGTGAGAAAAGTCCCATTTGCTAGGGGTCATGCGAGAAGATTCAGCCTTTGTATCCTGCTTAGCAGCACCACCACCACCAGGAGGAGGGCTGGCCGATTGGCTTGAGCCATCCTGGACCTGGGACGACAGCTCCTCGAGGCGCTTCTCCAGCGCGGCAATCTTGGACAGCTTGAGGCTCTTCCGGGCCCGGGGCGGAGCCGGAGTCTGAGAGACGCATATCTTGTCCAGCCGGTGACATCTTTTGCAAAAAAACGGATATACATTAACACAACTGGATTCTCAACTTGCGCTCAGGCACTGTCGGCCGCTAAGCCTCTGCGCCCTTCTATTTAGGGATTTTTTTCTTTTTTTTTTTTGCTCCCCAAACTCACCTATCACATTTGAGACTTCCTTCGGGGCCGGCGATGCACCTTGCCTTAGCTTTGGCGCACGTCGTGCACGCCTTGGGACCCCGGTTTTTTGGCTGCGCGTTGCTATGATACATTACAGCGTCGGCGAAGAGACACTCGGTACGGAACAAAAGGGAGAAGGTTGAGACAACATTCTTGAGACGAAGAGGACAAGATTTCAGCCGTCGGCGCTCTCGGGGCCCGTCTACATACTCAATGCGTGGATGCGACGGGGTTCTCGAACGGAGACGGAGCTTCAAAGTTACCCCGTTGTTCCGTTGGACACGGCCTTTGCAAGCTCCACTCACCAATCAGAGCCGGCCGCACTGGCTAAAAAGTTTATCCGATGATTCGCCTTGTGGGGTGGGGTTCATCTACATTACAGCATTGGAGGGGATATCACGAGTCACTACTATCAGACATGTTCACTTCAGAAATGGGAAACGGGAACAAAATTGTGTTGTGGTTCCAGCAATGCCTCTTTTTCGGGCAGCGGAAGAAAATCCAAGAATTTCAATTCTCTCAAGTCAGTCCAATCAAGGAGAGCGAGACAGGGCATAAAGTTATCTGTCAAAAAAGCATGGTTCAAATGGGGGGTCAAGAAAGGAACATGGTGGCTGCGCTACGCTGGTGCATAATCGCAGTGGCCGGCTAATAAGCGTGCCAATTCTGAGAGTCCTCAAGCAGAGGCGCCAGCAGCTTGGCCAGGCTGCTGGGCCTCCTGCTCAAGAAGAGCCTCAGTGACACCGTTGTTAGCACGGCCGCTCGCAAGAATCTCCTTGGTAGCCTGCTCAATCTTGAGCTGCTTGTCAGTCCAAAGAGGCTCGGGAGCCATGCCCTCGCCGACGCCGATGAAGCCGCCCTCGGCGGCCCACTCGGAGGTGCGCTTGATGCCGAGACGAGTCCAGATCTCATCAACAGCCTGCACAAGCTCGTCCCGGTACTCCTTGGTGTGGCCCGGAGTGGGGGTGATGCGGAGGCGTTCCTGTCCGACGGGAACGGTGGGGTAGTTGATCGACTGGACGTAGATGCCGTAGTCGTTGAGCAGCAAATCGGAGGCAGCCTTTGCGACCTCTGCATTTCCGACCAGGATGGGGATAATGTGGGATGGGTTGGGGATCACGGGGATATCTCGCTGTTCCATGGCTTCCTTGACAGCGCGAGTGTGAAGCTGCTGGAGCCGTCGGTCGCCATCGTACTCCATCTGGTACTCAATTGATGCCTTGGCACCTGCCATGGTGGCCGGGGGCAGCGAGGTGGTGAAGATGAAGCCGGGAGCCAGCGATCGGATCATGTCGACCAGCTTGGCGCTACCTGCAATGTACCCACCAACACATCCGTAAGCCTTGCCCAGGGTGCCAGTAATGATGTCGATGCGGTCCATGATGGTGCCTTGGGGCTTGCCGTCAACGTGTGCCTGCCAATCCAAGTGTTCCGCAACACCAGCTCCCTTGGGACCGTACATGCCGACGGCATGTACTTCATCGAGGAAGGTGATTGCACCGTACTTCTCAGCAAGGTCGCAAATCTCTTCAATAGGGCCAATCGAGCCGCACATGCTGTAGACGGACTCGAAAGCGATGATCTTGGGGACATGCAGGGGGAGGGAAGCCAGCTTAGCCTCCAGGTCCTGAATGTCATTGTGCTTGAAAACGATCTTCTTGGTTCCGGAATGCCGGATTCCTTGAATCATAGAAGCATGGTTCAAGCTGTCGGAGAGAATGACGCAGTCGGGCATTTTGCTGCCCAGAGTCGCCAGAGTCGCATCATTGGCAACGTAACAGGAGCTGAACACAAGTGCAGCCTCTTTAGAATGGAGCTGGGCGAGAGTGCTCTCGAGTTCAACAGCATGGCGGTTGTGGCCGGAGATGTTTCGGGTTCCGCCAGCGCCAGCGCCGTACTCCTCCAAAGTCTCGTGCATCTTGTTCAGGACACGCGAGTTGCGTCCCATGCCCAGGTAGTCGTTGGCGCACCAGACGGTGACCCGCTCCTCCTTGTTCGCCATGTGGGCACGGGGAAACTCCTTGGCGAGACGGTTGATGTTGTTGAAATACCGGTAGGACTTGTCCTTGTGCTTCTTGTCGAGCTCGGCATTGTAGAAGCCCTCGTAGTCAAATTTGGCCTTGTGGTTGGCAGGTGCAGGCGTTGCGTGGACATGAGGAGTGGCCGCAGGCTTTCGGTTCAGAGACACGCCCGGAGGAATCGGAGCTGCAGCTTCTATTAGTACATGGTGAATTGAGCGTGGGCGGTCAGTGGCTCGTCGGCAAACTGCATACCTTTGTCGCGACCCTCGTAGATGGGGCTGTCCACAGCGCGAGCCTCCTTGTTGCGGCTGGTGTGGATCTTGGCCTTGTCAATCTTGACATTGCTGGTGTAGGCACGGAAAGCAGCAACGCCCTGCTTGGCCGACTGGATAGCCATGGCCTTGCCCATGACGGGGCAGCGGCCACCAAGCAGCTGCAGCTTGGACATGGTGCCACCGCAAGGCGAGGCCTGGGGGCGCGTGGTGGTGGAGAGGGCACGCAGGGTCGAAGGCGAGGCCTTCTTGAGGAAGGGGCACATGGCCTTAGACTGGCGGAGAACGCTATCCATGGTGAATTAGATCGGGTGCCGGGATGCCTCTGGCGATTCGATTTATCGTCGTCGAGTTTGTTCAAGCTGTGTTGTGCAACGGGAGAAGTGGCGGCAACTCGCAGGAGGGGCCGAAAAGTAGCAAGCAAACGAGGTGCGATCAACTGGGTGCGCAGTCTGGTTATTGATTCAGTCACACCTGCGCAGGAGCAAGCGAAACGGAGCAATTGGTGACGCCGGAAGCGGGCGAAAGGGGAGCGATGGGGGTGGAAGTTTGTGAGAGAGAGAGAAGAGGAAGCGGAGGAGCAGGAAGCGGATTAGTTATGGGTGCAATGCGAGAGGGTTTTCGGCGATTCGGTTTCGGGAACTACCAGGCCTTTCTATTTTTGCCCCATCAATTTGTTCGGTAGTCTTCCAATCCCACCTCCAATCATGCGGCACCGCTACTATTGGGAAGCCCCTTGTTACAGGTAATCCGCTGCCATTCCTTTCTGAGAACAGCCTTTTTTTTTTGTCGTTTTTTTTCTTACGCTCACATGCAGCACCGCCATCCACCATAGAGGCCGCTGTCGCCGCATTCGCCGCCCCTCCGCCTCGGTCGGACAAGGCGCCGCGCAGAGTGGGTGTGTGGCCGTAAACCAAGCCGGCCGCTGTACCAGTCTCCGTTCGGTGGATTCTTTTTTCTTTTTTCTTTTTTTCTTCCTCCATCTTGTCGTAGCCGGATGTGCTCAACTACCAACTAACTCACCCTCTGTGCCGTGCCCGTCTACCCGTCCGTAACTGTCCCTCTCTCGCCATGATCTGATGCGACGTGTCTTTTTCTCCTTCTCCCCTTCATCCTCCGGCGATCGCTCTCTTCCATTCTCCTTACACCTGGCCTAATTGACCCGGGCCCCGACCGCCCGGACAAGCCTACTAGCGCAAAGGCTCAGAGGAGGGGCCCACGATTGACTCGCACAAAGCCCAGACCGGCACAAGACCCTACAGAAAGAAATACACCGCATCCCATTGGCCCATATCCTGGTCCCTGTCCTGCCTCTACGTGGGACACACACACACAGCCGCACCGCAGCGATCCCACACATGCCCATTCCGAGAAATGCGGGCTCTGCTCTCGCCCTGGTCCGAACCGTCAGCCGATGGGCTTGTTATTGGTCCACACTCGCATCCAAGGTTTCCGCGGCATCAACACAGCAATATTTCCCCCGCACGGAAAAGAAAAGAAGGGTCAAGATGTTTCACAAAAACTGCCGGTTTCGCTAGCTTGAGTTTTACCAACACATCCGCCTGCTCTACCCCAGCGTCATCCCAGTTGTCTAATACGCCCTGTCAACTGTTGCTGCTCACTTCCGACAAAAGCCGTGGCCCACACCTTTCCCCATTATTTCTTTGCCCATCCCATGCTGTCCCCATTCCCAACCAGTTCTATTCCACTCGTACGATGCGCATTTAGTTGCCCATTCACCTAATACCCATGTTTGCTCCATTGCCTTTCCAACCAATATTACTCATCCCTGTTCCACTTGCACCTTGCTGTATAGACATGCCCGAGCCTAGTGCGAAATAGAGCCCGACGTGAGCAGAACTCCACAGTGCTCCAAAACGAAAGAGTAACAATCAAGGTAATTCAGTGCTCGCAATCAGCGTCATTCTACAAGCGAGAATCATGGTAAAAGATCTTTCCGCCCAAAAGAGAGTCTCGCCTTATAGTCGCATAGTAATTGTCGTTATCGGCTTGTGCGCAAGTCTAAATGTGATATTATTACATCCCATCAAAAACTAGGATACTTCACATTCCCATTCCAATCAAGGAAAGCACGTGGCCATGCATTACCCACATCTACGCCTCGGGTATCCCGTCTCACTGTTCTCTAATCTAGGACAATGCTTCGCAGCTAGCCAACCAACCATGTCGAGACATTGCTCTCAAATAAAAAGCGCAGCCGTATTGGCACGCGAGCCTCTCTCGTTCACTCTGTCGCTAACTCTCCTGTAGCTAGATCTGTGAGAGTCAGCTGCATCTTCCGCTGACTAATCCGGGGAATCTGAAAGCTGTCTAGGTTCTCAAAGCTGGTCGACAAATTGATATTCAGCTCCATCATAAACAGACATGAGATGGACTTGCCTAGTTGTGCAAAAAAGAATTAATGTAAAAATGAATTCATAATATCCGAGATGAGTTCTAGATACTTGGATCATTGCAACATCTTCAAACTCTGTGACCTGTGGTCGCGCATTGGTGTGGCTTCAAAGCTACCAAGACAAGCCACATTTTCCATCAACCCAATAATCCCGGGTCTATCCCGATGCGGGCACTTTAACTTTGAAATACATTCTAGAAAAATCAAACTGCAAGATCTCTTGGTTTCATTAAGCTGGTAAAGTTTCGAAGCCCAATTTTCTTCGTGCCAGGATGTTCATGAAGAGGTTTCGAAGGGCCCCGACCTCGATGTCTGCAGCCTATTGAACACAAAGCACATAGGTTGATCATTGCTTTAACCTTTAGTAATATTATAAACATATTAAAAGCCGAAATATTTTAATAGTGTTCAATACTGTTTTGACATTATCCTTTTCCAGTTTTTAGGTGCGATGTGAGGAAGAGTTCGGCGGAGTGTCTAGGGTATCATTCGGATTCATTTTGCATGATGCCAGGGCACCTCTTCTCCTCTATTCAGGCTGCACTCCGGGCGGAAATATTGTAAAATACATTAATTATGTAATATTGAATTTTACAGTCATATATGAGGCTTCTGGGTGGTTTATGATTTTGTTTAGTTGGTTCGTAAATAGTTGTCCAGAATATGGAATGAAACTCTCTCGCTTCGAAAATCATCTGGAAGTTGTTATACAACAAGGGACACATCATGGTAAGAATTTGATAACAAGAAATAGAAATTGAACGTGAAAAAGAATGTTCAGGATTTTATTTGATCCTGTGGGTAAGTCCCGGGGTAACTGGATAACGTAGTTAAGGTCATAGTCAGGGTAGTAGCTGCTAGGGGTCTTCTTGTTGTAATAATAATTATTATTCTATCTATTCTAGCTAAATAAGGCCCCTTTTAGTATTTAGAAGAAGGTTACGTAATACCCTCAATCTTGCTTCCTACCATATTCACACTAGGCACCTAGCCAACGCCTTAAGCCTTAATAATTATAATCCCTTTAGTTAATTTAATATTTTAATATTAGAATTTCTTTTCTTTTAATAAGAAGAGATTATATTTATTTAAAAATAAAATACTATTTCCCTTTAATTTTAAATTACTTACTTATAATATATATTTTTATCCCTTTTTTTTCTTTTTAATTTTTTATAATTTATTTTTTTATTTAAATTATTATTATATTATTATTAATAAACTTTTTAAGTATTTAATTAAATATTATCTTTATAAGAATATTAGTAATATTATTTTTTTTATTTATTTATTTAATTTTATAAAGCTTATATTATTTATAGAACTATTA